>WNWK01000369.1:172500-531494 GCA_009830355.1 Cherax destructor | reverse complement strand
ATCATAGCTCCTGGCCCCGCCTTTCTTCACTGATCGCCTACTAGGTCCTCTCTCTCTCTCCCTGCTCCACGAGTTTTATCAAACTTCGTCTTAAAACTATGTATGGTTCCTGCCTTCACTACGTTACTTTCTAGGCTACTTCACTTCCTGACAACTCTATGACAAGAAATATTCCTAACATCCCTTTGACTCATCGGAGTCTTCAACTTCCAAATGTGTGTGTGTGTGTGTGTTTTACTGGTATAAATCAGACTAGGGAGTTCACAGAGGGAAGGTGCTGAGCCGCCATTAAATCACTGTAAACACTGTGTACTTATGAATAAACAGAAGGGCGGACGAGAGGCTCGAACAGCGGTCCACAAACTGACAGTAAATATTAGTTCTGATTCCTTCCTATTAGAGGCCTGGGCAGCCGAGACGGTAGAGCGTCGGACTGTCAGTTTGAGGACCGCAGTTTGCGCCCCTCGTCCACAATTCTGTTAATTCACTGAATGTTGTTCATCACAACTTAATCTGAGTCCACTGTGCTTATATTACACCATTTCCATTGATCGGGTCATCTAAATTTGTATATAACCTCGTGGTAACACTGTTATAATCATAATAAGGATAAGACTCCACTATATTCTATGGTAGAAGCAATTTGTGTTAAGTAACCAGTGAAGGTTAAGACTGCGCTGCCTCGGGTTGATGCGCTCCATTAAATGTTGTTTTGAAGCAGCATGAACATCCTCCCCAGGGATTCATTTTCTCTACTCAAACCTGACTTCCAGCAGCTTTACGGACCTACCACGACCAGAAACCCACACTTTGTAGATTGGATATCCTAGATAACCCAGCACGGAACTAACATATCTTATAAGCAAACTTAAATAGCATTTAGATAAAAAAAGCAGGAAAATAACATTTTAGAGTTGTCAAAACAGGTCTCTAGTATAACTGTCAAAACAGGTCTCTAGTATAACTGTCAAAACAGGTCTCTAGTATAACTGTCAAAACAGGTCTCTAGTATAACTGTCAAAACAGGTCTCTAGTATAACTGTCAAAACAGGTCTCTAGTATAACTGTCAAAACAGGTCTCTAGTATAACTGTCAAAACAGGTCTCTAGTATAACTGTCAAAACAGGTCTCTAGTATAACTGTCAAAACAGGTCTCTAGTATAACTGTCAAAACTTAGAAGTCCTCTAGTATAACTGTCAAAACAGGTCTCTAGTATAACTGTCAAAACAGGTCTCTAGTATAACTGTCAAAACAGGTCTCTAGTATAACTGTCAAAACAGGTCTCTAGTATAACTGTCAAAACAGGTCTCTAGTATAACTGTCAAAACAGGTCTCTAGTATAACTGTCAAAACAGGTCTCTAGTATAACTGTCAAAACAGGTCTCTAGTATAACTGTCAAAACAGGTCTCTAGTATAACTGGGAAAATAGCTTTATTTTTTTATATAACGGGCGAGTAATGTTTGTTCGTCCTCTACTATCAACCTGGAAAAAGAAACAGTCCCAGAATTACCAGTCCACCAGGTCCATGATAATGTTTACCATCCTATCAGGCCTCTGAGATAGTAGCACTACCATCCTATCAGGCCTCTGAGATAGTAGCACTACCATCCTATCAGGCCTCTGAGATAGTAGCACTACCATCCTATCAGGCCTCTGAGATAGTAGCACTACCATCCTATCAGGCCTCTGAGATAGTAGCACTACCATCCTATCAGGCCTCTGAGATAGTAGCACTACCATCCTATTAGGCCTCTGAGATAGTAGCACTACCATCCTATTAGGCCTCTGAGATAGTAGCACTACCATCCTATCAGGCCTCTGAGATAGTAGCACTACCATCCTATCAGGCCTCTGAGATAGTAGCACTACCATCCTGTCAGGCCTCTGAGATAGCAGCACTACCATCCTATCAGGCCTCTGAGATAGCAGCACTACCATCCTATCAGGCCTCTGAGATAGCAGCACTACCATCCTATCAGGCCTCTGAGATAGCAGCACTACCATCCTATCAGGCCTCTGAGATAGCAGCACTACCATCCTATCAGGCCTCTGAGATCACAGGATTACCTGGCTTAATCGGATTATCTTTGAACTCTCACGGGGTCAATAACCTCACTGTTGGTCTCGGAATATACACTTATCAATTAAGCAATCCATCAACCTGACCTTTCACAACTGAATAGAAGACAGAAAAATACGCAAACGATACAATTTTTTTCAAAAGACATATAATCCTTTCAGGGAAAACTCTGAACCTGTCGAATGAGTTTAAGGGACACGTGTACAACGTGTTTACATATTAAAGCGCCCTAGTTACACTGGTTAGGTTAGGTAAGGTTCATCAGGAAACAGGACAAGTGTTTCCTGACGCGGGTCTTAGTCAGATGACCCGCCGTTGGAGCTTTTGGTCATCTGACCAAGGCCTTCCGCTGGCTTAGCGGTCCACCCCTTTAAAAATTATGATCAGTTATAACCATTTGACACTGTAAGCCTATTTGTCTTCTATTGACTGGGGGTTACGGGGGTCAATGACCCCGTGGATCGGCCCCAGACTATGCTCCCACCTTACTGTACTTCAGTGAGGGAGGTTGGGTGCGTAATAGGCCTGCCATAGGCTCAGCTTTCATAAGAGCAAATGGTTACCAAATAATATTAAAAAAAATGGGAATACAAAATAATATACCTTATGTGGCTATTTAATCCTTCATCTATGTCGTTTATGTAAACTGTGAACAACAAAGGGCCCCAATACTGACCCCTGTAGAACACCGCTTGTGACGCGCCCCCATTTTGATTTCTCCCCATTTATGCAAACCCTTTGTTGACCATCTGTTAAGTAAGCCTCTGTCCAGGAAACAATTTCTCCTATTCCGTGAGCTTCTACTTTCCTCAATAACCTCCGATGTGAACCTCTATCTAAAGCCTTACTGAAGTCCAGATACACAACATACGTATATTCATTACCATGATCTACCTCCTCAAATACCTTAGTGAAAGTTAGTAAATTCGTAAGGTAGGAACGCCCCTTTGTAAAACCGCTGTCTATTACTGCTTATTACACTCAGGTAATCAACGTTGAGAGCGACCCGTACAGCTAAGTTCTCCTCTCTTCTGTAAGTAAAGTTTTATGAGGGTCTAATGTAGACTCACTATTTGCAAACTGAGTCAGAAATGGTATGGTGATAAATACAAGATGTGGAAAAAGGAAATTTTGTATAGTTCAGGACATTTATTAAAGGAAACGTTTCGCCACAAGTGGCTTCTTATCTCTGTATTAGGACTGAAGAAGCCACTCGTGGCGAAACGTTTCCATTAATATCCTGAATCGAATATTTCCACCTACATCTCAGGTCCTCTTCAGCAGTGTTTATGTCAAGTCGTGACTTGATAATGGTCCAGGACGGTCAGAAACGTCGTCTAAAGTTTACTCTGCAAACTGTGAAGTGTTTATATTATGGAAACTATTGACACTGGTACAGACTCGAAATATTAAACACAAAGATACTAAGCAATAATATATCTAAAACTTTTTCTAAATGAGGGGAATCAACAGTAACCAGAATAAAGTTTTTTAAGCTTCTTGACATAATTTTTGCACTGTGTATTAATGATAAAATATACAGACAAATATATTAATATATCACATTATGCGGTTTATAACATCTTACTGAAAAGACGTTTCGCCCACCACGGACTTTGATTAAATTCTTGCACTAATAAGAATCCAGTTCTGAGTAAAAGTGACTTTTTTCCACAGTGAAATTGTTAAGTATATGTCACTTGATAAATGGTTCGTGAACCGGTTAGCATTTTACGGCAAGATGATGGAATATAACTTTTGCCTGACTCCGGATGATAAAGTTACACTGCTTCCTCCGCCACAATTCCAAGTGGAGACCACTGCATTAATATTATACGGACTCTTTAAGCAAATTATTATAAAAACAATCTAGTGTAGCACTGTACAAGAGTGATATGTACACAAGTTATACTCCAGAGGGAGGTTAAGACTGTACCCTCACCTACACTCCCTACCAGCAACTACACTCTCCCTACCAGCACCCACACTCTCCCTACCAGCACCCACACTCTCCCTACCAGCACCCACACTCTCCCTACCACTACTCCCTATCACCACTACTCACTCTCCCTACCACTACTCACTCTCCCTACCAGCAACTCACTCTCCCTACCAGCAACCACACTCTCCCTACCAGCAACCACACTCTCCCTACCAGCACCCACACTCTCCCTACCAGCACCCACACTCTCCCTACCAGCACCCACACTCTCCCTACCACCACCTACACTTCCCATCACTACTCACTCTACCACCACCCACACTCCACAACCACACCCAATCTCCCCACCCCCACCCTGTTTTCCCCTCCACAACAACCCACACTTTTCTCAGCAGAGAGGGGCGGCACCCCCAGCTAGGTCGATCAAGCTCTACGCTTCCCAGTTGCATGACGGCACATCGTTAATCACTCACCGCTAACGACGCCGGCGGTATCACCTCAATTAATTACCCTACCACGTCATGGCCGAGGCTTTCCGCGCCGTCGAGGTAAAAGCTACCAACTGATCCTCACTTCATTATGCAACTCAGATTTAAGACCTTAATAAACGCCAGCAAGTCCATCCGGGATGAGGAGGCTGGGGGAATCACAAACAAGCAAGGAGGAACCTACAAACTTAGAGGTAATAACCTCGGTTTACTTAGAGTTTGAGGTCAAAGTAACCTCGCACTTAGTGCGTTGAGGTCAATATAACTACACATTTACAGTGTTGAGGTCAATATAACCAAACATAAATATTTGGGTTGAGGTCAATATAACCAAACATGAAGATGACCTCACACTGTACTAACCAGCAAGGACACTATCACTTCCCACCGGCCTCTACAACACATGCATTGAAACTATAATATGTGATATGTCAAGATATCTTATTAATTAATGAAAATAAGATGCCAGATATATTAAGCAAATTTTCCAAAATTACTTTCAACATATAAGTGAACTACAGATATAAATCCAGATGTAAAACCTTTTGGAGCCTAGTTCCTAGGCCTTGTGAATCCATATGCTCTTGTGCTACCATCCAGAGGATGGATATGGGGTGCACAATAAACTAGCCACTTTCCCGGCAAAATGCAAAAATGCAGTCCACGAGACTTGCGTACACGATGTCACTGCTAGACTACCACTAGGTACAGAGGTTCCACAAAATAACATGAACACCTGCTGACTGAACTGTCTAATGACTGACTAATCAATTTAAATATGTTACAGGTCTCTTTTTTTGTGCTATCTTCCAAGACGATAATGAACCACTTCACACTGATAGAGTTGTTAAAAACTGTTATTAAGAACACCAAAGTGAAGTCGGATACTTGGATTATCCCCCACAAACACCGGATCTATTATCGAGAATCTGTGGGGTCAACTGGAACAGCAAGTCAGGAAGAGATTTCTTCCACCTTCGTCTTTGTAAGAGTCAGAGTAAGTTTTGCTTGAAGAATGGCTCAAAATTCCCTTGGTTACTGTTCAAGTGCTATATGAATCAATTCCTCGACGAACTGGTGCTGTTTTAGCTGCAAATGGAAAACAACTCCATATTGAAAACAGAAAATGTTTTAAAGCGAGGGGTTTATAATATTTGGTCCAACCCTTGTACGTACGTTTGTCAGTTCACCTCATACATAGTTCTCACAAGGACAACAACACTAACCTCTCCCCACTTTAGATAAATGTAGAGGAAATACCTCTCTGGAGGATACATCTCAGGGGTAACACTTCTCTGGGGGAACACTTCTATGGGGGAAATACCTAGAACCCAGCCTAGATGAAATAACAAATCACTGTATCGTTAATGATAAAGGACCTATTGGAACAATTACTGTTAATCCCAATAAATTTCACTTACTTTGTTTGTTGTTAACTCCGGCTGCTGTCAGCCCAGCTGTTACCATCATCGCAACACGGCCCACCTGGCCAGAAAATAATTATTAATTAACTAATAATTAGGTGATAAAAGTAATGGCGTGACTAATAACATCCGGCTGTTATCCGACAGCGGTGATTGAACAGTGAAATATAACTCACATGGACAATTCATACCTGTATTAAAAAAAAATTAAAGAGGTGATCTATAGCACAGGTGCTGTGTGGCCCATGTGGGTTAGCGCTTAGTTTTGATTGCAGTAATAATTACAATATAACAGAGGTATATACATAATGCCGATTTGTTTACCTACGTAGTGAGCGCTTGTATACCAGCTGACCTACAATACTTCATTATTCTACACAATAGTTTATCATACTACACAGTAGTTTACCATTCTAATCATCGACATTCTTAGCCAAGGTTGTGTTCCTAAACATAAGTATCTTGTGGTTATTGTTGTGGCAGAACACAGAGCTAGGTTATACACTGTTTTAAATTTGCTTCTCTGGGCAACCAGGCATTAAATTAGAACACTGAACGTTCTCCCAACTGCGGTTCCTTCATTTCTGTCCCATTTAACATACTACGTAGACTTTAACATTTGTTATTCATGGTTAAGATAGATTTGGTTAGGTCAACATACTGTATATTAACCCCAGTATTTAACAATGTGCTTCTCTTGCCTCTTCTTCCAATTCCTCTGAAGATATATGTGTAAGCACACGAAAGCGCTCAGGGTTTATTTCCTATTTTCACTGTGGTATTTTTTTCATATATTTAAAATTAACCGAGAATGGCGGAATTTAAACCAAACAATGGGTAGCTGAGGGAGCGCCTGGCACGCTGTACCCCCTTAGTGTTCATGGTCTCCCGGGCTATAAAACAGTTAAGGGTGTGAGCAGCTTTGAGTCATACAAGTGTATTAGATCTTGTTTAGCGTAAGGCTCACCACCAACTGCCTATTTAATTATTATAATAATCAAAAGAAGAGCTAAACCAGAAGGGTCATATAGCGCATTTAATTAATTAAGCCCGTAAAATACCAATAACTGCCGTGAGTGGTATTTAGAACTCATCAGAAGTGGTAAATCTACTTGACCTTTTTTACCCCCCTTCCCCTCTCTCTCTCTGTGTTTATCTACAACTTTAATTACGTCTCTGTTTACTTACAACCTGGGAAGATTAAAACCAGGTTAACCTCATACTTGAAGGGTAAGAGAGAAAGTTGATCACAAACTTAAAGACCTGATATATAATAAAACGTTGAACCAGCGAAGAATAAAGTCGGTAACAAGTGTGAACTTTGTCACTTTATTAAGTTTAAAGTTCCGTCATGTAGAGCGCCTCTCCAGACATAGGTCGCTCAGCACACACGTAAACACAACCCTAAAACTCAATAGATGTGACGATAAATTGGTTAAAACTCGGGAATTTTGGATACGACCCAGCATATCAAAATAAATGCAACGTCTTTCACTCTGATATAACAAATTCCCTACTCTCTCTCTCTCTCTCTCTCTCTCACTGATCATACTGGACCAAGTTAACAGCTCTTGGAATGATGCTGAATATATTATATATACAGTGGACCCCTGGTTTTCGTGATTTTTTCGTTCCAGAATGCTGTTCAAGTGCCATTACCAAACAAATTTATCCCCATAAGGAATAATATAAAGTAGACTAGTCCTTTTAGACCCCAAAAATACACTTACAAAAGCATTTAAAAAAATACACTTACATAAAAGGGCGAGTTTGGAGCAGGACGAACACCGGGGGTCCAATATATATATATACACACACACAAGTTAAAGTATCAGAGGGTTAGGTTAGATTAGATAAACGTTTTCTGATGCGGGTCTTGGTCATATGATGACCCGCAGCTGGAGCTTTTGGTCATCTGACCGAGACCTTCCACAGGCTTACCCCTCCACCCCTTTATAAATTATGGTTATGATTATAACCGCTAGGTGAAGGTCGCAACGAAGTAAGTATCCTTCTAGGGAAGGGGTTGCTATGATGCCGCGGGAAGGGCTCTTGATTCAAGGAATTGGAGCTATCCTCCCTTTCCTGAAGTCAAACCTATTTACTCTCCCACTCAAGGCGCTGAATGGCCCATATGTATTTAGCGCTTCACCATGAATGTATTAATGGTATTAAAACTCACCACCCGCTCATCCTCACCACACAACCCTTCTATCCTAGCCACTTACTATCCTCACCACACAATCCTTCTATCCTAGCCACTTACTATCCTCACAACACAACCCTTTATCCTAGCCACTTACTGTCGTCACCACACAATCCTTCTATCCTAGCCACTTACTGTCCTCACAACACAATCCTTCTATCCTAGCCACTTACTATCCTCACCACACAACCCTTTATCCTAGCCACTTACTATCCTCACCACACAACCCTTTATCCTAGCCACTTACTATCCTCACCACACAACCCTTCTATCCTAGCCACTTACTATCCTCACCACACAATCCTTCTATCCTAGCCACTTACTATCCTCACCACACAACACTTCTATCCTAGCCACTTAATATCCTCACCACACAACCCTTCTATCCTAGCCACTTAATATCCTCACCACACAACACTTCTATCCTAGCCACTTACTATCCTCACCACACAACACTTCTATCCTAGCCACTTACTATCCTCACCACACAACCCTTCTATCCTAGCCACTTACTATCCTCACCACACAACCCTTCTATCCTAGCCACTTACTATCCTCACCACACAACCCTTCTATCCTAGCCACTTACTATCCTCACCACACAACACTTCTATCCTAGCCACTTACTATCCTCACCACACAACCCTTCTATCCTAGCCACTTACTATCCTCACCACACAACCCTTCTATCCTAGCCACTTACTATCCTCACCACACAACCCTTCTATCCTAGCCACTTACTTCCTCACCACACAACCCTTCTATCCTAGCCACTTACTATCCTCACCACACAACACTTCTATCCTAGCCACTTACTGTCCTCACCACACAACCCTTCTATCCTAGCCACTTACTATCCTCACCACACAACACTTCTATCCTAGCCACTTACTATCCTCACCACACAACACTTCTATCCTAGCCACTTACTATCCTCACCACACAACACTTCTATCCTAGCCACTTACTTCCTCACCACACAACCTTCTATCCTAGCCACTTACTATCCTCACCACACAACACTTCTATCCTAGCCACTTACTATCCTCACCACACAACACTTCTATCCTAGCCACTTACTATCCTCACCACACAACACTTCTATCCTAGCCACTTACTATCCTCACCACACAACACTTCTATCCTAGCCACTTACTATCCTCACCACACAACACTTCTATCCTAGCCACTTACTATCCCACTCAGAGACTGACAACACTCCTCTCGCTAGCGTTCATTCAGTATACTCACACTTCATGTGAGCGTGAAGAGGAGCTCCAGCTCATGTGAGCGTGAAGAGGAGCTCCAGCTCATGTGAGCGTGAAGAGAGCTCCAGCTCATGTGAGCGTGAAGAGGAGCTCCAGCTCATGTGAGCGTGAAGAGGAGCTCCAGCTCATGTGAGCGTGAAGAGGAGCTCCAGCTCATGTGAGCGTGAAGAGGAGCTCCAGCTCATGTGAGCGTGAAGAGGAGCTCCAGCTCATGTGAGCGTGAAGAGGAGCTCCAGCTCATGTGAGCGTGAAGAGGAGCTCCAGCTCATGTGAGCGTGAAGAGGAGCTCCAGCTCATGTGAGCGTGAAGAGGAGCTCCAGCTCATGTGAGCGTGAAGAGGAGCTCCAGCTCATGTGAGCGTGAAGAGGAGCTCCAGCTCATGTGAGCGTGAAGAGGAGCTCCAGCTCATGTGAGCGTGAAGAGGAGCTCCAGCTCATGTGAGCGTGAAGGGCCAGCTCATGAGCGTGAAGAGGAGCTCCAGCTCATGTGAGCGTGAAGAGGAGCTCCAGCTCATGTGAGCGTGAAGAGGAGCTCCAGCTCATGTGAGCGTGAAGAGGAGCTCCAGCTCAGTGAGCGTGAAGAGGAGCTCCAGCTCATGTGAGCGTGAAGAGGAGCTCCAGCTCATGTGAGCGTGAAGAGGAGCTCCAGCTCATGTGAGCGTGAAGAGGAGCTCCAGCTCATGTGAGCGTGAAGAGGAGCTCCAGGTCATGTGAGAGTGAAGAGGAGCTCCAGCTCATGTATAAATAACCACTTAGTTTTTATTATCAATTAAATAATTCCATCTTTAAAATAGAACTTCTCATATCGTAATCACTATGAGCAAAACATATATCATTAACCTTATTATCACATCATTTATAATACATTAAATATTTGCAACTTGCTTTAGACAGTTTCTAGCCTCCTTCACGAGTCAAAATATATATATATATATTATATGTACATACACAGGCATTTACAAGCCTAAACGCCACACTGACGCAAATAAGAGAGTTCTTCCTCTGGGACCATTCCTCATTAAACCCTTTTCTAGATCCGAGTCTATAGAAAGCGTAGATTCGATCACTTATTCGTAATTTCTTCAAGTTTCTAGACGGCCTTCTCAGACCGAGATATACCCTAGTAAAGGGCTTCCAAAATTACTGGTAACTTGTGGGCAAGTGTAGTGTAACTTAAAGCCAGATTCTCCACTAGACACTTCCTCGACTAGTGCAAGGTGAGAACTAAACAAGGTAAGGATTACCAACCAACCTTAACAAGGTAAGGATTACCAACCAACCTTAACAAGGTAAGGATTACCAACCAACCTTAACAAGGTAAGGATTACCAACCAACCTTAACAAGGTAAGGATTACCAACCAACTTAACTCTAGGTGTTAAGTAACTCACATCATCTGCTGGTGCTTAACCATGGCGCTCCAACAGTTTACAATATTTAAACATCCTACCTATGTACAAAGCTAAACAATTTATGGCCAGATAATATTACAAAGCAAAGCATCATTATTTTAGCTACTAATAAGGATACCAATAATATAATATTAAGTGAAAAAGCCGAAATTATACATTAAACAATTGACCCCTTAAAAAAAGGCGTAACACAGCTCCAGTTTGTGTTATCATGTGAGCTTGAAGACTGTGTTTGTTGATAGTGAAGTTCTGGTGGTGGTGCTGGTGATACCTAGTTGGTGATGGTGGTGCTGGTGATACCTAGTTGGTGATGGTGGTGCTGGTGATACCTAGTTGGTGATGGTGGTGCTGGTGATACCTAGTTGGTGATGGTGGTGCTGGTGATACCTAGTTGGTGATGGTGGTGCTGGTGATACCTAGTTGGTGATGGTGGTGCTGGTGATACCTAGTTGGTGATGGTGGTGCTGGTGATACCTAGTTGGTGATGGTGGTGCTGGTGATACCTAGTTGGTGATGGTGGTGCTGGTGATACCTAGTTGGTGATGGTGGTGCTGGTGATACCTAGTTGGTGATGGTGGTGCTGGTGATACCTAGTTGGATGGTGGTGGTGCTGGTGATACCTAGTTGGTGATGGTGGTGCTGGTGATACCTAGTTGGTGATGGTGGTGCTGGTGATACCTAGTTGGTGATGGTGGTGCTGGTGATACCTAGTTGGTGATGGTGGTGCTGGTGATACCTAGTTGGTGATGGTGGTGCTGGTGATACCTAGTTGGTGATGGTGGTGCTGGTGATACCTAGTTGGTGATGGTGGTGCTGGTGATACCTAGTTGGTGATGGTGGGGGGTGTTGGTGGTGGTGGTGGTGGTGGTGGTGGTGAGGGTGGTGAGGGTGGTGTTGGTGGTGGTGGTGGTGTTGGTGGTGAGGGTGGTGTTGGTGGTGGTGGTGAGGGTGGTGTTGGTGGTGTTGATGGTGGTGGTGAGGGTGGTGTTGGGGTGGTGGTGTTGGTTGTGTTGGTGGTGGTGGGTTGGTGGTGGGCGGTGGGGGTGGTGGTAGTGGTGGTGTTGGTGGTCGTAGTGGTGTTGGTGGTCGTGGTGGGGGTGGTGGTTGTGGCATTGGTGGTGGTGATGGGGGTGTTGTTGTTGGTGGTGGGGTGGTGTTGGTGGGGGTGGTGGGGGTAGGGGTGGTGGGGGTAGGGGTGGTGGTGTTGGTGGTTGTGGTGGTGCTGGTGGGGGGGTGGGAGTGATGGTGGTGGTGGTGGTGGTAGTGTTGTTGTTGGTGGTGGTGATGCACTAAGGTGATGTGTTTTGGTGATGTAGTGGATCAGTTCTAGCTAGTTTTAAAACTTTCTCACAACATTCACTCTTGGGTCTCATTCTCTGCTGAGATACATCAATTACATCCTCTGCAAAGACATCAATTATATCCTCTGCAAAGACATCAATTATATCCTCTGCTAAGACCTCAGTTACATCTGCTAAGACATCAATTACATCCTCTGCTAAGACATCAATTACATCCTCTGCTAAGACCTCAGTTACATCCTCTGCTAAGACATTAATTACATCCTCTGATAAGACCTCAGTTACATCCTCTGCTAAGACATCAGTTACATCCTCTGTTAAGAGATCAATTACATCCTCTGCTAAGACATCAATTTCATCTGCTAAGATATCAATTACATCCTCTGCTAAGACATCGATTACATCCTCTGCTAAGACATCAATTACATCCTCTGCTAAGACATCAATTACATCCTCTGCTAAGACATCAGTTACATCCTCTGTTAAGACATCTTTTACATCCTCTGTTAAGACATCAATTATATCCTCTGCCGAGACATCAGTTACATAGTATATCTACTTGCTATCCTTGATTATCTTGGGGAGCGCTAAACCCATAGGGGATGGGATAAAGGCCATTCAGGCTCAATTCATGCAACTGGAGCACAGATCCAATTCCCAAGATCAAGAGCCCCTCACCAGCATCAAGGAACCTCCCTCGAGGGGCTTGCTATCCTTGAAAGAAGGGGAAATAATAACTCATAAAAATGTATATTTATACTAGTAATACTATATTTATACTAGTAATACTATATTTATACTAGTAATACTTTTTCATTACTATTTAGTTATTTTATACTAGTAATACTATATTTATACTAGTAATACTATATTTATACTAGTAATACTATATTTATACTAGTAATACTATATTTATACTAGTAATACTATATTTATACTAGTAATACTATATTTATACTAGTAATACTATATTTATACTAGTAATACTATATTTATACTAGTAATACTATATTTATACTAGTAATACTATATTTATACTAGTAATACTATATACTAGTAATGTTATATTTATACTAGTAATACTATATTTATACTAGTAATACTATATTTATACTAGTAATACTATATACTAGTAATGTTATATTTATACTAGTAATACTATATTTATACTAGTAATACTATATACTAGTAATACTATATTTATACTAGTAATACTATATTTATACTAGTAATACTATATGCTAGGGTTCCTTTCTTGTTATTCTAGTCACTGAGTTATATTAATAAGCTGTGTTTCCCTGACATCACCTTCTTAATTAAATTTAAACCTGGTTTACCATAGTTCACATGATATATAATATTTACGCAAACATGTTTCTCTAATATTAATCCGCTGTACGGTTATTTTAACCTTCGCTAAACAGGTGTAAAAGGTGAGATGTCTTACTAGGGAAGATTTTGGAGTAAGAGGCCAATGATTACTGCTCTTGTCTGTTGCTGGGTTTGTAGCTCCTGTTGAACGAGCTGCTGTTGTCTGTTGCTGGGTTTGTAGCTCCTGTTGAACGAGCTGCTGTTGTACCACAAAACAACCACTTGTTCTACTCTAAACGATCGCTCTCTATATATACTGAGTGCCTATGGTTAATTGCACTTGAAGCTCATCGACTACTCAGGGTCACTAATGATCCATGTTACCTGTCATCACCAGTCAAGAATACTTTAAACACTAAATTAGAGATTACAGTAAACTTTCAGTGTATATAGAATAAAAGGGCACAATACAGTGAGTGGGACAATACGCACACATCCCGCACACATATGATAAACAAACTTATCATGCTTCGGTCTGACCGGAGCATTAACTAGTTACACATTGCGAGTAATTAATGCTCCAAAGACGGACAGAAACATCGTTATAAGTTTTCCTCCTATGTGCTAGTTATCTGTGTATATTTAAGTGTATATACACTGAGAGACACACACTCTCGGTGCATATATCCAGTGACTACATAATTACAATACCTAGCTCTTTTACAGCTCAGAGGTTTGACCGAAAATCCTGGAGGTTCCGGCTATGATATACTAGGTTACTAGTCTAGATTTGTGAGACCAGTTTGTCTAGTTTAAGGAAGGTATGTGAGGGAAGAGTCGTAGCAGTAAGAACCTTCACGTGTATAACTCTGTGGTGTGCTGGTGCTGTCTTGTCTATCACGCTCGCTGCCTCAACAACACACACAGTGCCACGCTCTGCTTTGCATATAAATGTATTGTAAAAAGATGTGATTGTGTGTGTGCTCACTTAGTTGTGGTTGCAGGGGTCGAGTCACAGCTCATGGCCCCGCCTCTTCACTGGCCGCTACTGGGTCACTCTTCCTGCTCCATGAGCTTTATCATAACTCTTCTTAAAGCTATAAAAGGTGTCTTCTATCTTTGAGTTCGACCTGGTGATCCTAAGACTTCCAGAGGTCGACGTCAGTGTGTACTCACCTAAATGTGTGTGTGTGTATGTGTGTGTGTGTGTGTCATTTATTAGAGTGTATGATTGTGGTGTTTAGTTATGGTATTGGATTTTTTTTATATATTGCGGTGTTTTTTGTGTTTGTTTATTTTTGCGATTTTATATGAGGTGGTGTTTTTTTAAGGGAGGATGGTGGGTTGTGGCGGCGGTGCGCCTTTGTGTTTTTAGTGGTGTATTCTTGTGCTGTTTTTGTGGCGATGTTTTCTTGGTGTGTTTTGTAGTGGTGTGTTTGTTAGTGGCGGTGTATTTGTGAGTTGTGTTTGTTGGTTGGGTATTGTAATGGTGGTGTTACTAAGGTTGTTGTGTATTTATTAGAATGATGGTATTGTGTTGGCATCGACAGTGATAATAGTGTTGGGTGGTGGTGTTGATGGCGTTGGGTTGTTGTGGTTGTGTGGATGTTGGTGGTGTTAGTAACGTTGATGTTGGATGCAGGAAACTTGATTGAGTGTTGAGGAAATGGATGTAAGTCAGTGTGATTTGTGTTGCGTTAGTATGTGTTGTGTTGATCGTCGGTGTGGTAAGAGATGATCCGACAACACACAGCCCCACACACACTGTCTCTCCCCAGACATACATCAGCACACCTGCCCTGCCACACCCACACTAACACACACACACTCACTCACCGTGTACACTTCACGTCTGATTATTATTATTATTATAATCAAATAGAAGCGCTAAACCACAGGGGTTATACAGCTCTTCACGTCTGAGATGTGAGCTTTGAGGCTCTGTGCTCTATGTAAACTATCGAGATGTGTGTGAAAGTTACTATAAACACCACCAATATATACATCGTAAAGGCATAAAATAACGACATGGGAAATACACGCACCACAAAGACATTCAAGGTAGGCCATGAAATACGTTAAGTATAAATTATGACTTCTGCATACATGAATGTTAGTGTGCAGCTCTCAGTATATTATAAGCAAATACAATGAGAAGAGTAATCTCAAGGGAATATTGTTATTTAAGACAATGAGGGCCACCTTCATCACCAGGCGACAAGATATATCTTCAGAAAGATATGTAATCTCAAGAATACGTTCATCAAGGTAGCATTAAAACAATCAAGAATATGTTCCTCGAGACTTCCTTAACTAAAGACAATTCTACGTACATTCTTAACCAGCTGCATTGCACTTCAGAAAGTATAATTCAACTCGAGGAGTGGTGGGGCCTCGACCCTAGCGAGGTCCACTAGTTGTGTCCCGGGTGGTGGGGCCTCGACCCTAGCGAGGTCCACTAGTTGTGTCCCGGGTGGTGGGGCCTCGACCTAGCGAGGTCCACTAGTTGTGTCCCGGTGGTGGGGCCTCGACCCTAGCGAGGTCCACTAGTTGTGTCCCGGGTGGTGGGGCCTCGACCCTAGCGAGGTCCACTAGTTGTGTCCCGGGTGGTGGGGCCTCGACCCTAGCGAGGTCCACTAGTTGTGTCCCGGGTGGTGGGGCCTCGACCCTAGCGAGGTCCACTAGTTGTGTCCCGGGTGGTGGGGCCTCGACCCTAGCGAGGTCCACTAGTTGTGTCCCGGGTGGTGGGGCCTCGACCTAGCGAGGTCCACTAGTTGTGTCCCGGGTGGTGGGGCCTCGACCCTAGCGAGGTCCACTAGTTGTGTCCCGGGTGGTGGGGCCTCGACCTAGCGAGGTCCACTAGGTGTCCCGTGGTGACTCGACCACAGCCACATGAACCAACAAAGTGTGGGCTACCTGGAGGTGGAACTTGTCTAAGACTCACACACAGTAGGTGAAGAAACTTTTGTCTGAGTAAGCGTGTAACCTTTAAGGCAGAAGTGGGAGAGTAATCTTAGCAAGTAGTGTTTAAAGGTGAGGCTTCTTTAAGCACAACTTGAAGTAAGAGTGTAGCTCTGCTTGTTGCTCCACACCTTCAATTTTGTGCTCTTACTAAACAACTGCAACACCTGTGAAGGAGCAACAACACCTGTGAAGTAACAACACCTGTAAAGGAACAACAACACCTGTGAAAGTAATATCTGACTATCACCACACAAATTCTATAAAAGAAGCTTCTCTCTACAAACCTCCGCGTCACCAAACACACACAAAAAGTATCATCAACATTTCCTACGTACCATTCATACTTTTTTTTGAACATTTCCGCTGCTTTCAATTCCCCGCGCTTGAAGGAAGGAGACACAGGAAGAACTGGCCAGGAAACACACACACAGAGGTGGAGAGAAGTGTTCTGCATGTGGGAGGTACTGAGTTCTGTCTCTCTCACTAGGACTTGATCATTCTCTCTCTCTCTCTCCAGCCCATGATCATTCTCTCTCTCTCTCTCCAGCACATGATCATTATCTCTCTCCAACACATAATCATTCTCTCTCTCTCTCTCCAGCACATGATCATTCTCTTTCACCAGCACATGATCATTCTCTCTCTCCAGCACATGATCATTCTCTCTCTCTCTCTCCAGCACATGATCATTCTCTCTCTCTCCAGCACATGATCATTCTCTCTATCTCTCTCTCTCTCTCTCTCCAGCACATGATCATTTTCTCTTTCCAGCACATGATCATTCTCTCTCTCACCAGCACATGACTATTCTCTCTCTCTCTCTCCAGCACATGATTATTCTCCCTCTCTCTCCAGTACATGATCATTCTCTCTCTCCAGCACATGATCATTCTCTCTCTCCAGCACATGATTATTCTCCCTCTCTCTCCAGCACATGATCATTCTCTCTCTCCAGCACATGATCATTCTCTCTCTCCAGCACATGATTATTCTCCCTCTCTCTCCAGTACATGATCATTCTCTCTCTCCAGCACATGATCATTCTCTCTCTCCAGCACATGATTATTCTCCCTCTCTCTCCAGCACATGATCATTCTCTCTCTCCAGCACATGATCATTCTCTCTCCAGTACATGATCATTCTCTCTCTCCAGCATATGATCATCCCCACTCTTTCTCACCAGGACATAATCATTCTCTCTCTCTCCTGCACATGATCATTCTTTCTCTCTCACCAGTACACGATCATTCTCTCTCTCCAACACATGATAATTCTCTCTCCAACACATGATAATTCTCTCTGTCTCCAGCACATGATCATTCTTTTTCTCACTAGCACGGGATCATTCTTTCTCAAAAGGGATATACCTTCCAGTGATGCATCTCAAGGATATACCTCCCTGGGATACCCATCAAAGGGTTATAACTCCCAGGAATATACCTCTCAGGTATTTAGCACCTCAAAAAGATGAACGTCGCATTAATATACCTCACAGGGATGCAGCTCACAGATACGTAAATCAGGGATATATACCTCACAGGGATATATTTCTAGGGACTATACCTCTCGGAGATGCACCTACCAAAGCCACCAAATGTTAGGGAGTAAGCTTTAGAGCTAGTAATTAAGCTTTGACGCGCAACAATGAAGTGTTGCCTAGGAATTATGTGTTACCTAGTAATAAAGTGTTGCCTAGGAATTATGTGTTGCCTAGTAATAAAGTGTTGCCTAGGAATTATGTGTTGCCTAGTAATAACGTGTTGTCTAGGAATTGTGTTGCCTAGTTAAAAAGTGTTGTCTAGGAATTGTGTTGCCTAGTAATAACGTGTTGCTTAGGAATTATGTGTTGCCTAGGAATTATGTGTTGCCTAGGAATTATGTGTTGCCTAGTAATAAAATGTGGCACTGGTTGAGGTGGATTCTGGGTGTGGCAAGCAAGAAGTGTGTGGCACTGGTTGAGGTGGATCCTGGGTGTGGCAAGTAAGAAGTGTGTGACACTGGTTGAGGTGGATCCTGGGTGTGGCAAGCAAGAAGTGTGTGGCACTGGTTGAGGTGGATCCTGGGTGTGGCACTGGTTGAGGTGGATCCTGGGTGTGGCACTGGTTGAGGTGGATCCTGGGTGTGGCAAGCAAGAAGTGTGTGACACTGGTTGAGGTGGATCCTGGGTGTGGCAAGCAAGAAGTGTGTGACACTGGTTGAGGTGGATCCTGGGTGTGGCACTGGTTGAGGTGGATCCTGGGTGTGGCACTGGTTGAGGTGGATCCTGGGTGTGGCACTGGTTGAGGTGGATCCTGGGTGTGGCACTGGTTGAGGTGGATCCTGGGTGTGGCACTGGTTGAGGTGGATCCTGGGTGTGGCAAGCAAGAAGTGTGTGGTACTGGTTGAGGTGGATCCTGGGTGTGGCACTGGTTGAGGTGAATCCTGGGTGTGGCACTGGTTGAGGTGGATCCTGGGTGTGGCACTGGTTGAGGTGGATCCAGGGTGTGGCAAGCAAGGTGTGGTACTGGTTGAGGTGGATCCTGGGTGTGGCACTGGTTGAGGAGGATCCTGGGTGTGGCACTGGTTGAGGTGGATCCTGGGTGTGGCACTGGTTGAGGTGGATCCTGGGTGTGGCACTGGTTGAGGTGGATCCTGGGTGTGGCAAGCAAGAAGGTGTGGTACTGGTTGAGGTGGATCCTGGGTGTGGCACTGGTTGAGGTGGATCCTGGGTGTGGCAAGCAAGAAGTGTGTGGCACTGGTTGAGGTGGATCCTGGGTGTGGCAAGCAAGAAGTGTGTGACACTGGTTGAGGTGGATCCTGGGTGTGGCACTGGTTGAGGTGGATCCTGGGTGTGGCACTGGTTGAGGTGGATCCTGGGTGTGGCACTGGTTGAGGTGGATCCTGGGTGTGGCACTGGTTGAGGTGGATCCTGGGTGTGGCAAGCAAGAAGTGTGTGGTACTGGTTGAGGTGGATCCTGGGTGTGGCACTGGTTGAGGTGAATCCTGGGTGTGGCACTGGTTGAGGTGGATCCTGGGTGTGGCACTGGTTGAGGTGGATCCAGGGTGTGGCAAGCAAGGTGTGGTACTGGTTGAGGTGGATCCTGGGTGTGGCACTGGTTGAGGAGGATCCTGGGTGTGGCACTGGTTGAGGTGGATCCTGGGTGTGGCACTGGTTGAGGTGGATCCTGGGTGTGGCACTGGTTGAGGTGGATCCTGGGTGTGGCAAGCAAGAAGGTGTGGTACTGGTTGAGGTGGATCCTGGGTGTGGCACTGGTTGAGGTGGATCCTGGGTGTGGCACTGGTTGAGGTGGATCCTGGGTGTGGCACTGGTTGAGGTGGATCCTGGGTGTGGCAAGCAAGAAGGTGTGGTACTGGTTGAGGAGGATCCTGGGTGTGGCACTGGTTGAGGTGGATCCTGGGTGTGGCACTGGTTGAGGTGGATCCTGGGTGTGGCACTGGTTGAGGTGGATCCTGGGTGTGGCAAGCAAGAAGGTGTGGTACTGGTTGAGGTGGATCCTGGGTGTGGCACTGGTTGAGGTGGATCCTGGGTGTGGCACTGGTTGAGGTGGATCCTGGGTGTGGCAAGCAAGAAGGTGTGGCACTGGTTGAGGTGGATCCTGGGTGTGGCACTGGTTGAGGTGGATCCTGGGTGTGGCACTGGTTGAGGTGGATCCTGGGTGTGACACTGGTTGAGGTGGATCCTGGGTGTGACACTGGTTGAGGTGGATCCTGGGTGTGGCACTGGTTGAGGTGGATCCTGGGTGTGGCACTGGTTGAGGTGGATCCTGGGTGGCACTGGTTGAGGTGGATCCTGGGTGTGGCACTGGTTGAGGTGGATCCTGGGTGTGGCAAGCAAGGTGTGGTACTGGTTGAGGTGGATCCTGGGTGTGGCAAGCAAGGTGTGGTACTGGTTGAGGTGGATCCTGGGTGTGGCACTGGTTGAGGTGGATCCTGGGTGTGGCACTGGTTGAGGTGGATCCTGGGTGTGACACTGGTTGAGGTGGATCCTGGGTGTGGCAAGCAAGGTGTGGCACTGGTTGAGGTGGATCCTGGGTGTGGCACTGGTTGAGGTGGATCCTGGGTGTGGCACTGGTTGAGGTGGATCCTGGGTGTGACACTGGTTGAGGTGGATCCTGGGTGTGGCAAGCAAGGTGTGGTACTGGTTGAGGTCCACTTATCCGTGGCGAGATGATGAATGAATCAATTAAGTGGAGCGGGAAAGTTTGACCTTGTGGTGGCAGAGTGGACCAGTTAACCGACAAGTTGATAAATTAGACACATGTGCAACACTTGGGTACAGGAGTAAATTCTTGGGTAGCTTTGGGTAGGGGTGGTTTTGATAAGGACCTGCCTTGTATGGGCCAGTAGGCCTTCTGCAGTGTTCCTCCATTCTTATGTTCTTATTGTGAAAACGTTTCGCCACACAGTGGCTTTATCAGTCCAATGCAAAGCAGAATAGTGAAGATCAGAAGGAGATAAGGTAATCAGTCCACTGATTACATCGACTCCAGGCTGAGGGACTGATACCTCAATCTCCTCCTGATGAACTTCACTATTCTTCTTTGTATTGGACTGATGAAGTCGCTCGGTCTCGAAACGTTTCCACAATAAAGATACCCAAGTGTTGCACATGTGTCTAATTTATCAGCTTGTCGGTCCTCTGAACCACTTATCTACAAGTTATAAGTAGTGCCTCACTTCCTCTGTCAGGGAGGTAGGTGCCTGCATGCTGCTCATGTGCTGGTCACCCAGTCAGGTGTCTAATACCTGCGATCAAGAGCCCTTCACATCCATCAAGTTTCCTTACCGTAGTATATTACGGAACCTTGTAACTAGGCAAGGGAGAACCTTGCAACCTAGTAAAGTAAGAATTTTAAAAAGGATCCTTGTAACTTAGTACAAGGGTTAAAAACGGAACCTTATAACCTAGTACAGTAAGGAACTCTCTAAATTCATTAAGAGCTTTATTGTGAAGTATTAAATGTTAAAGTCCCTTAAAGGCAGTGCCACATACGTTATCCTGAAAAGCGTCGAGGCAGCTAAGGAAGCTATAAGACATCCATCCTAAGCTTCACCCATCACAGATTAATCTAACACAGGTCACAGTGTAGGAAAGGTTGACATGATACAGGTCACAGTGCAGGGAAGGTTGACATGATACAGGTCACAGTGTAGGGAAGGTTGACATGATACAGGTCACAATGTAGGGAAGGTTGACATGATACAGGTCACAGTGTAGGAAAGGTTGACATGATACAGGTCACAGTGCAGGGAAGGTTGACATGATATAGGTCACAGTGTAGGGAAGGTTGACATGATACAGGTCACAGTGTAGGGAAAGTTGGCATGACACAGGTCACAGTGAACTGAAGGTGTCAGACACGAGTCACAATGTAGGGAAGGTGACACCATTAACACATCACCGTCACTAAAACAAGCACTACCAACAATAACACAACATCACAAGCACTACCAAGAACAACACATCACAAGCACTACCAACAACACATCACAAGCACTACCAACAACACATCACAAGCACTACCAACAACACATCACAAGCACTACCAATAACACATCACAAGCACTACCAACACACTAGACTACCAACAACACATCACAAGCACTCACCAAGATACAACACATCACAAGCACTACCAAGAAACAACACATCACAAGCACTACCAACAACATCACAAGCACTACCAACAATAACACAACATCACAAGCACTACCAACAATAACACAACATCACAAGCACTACCAACAATAACACATCACAAGCACTACCAACAATAACACAACATCACAAGCACTACCAACAACACATCACAAGCACTACCAACAACACATCACAAGCACTACCAAGAACAACACATCACAAGCACTACCAAGAACAACACATCACAAGCACTACCAACAACAACACATCACAAGCACTACCAAGAACAACACATCACAAGCACTACCAACAACACATCACAAGCACTACCAAGAACAACACATCACAAGCACTACCAAGAACAACACATCACAAGCACTACCAACAACACATCACAAGCACTACCAAGAACAACACATCACAAGCACTACCAACAACACATCACAAACACTACCAACAACAACACATCACAAACACTACCAACAATAACAACATCACACACACACTACTGGCAGTTTCAGGGTCACAACTTTACTAATAATAAAGCCATCCAACTCAACACAACTTCATTAATCATGCAAATAATATTCATGACCAGCCTGGAGCATAAAACAAAAGTACTAACTAGATACTGTTGAAACAGCGCAAAGGTAATCTGAATAAGTAAACTGCCGACAAAACTGGCCATTTAAACCCTGATTCAGTCGCTGAAAGGTACCATAATGCGGGTAAAAAAGGCCTTTTGTGCTTCCCAGTTCCATTAGTTGAAAATGGAGCCTTGGTAGGCTGACAGTTACAAGACCGTCTGCTAACAGTTAGATCAAGTTAGTATTTTTTATATATAGGGCTGAGAGAGCCTGGTGTTGGGGCTGCTGCTGTTAGTCTTGTACCGAGGCTGTTGCTGTTAGTCTTGTGCTGGGCTGCTATTGTTAACTGCTAGTCTTGTGTTGGGCTGCTGTTGTTGTTAGTATTGTGTATGTCCTGCTGCTGTTAACTCTTAGTCCTGTGTTGAGGCTGTTGTTGTTAACTGATAGTTTTGTGCTGGACTGCTATTGTTAACTGCTAGTCTTGTGTTGGGCTGCTGTTGTTGTTAGTATTGTGTAAGTCCTGCTGCTGTTAACTCTTAGTCCTGTGTTGAGGCTGTTGCTGCTGTTAAGTGTTAGTCTTGTACCATTCATCAACATTAGGGCAGTCCCCTACAAGGGTCAGTGTCCATATCTTTCCTTCTCTCTCTCATCTCTGCTTCCTCCCTCCTACTTCCCAAGTATTATTTGTATCTCTTAACTTTCCCTGTTTTCATTATATTAATGGTATACAATACTGACTAGTAGATAAGTAAGACACATGTGCAACACTTGGGTATCTTTTAATGTCAACAATACTACTAAACAAGTGTTGCACATCTCACAATGTATTCCTCTCCAAGTCTGAAACCTATCCCACCATTTTTTCAATAACGTTATCTATTTATTTAGTGCAATTGGTTTGAGGGTTACAATATACCTACAAAGATGTGTTAGTCAACTTACATTTTTTAAATATTTCAAGCAGCATCTCAAGGAGAGTGCGTAAGATAAAACAAACATTATGGGAGTCAAGGAGAGTGCGTAAGATAAAACAGGCATTATGGGAGTCAAGGAGAGTGCGTAAGATAAAACAGACATTATGGGAGTCAAGGAGAGTGCGTAAGATAAAACAGGCATTATGGGAGTCAAGGAGAGTGCGTAAGATAAAACAGGCATTATGGGAGTCAAGGAGAGTGCGTAAGATAAAACAGGCATTATGGGAGTCAAGGAGAGTGCGTAAGATAAAACAAACATTATGGGAGTCAAGGAGAGTGCGTAAGATAAAAAAAGGCATTATGGGAGTCAAGGAGAGTGCGTAAGATAAAACAAGCATTATGGGAGTCAAGGAGAGTGCGTAAGATAAAACAAACATTATGGGAGTCAAGGAGAGTGCGTAAGATAAAACAAACATTATGGGAGATAATCACGTTTAATTCAAAGAGATGGCAGCTATAATTACTTGGATGAAGAGCCCTTCACTGGTGTCACGTCACCATTCTTGCAGGGGGTAATGTATCGTGTAGGAAGACTTGTCAAAAAGTACGGTAGTGATAGAGAATATAAGGTTTCACTTAAGGTGACTCTCAGTGTAAGTTACTAAGTTCGTCGATATTTTCCTACTTTATAGAATGCAATAAAATATCTTTGAATAGTTAATTTTACTGCGGCCTGAGTGATACTTGTGGAGTTTTATCTCATGTCTTATCTTCTATCTCAAGTTAAAATGAAGATTCCTTCTTAAACCCTTTACATTTATATATGAAATAAACACACCTCGTACAGCCTAATGCCCATATGTGACTGCTGCAAGTTTTACACAAGAATAAGTAGGCCTATTGGTCCATGCTAGGTAGGTCCGACTCACACCCACATGTACTCGTGCCTCAGTAACGCTACATGGGACTTTATTCCGCTCTACTACAACTCTACTCCCACAACAATACTTCTCTATATGCTTTCTAATTCTAAATTTCTTCAGTCTGAATACATTTGGCATAAATGTTACGATTTCTCTGTTTAACCAAATTAAGTACAGTTTTAAAACTATAGTGTAAAGTACCCCTCTGGCAAGACAGTGATGGAGTGAATGATGAAAGTTTTTTTTCGCACCTGCCTTGGTGGGAATCGGCCGATTATAATATATATATATAATAATATATAAATATATATATATATATATATATATATATATATATATATATATATATATTTTCAACAAGTCGGCCGTCTCCCACCGAGGCAGGGTGACCCAATAAGAAATTCCCCAAAAAGAAAATACTTTCATCATCATTCAACACTTTCACCTCACTCATACATAATCACTGTCTTTGCAGAGGCGCTCAGATACGACAGTTCAGAATAAGTCCCTCCCAACCGTCACTATCCCAGACCCCTCCTTTAAAGTGCAGGCATTGTACTTCCCATTTCCAGGACTCAAGTCCAACTAAATCAATTAACTGGTTTCCTTGAATTCCTTCACAAAATTTTACCCTGCTCACACTCCAACAGCTCGTCATGTCCCAAAAACCATTCGTCTCCATTCACTCCTATCTAACACGCTCACACAGGAATATAATACAAAATTAAACACAAAGAAATTTACATAGATCCTTTACTAATAGAACAAAGACAATATAGAACATAAGGTGTTTAAACTTGATAAAGTTTATAAATATAAATGCATTAATGATCAAATTTAAATGCCAATGAATTTAAATGTCACAGATTGTTAATTTCGAATGAATCATTTACACGCAAAACCTGAAAACCTAAAACATATGACATTATATTTACAGCACTTGCTTATATTCTG
This sequence comes from Cherax destructor, assembly GCA_009830355.1. Classification (NCBI taxonomy): domain Eukaryota; kingdom Metazoa; phylum Arthropoda; class Malacostraca; order Decapoda; family Parastacidae; genus Cherax; species Cherax destructor. Next base: position 506,078 of record WNWK01000369.1, on the reverse strand, counting down.
GTTTAATTTATTTCCTTCATTCACAGACTCGTGGTTCCTTGATACACAGACTCGTGGTTCCTTGATACACAGACTCGTGGTTCCTTGATACACAGACTCGTGGTTCCTTGATACACAGACTCGTGGTTCCTTGATACACAGACTCGTGGTTCCTTGATACACAGACTCGTGGTTCCTTGATACACAGACTCGTGGTTCCTTGATACACAGACTCGTGGTTCCTTGATACACAGACTCGTGGTTCCTTGATACACAGACTCGTGGTTCCTTGATACACAGACTCGTGGTTCCTTGATACACAGACTCGTGGTTCCTTGATACACAGACTCGTGGTTCCTTGATACACAGACTCGTGGTTCCCTGATACACAGACTCGTGGTTCCCTGATACACAGACTCGTGGTTCCCTGATACACAGACTCGTGGTTCCTTGATACACAGACTCGTGGTTCCTTGATACACAGACTCGTGGTTCCTTGATACACAGACTCGTGGTTCCTTGATACACAGACTCGTGGTTCCTTGATACACAGACTCGTGGTTCCTTGATACACAGACTCGTGGTTCCTTGATACACAGACTCGTGGTTCCTTGATACACAGACTCGTGGTTCCTTGATACACAGACTCGTGGTTCCTTGATACACAGACTCGTGGTTCCTTGATACACAGACTCGTGGTTCCTTGATACACAGACTCGTGGTTCCTTGATACACAGACTCGTGGTTCCTTGATACACAGACTCGTGGTTCCTTGATACACAGACTCGTGGTTCCTTGATACACAGACTCGTGGTTCCTTGATACACAGACTCGTGGTTCCTTGATACACAGACTCGTGGTTCCCTGATACACAGACTCGTGGTTCCTTGATACACAGACTCGTGGTTCCCTGATACACAGACTCGTGGTTCCTTGATACACAGACTCGTGGTTCCTTGATACACAGACTCGTGGTTCCCTGATACACAGACTCGTGGTTTCTTGATACACAGACTCGTGGTTCCCTAATACACACACTCGTGGTTCCTTGATACACAGACTCGTGGTTCCTTGATACACAGACTCGTGGTTCCCTGATACACAGACTCGTGGTTCCTTGATACACAGACTTGTGGTTCCTTGATACACAGACTCGTGGTTCCTTGATACACAGACTCGTGGTTCCTTGATACACAGACTCGTGGTTCCTTGATACACAGACTCGTGGTTCCTTGATACACAGACTCGTGGTTCCCTGATACAGACTCGTGGTTCCTTGATACACAGACTCGTGGTTCCTTGATACACAGACTCGTGGTTCCTTGATACACAGACTCGTGGTTCCTTGATACACAGACTCGTGGTTCCCTGATACAGACTCGTGGTTCCTTGATACACAGACTCGTGATTCCTTGATACACAGACTCGTGGTTCCCTGATACAGACTCGTGGTTCCTTGATACACAGACTCGTGGTTCCTTGATACACAGACTCGTGGTTCCTTGATACACAGACTCGTGGTTCCCTGATACAGACTCGTGGTTCCTTGATACACAGACTCGTGGTTCCTTGATGCACAGACTCGTGGTTCCTTGATACACAGACTCGTGGTTCCCTGATACAGACTCGTGGTTCCTTGATACACAGACTCGTGGTTCCTTGATACACAGACTCGTGGTTCCCTGATACAGACTCGTGGTTCCCTGATACACAGACTCGTGGTTCCTTGATACACAGACTCGTGGTTCCCTGATACAGACTCGTGGTTCCCTGATACAGACTCGTGGTTCCCTGATACACAGACTCGTGGTTCCCTGATACACAGACTCGTGGTTCAAGTCATCATCAACATAACATTCCCTCGAGTCTTCAACTGAGGAGCTTACAGGAGTCAAACAAAACAGGTCTTGAGGAGAGTAAAAAGTCGTGAGAGAGAAAAAAAAATCTTAACGTTCTCCATCTTTTGAAACTAAAAACAATGTCCTTCTTCCCCTCTGCCCTGCCAGAAGCACACTTGGATATCCCACCACTGGCAACCAACAGCAACTCTTGCAGCCAACATCGCTTTAAGGGCGACATTCTCACCCCTCATACTAGGAAAAATCAAACTTATAGCACATGCCTGTAGTTCCTTAAAGTACAACATGGTAAGAGGATGGTTTGTTGATGTTTGTTGCAGCGCATCTCTGGCCGTCACAAACCTCAATTAATTTCACATATTTTATTTTAAGGTGACCTTCAGTAATAATATTGGACGATCCGAATGAGAGTAACATAAAAAATAACATAAAACAGGTAACATCAAAATTTTTAATGTATATGAAGACACAATATACGACGAAAAAAAATCAGAAACACAAATGCATACGCAAGCACAGTAATAACCATAATATAGAACGACGCGTAAAAAAAAGCATTTGAAATAGAAAGTATAAAAAAACAAGTAAAACAAGCAAACAAAAACATCAAAGAGAGGGCGGTACCATAGAAGATGCATCATACTTCAACAGAGAGAGAGAGAGAGAGAGAGAGAGAGACTTGATCTTCCACAAGGAGAGGTGGTAGGGCCAGCAACCACACACGGGATCACTCAAGCCTCACCTTCACAAAGCAAAACTTCGGCCGTTAAGTTTAAGCAAAAATACTTGGAATGCTACGTAACAAACTGTCAAACAACGATAACCAAAATGAATAAGTTGTTTCCGTAGAGCTCCAATAAACATATAAAAAAGAAAAACAACAGATAACTTTCTTGTTAGTAAAAAAAATCGTTCAACGAAAAATTATTTCTTGCATAAATATAATATTTATTTTATCACTACACATCACTACAAAATAATACCGTGTGTAAAAAAATCTAACACCACACTTATTACAAAAGTATGTATAAGGATAGCATCTTTCACCACACTTCATTACAAAAATATCATATATAAGGATAGCCTCTTTCATCACACTTCATTACAAAAATATCATATATAAGGATAGCCTCTTTCATCACACTTCATTACAAAAATATCATGTATAAGAATAGCCTCTTTCACCCCACTTCATTACAAAAATATCATGTATACTACACTTCACTACAAAAATATCATGTATATTACACTTCATTACAAAAATATCATGTATATTACACTTCATTACAAAAATATCATGTATACTACACTTCATTACAAAAATATCATGTATACTACACTTCATTACAAAAATAGTCGATAATTCAAAAAGGCATTTAAATGAGGCTCAAAAAACGTACAAGTGCACCCAGAAAAAAATAGGAGAGCGTTTAGCAAGGGGGTGGAGGCGGAACCTACTACCAGAATGTTGTTGGTGTCTCTATTATCCAAGGATGACACGCGTCAGGTCGTAAAAAGTTGATGTATATCCTGGTGTAAGAAATACTAGAGGTATGGTGCGGAGACGGTGGTATGAGCGGTGAGAGTAAATCCAGCAGAGATATGGTACGGCTCAGACCTGCCAGCAGGGAGGCTATACCACTACTGACTACACGCCAGAGGTGATGATTTCTTCAGGCCACGGGTTTAGGGAGTAAAGGAGGAGGAAGAGGAGGTGGTGGCCTGACCACCAAAGAGGCTGTGCTACTACTGACTACAAGCCAAACCATACCACGGGTGGGGGTTCGAACCCGCGGTCAGAGAGTCTCAAAACTCCAGATCGTCGCGTAAGCCACTGGGCCACAGGCCAAAGTGATGATTTCTTCAGGCCACGGGTGTAGGGAGGAATGGAGGTAGTGGGAGGAAAAGGCATCTTTGTGGTTAAGGAGTCCCTGAGACGTCCTTGAAGGCTACATAAAGTCGTGTGGTGCCCTGTGAAATCAGGAAGGAGCCCCTGGAGGTGAAGTGATTCAGTATGGGTTCCCTAATGGTGGGGCGGGGCAATGTGAGATTTCTGGTAGCCGGATGGTTTAACCTAGCCGGGCAGTGAGGGAGAGATGGGGAACCGGGGAGCCTAAGATGAGAAGAGAGGAAACCATGGAGTGAGGAAGAGACAAGAAGAGAGGAACCAAGGGAGTGAGGAAGAGACAAGAGGAGAGGAACCAAGGGAGTGAGAGAATAGTAGTCATGGAAGGAGAAAGCTAATGAGAGAGAGAGAGAGAGAGGTAGTGGGAGGGACTGACAAGAGGTCAGCGTCTGCTACAAACACTTGCTCTATAACAAGTGTTTAGGTATAAATATAACAATTTAGCTCTGATATTTGCTTCAACTGCTGAAAATGAAAATATACTTAATAAAATTACATTTATATACAAAAGTGCTTTTTGATGCCTACGATTTCTATTAAAAAAAAGGCAGATCAACCTTAATTGAATAATAACGATACTTATTTTATTTCCCTCAAACCAAACATAATATCTCCTGTTTTTTTTTTTGTATTTTATAAGTTATCAAATTTGGTATTTATTTGTCAAATTTTTTTTATTTTGCTTTCTTATTATTTACATTTTATATTCATTTACGTTAATTATATAATCATTCAAACTATTCTTTATTTTGGATAAATAACAATATATTTTTATTTCCTTAAAGTCTATGCAATTTGCAATGTAGTCTGGCCCCCATTAATATGTTTTCTTGCAACTAAGCATTCAAAACATTACAATGCAGACGTAACAAGTAAGTTCTATTAGATCTTTTTGACCATATTTCACCCTTTTATTTTGAATTATTTATCTGCAGGAAAATTTTGAAACTGCATATTATAGACTAAGTCGAGGTTAACCAATACTGCAGCAAGCAACACTGTGCATCACTAGCAACACCGTAGTGAAACACTAGCACCCAACACTATAGCAACACCTTAGTGAAACACTAGTACCCAACTCTACAGCAAAACGTTAATAAAACACCGTTAAGCAACACTAGAAATATAATACTAGCAAGCAACACTTCAACAAGCAACAAAGAAAGAGTGAGATTTTCCAAATTGATACAATAACCACCAATGTAATAACAAATAATGCAGTGAGTGTGGTTACTATCACTGTACCAAACAACAATGACGTAACTGTATTCACCGTAGGAGTAGGAAAGAACACTACAGTAATTTTGGTGACGCATAACGTAACAATGAACATTAGAGTAAACTTGTCTACCATCAAAATAGGTTGTGATATTGACGTTAATTTGATTAGCATAACAGTAGTAAGAAATACTAAGGTAACCGTCTTCACCGTCAGAGTAATTAGCAATATTGTAATAACTGTGGTTACCGTTACTATAGATTGCAATACTGCAGTTTCTGAAGTAATCATCTAAGTCTTCAGAATTACTGCAATAACTGTGGTTACCGTTACTGTATTTAGCGACATTGTAGTTAATGCCGTAACTACTGCTGTAGCTAGAAATACTGTAGTTACCATCACTGTATTCAGAACCATTACAGTAAGTGTGAGTGCCATCATTTAAATCAGAAATACAGTGGTCACTGTTGTAATCATCAGCGTAATAAATGGTACTGTTTAATTTGAAGCAAACATCAGTGTCGTAGTCACCTGTGTAGCATTTATCACCGTCGTTACCATCACTAACGGAATCATCATTGTAGAAAGTATCACTGAAGTAAACATCACTGTAGTAACCATCACTGTAGTACTCATCACTGCAGTAGGGATGACTGTAGTAGGCATGAGTGTAGTAATCATCACTGTGGTAACTATGACTGTAGTAACCAAGACTACGGTGACCATCACTGCAGTACCACAGCAGTAACGCTGCAGTAACCAACACAGTTCTCAATGCACTGTTCATCACTGCAGACGCCATCACTGGTAACCAAAGCTGTAAAAAATAAGTAATATAAATAATTGCACAAAAGTAACACTCACTTTAGTGTCAATCACTGGAGTAGCACTCACTGTAGTAACCACTGTAGTCACAAAATTCAACTTCAATAACAAAAACATACGGTGGGACCAAGTCAACCAGGTCCTAAATGAAATAAGCTGGGAAGATATCCCAAGCAACATGGATCCAAACCTGTCTAGAAAAAAATAACTCTGTGGCACTCGAGGTATGCTCAAGGAAAATGAAGAGAAGACGTAATCTAGAAAGAGAGAGATGTTCTCTATACAGGCGAAGGAGAAGAATCGCAGAGAAGCTACAAGAGGCTTCTGTAATACAGAGGGAGGCAATGGTCAGAGAAACGGCAAATATCGAACTTAAGCTAAAGGAATCTTACAGGAGACAAGAAAAGCGGGAAGAACTAAAAGCCATAAATGAACTTGAAAAAAAAAAACATTTCTTTTCTTATGTCAAATCTAAGTCGAGAACAACATCCAGTATTGGGCCTCTACTTAGACGAGATGGGTCCTACACAGATGACAGCAAGGAAATGAGTGAGCTACTCAAGTCCCAGTATGACTCAGTTTTTAGCGAGCCGATAACCAAACTAAGAGTCGAAGACCTAAATGATTTTTATGACCGAGACTCAGAATTTGGTAGATTCAAACTTATCTGATATCCTGACACCACATGACTTCGAAAAGGCGATAAATGACATGCCCATGCACTCTGCCCCAGCCCCAGACTCGAGGAACTCGTGATAGGGCTATCACGTGATTTTAGCATTCTATGGAGAGGAAGCATGGACACAGAGGTCGTCCAACAGCTGCTAAAAACAACAGACAGCCCCACTCCACAAAGGCGGCAGTAAAGCAATAGCTAAGAACTACAGACCGATAGCGCTAACGTCCCATATAATAAAAATCTTTGAAAGGGTTCTAGCAAGCAAGATCGCTACTCATCTAGATACCCATCAATTACACAACCCAGGGCAGCATGGGTTTAGTACAGGTCGCTCCTGCTCTAAACCCTGCAATATTTCCCCAGATGAAAAGCAGGGGCGCCACTACCATGATAAGAGACAATAAGTGTCAGGGGCCCAAGACTGTTCAACTGCCTCCCAGCATACATAAGGGGGATTACTAATAGATCCCTGACTGTCTTCAAGAAGGCACTGGACAGGCACCTAAAGTCAGTACCTGACCAGCCGGGCTGTTGTTTGTACGTCGGTTTACGTCGGCCAACAGTAACAGCCTGGTTGATCAGGCCCTGATCCACCATGAGGCCTGGTCACAGACCGGGCCGCGGGGACGTTGACCCCCAAAACCCTCTCCAGGTATGCTTCAGGTAGTAACTAACACAGTAGTAACCAACACTACAGTAGTGAAGACCCAACATCATAACAAACACTACAGTAGTGAAGACCCAACATCACAACAAACACTACAGTAGTGAAGACCCAACATCACAACCAACACTACAGTACTGAAGACCCAACATCACAACCAACACTACAGTACAGAAGACCCAACATCACAACCAACACTACAGTACTGAAGACCCAACATCACAACCAACACTACAGTACTGAAGACCCAACATCACAACCAACACTACAGTAGTAAAGACCCAACATCACAACCAACACTACAGTAGTGAAGACCCAACATCACAACCAACACTACAGTAGTGAAGACCCAACATCACAACCAACACTACAGTAGTGAAGACCCAACATCACAACCAACACTACAGTAGTGAAGACCCAACATCACAACCAACACTACAGTAGTGAAGACCCAACATCACAACCAACACTAAGTAGTGAAGACCCAACATCACAACCAACACTACAGTGGACCAACATCACAACCAACACTACAGTAGTGAAGACCCAACATCACAACCAACACTACAGTAGTGAAGACCCAACATCACAACCAACACTACAGTAGTGAAGACCCAACATCACAACCAACACTACAGTAGTGAAGACCCAACATCACAACCAACATACTGTAACCTGAGCCTCACTATCCTCTTAAACTCTTTAACTGCTTTCAGTAACCTACCACCTATTCCATATATATATATATATATATATATATATATATATATATATATATATATACACACACACTTTTACTAGAGGCCAACAACACATTCGAACCCTGAACCTCACCCTCCACCTAGGCAATTTGTCATGCTCCCAGAGTTAGACCACTTGACTACAGAATCCACATATCTTTTTGCGGCTGACACATGTTCGCACATGGTTTGGTCCTAGCATCCAATACCATGTGTTATCCGTGTGTGAATCACGTGTGTCCGTTTCGTAATCGTGAGTGTGCTTTCCCACAACCATTAGTGATGGAAAAATGGCCAAAAACTTAATTGTGTTTTGAATGACAACTCGTACTAATATTGTTGCCAACGAGTTTGAAGTTATTGAGAATATGCTGTAAAATAGTACAAGAATGGAAATTCCCTGTGGACGATTAACAGATCGTGAATAGAGGATCGAGCGGCTGAGTTTGTCTGTTTATTTCCTTGAACTTAGGTGAATCCACGAAGCCAACAAAATATCGACTTCTTAGCTAGAAATGTCACATAACCAATGCTGTATATGAAGTAAAATGGGAATGTGGAGAGTCGAATTTTTGGATAGCTTGTAACGCACTCTGGGAATCTCAAATAACAACTAATGAATAGGTGGACACCGCTGCGATGTTCATGGTAGTGGAGAGTACATATAACTTTGTGAAAATGCTGGCCGACTCTATTAAATGTCCTTGAATTGCCCTATCTGGAAAAGGAACAGCAACGGGAGGTTTGGAACCGTTGTTGTACACTGCAGTAACATGAGAAAGTTATTGAAAATGTTCAAGGAAGAGAGAGAGCGAGAGTTCGTTACAAACACAAGAGCCTTTGGGTAAGGAAGGAGGAACTTACCAAGGAAGAAGGAAAAGTATGATACGGCGGTGAACGCAAGAGAGGTTCAACTAAAAGATGTTGCCAGAAGTCGAACGCGGAAATTGAAGCGTGGCAATTACCGGGGTTGACGATTAAATTAATTAATCTCACTGACATATGTGATCATTGTCTACGTAAGAGGATCATGAAGGTCATGGAGGCGAGCAAAACTCTGGAGCATTAGACGAGGAGCACATAGCGAGATATACACATGAGAGAGTATGTATCTAAGGATCAACATGTGTTGGAATACCAGTGTTCAAAACATGGAAAAGTATTGTACGAAAATATTGTAACTGGTCTTAGCGAGTCACAATGAAACACTCCCCAGAGTAAAAAAAATAAGAGCTAAAATCACCTAAAGGAGCGGCATAGGCAGGAATGTAATTAAAGCTTGTATGTTAGTTAAAGATAAGTGGTGTGAGGGATTATGGTACAAAGAACAGACTATTTACAACCTAAATAAACCTGGGCCGCAGTGTAAGTGAAGTAAGGTACGAATGGAAAGTCCAGCATGCGCAATATCACAAGTGCACTTCATTGTATGATGCATCGCAAAAGTAGAGTGACTGTAAAATAACATACCTAGACTTAGGAACTACGACTGTGTTACATACGTTTAAAAAACTGGAAAATCAACACTTGAAATTCACCCCGATTCTCCACGTATCGTCTTATATTCCGCTGTAATGATAAATAAGACACTTGTTCAATATTTGGGTATCTTTATTCTGGAAACGTTTCGCCAGCAAGTGGCTTTTTTAGTCCAGTGCAGAGAAGCCACTGGGTGGCGAAACGTTTCCAGAATAAAGATACCCAAGTGTTGCACAACCATCTTATTTATTAAGTTGTCGGTTTTCTAAGCTATTTATTCAAATTCCACTGTAATATTGACATTACAATAATTCACTGGTATATGGAGTAGTGATACGTGGTGGCTATGGGTTAGGATAGTGGGCAAAATTGCTATGGGATGGTGTGTTGTAGTTATGGGTGTGCGGGTTGTGAAACAGAGGGGTGACGGGTGTGCGGGTAGTGAAACAGAGGGGTGACGGGTGTGCAGGTTGTGAAACAGAGGGGTGACGTGGTGGCAGGGTTAGTGAAACAGAGGGGTGACGGTGTGCAGGTGTGAAACAGAGGGTGACGGGTGTGCGGTGTGAACAGAGGGTGACGGTGTGCGGGTTGTGAAACAGAGGGGTGACGGGTGTGCAGGTTGTGAAACAGAGGGGTGACGGTGTGCAGGTTGTGAAACAGAGGGGTGACGGTGTGCGGGTTGTGAAACAGAGGGGTGACGGGTGTGCGGTAGTGAAACAGAGGGGTGACGGGTGTGCGGGTAGTGAAACAGAGGGGTGACGGGTGTGCGGGCTGTGAAACACAGGGGTAAACATCTAAAATATGAGATCTGGACGGTGTTGCTGGAGATAGTCAGAGTCATGTGATATGTTTGTTCATTTCAGTGTACTTGAGGGAACTGCATTTTGTCTCGTTTAAGATGAGGTTGGTCACAGTCCATATCTGGATTTGTCTCTTCGATATATGCCGACACAGGTTCAAGTGTCTGTGAAGTCAGTTGATGGGTAAGTAATGCGGCGTGAAACTGGCAGATGCCATGGAAAAAAGGAGTTACGAGTCAGTTGTCAAAGGGGTCAGTGAGGGTAAAACTGAATCGTTACATCCGGGAAACGTAGGGTAACGACGTGAGGGGTTAACATATTTCTGCAACTTCAAGTAGGCGGGGACAAAGTTTGATGTAGTCTATGTGAAAAGTTTAAACTTGAAGGAATGAAGGGAAGGGGGAAATGAAGTCTTGATGTGGAAGGATTATTAGGTCTTTGGGTTTATGGCGCAGGTGCTGGAGGAACAGCTGGGAAGAACTGTGCAGAGTGAGGGATAACAGAGGTGACAACTGGGAAAGGGGTAGTAACATCAGGGGTGAAAACATCGTAAAGGTTGGACACTGGAGTAATTATGGTAGAACTTATCACTGGGTGGTGAGCTTGCCAAGCAACTCTGGAGTAGAAACGACGCAGTATCTTCCCTGTTGGTATAGTTAAGTCAAAGCTTCATTATATGACAAACTCTCTTTATCCTTCAAACATAAGATCTTGTATTATCGAGGCAAAAAGAGAAGCCGAGGAGAATATGCGGGTAGTGCTTCGCCGCAGGAAGGATGGGGGGAGTCGGTCGTAAGTTAGGTCATCACTATCTGTTTCTTCACAGATTAAACATACTTCCGGTGATCTGCAATATTTTGACAGGTAACCATGTCACCAGCATTTGCCGCCGCACTGTTGCAGTTGCAGTGTTGTTTTGAGTTTCCTCAACGAGGAGGGAAGTTCAGGATATTCAAAGGTAAGTTTAACTATACTGGTTGGGTACCATCTTGGTCCGTCAGCAGGTGGATATTCGTTGCAACTTTCGTGACTGGAAAGTATTGTAGTTCCAGCTGCAACTGAATATGCGCGACATAGTCTATAAAGTCCTTTGTGCACAGACGATCCGTGAATCGTCGTTGTATCGTGGCTGAAGCCAGTTCCATAGTTATAGTAAAGCCGGGGTCAGTGGCACCTGAAAGAATAGGTATCATACCAGTATTGGTTTCAGGCAACAGGTGACTGTCTGAGAGCAGTTATGGAATCTAAGGAACCATGGTCATTCTGGGGTCAGCAAAAGGTGTCGCAGCCATTAAAGATCCAAGAGAATAACTTAATATCTCGTTCACCATAAAGCAAAGAATATACAGGGTGTAGCTCTGAGAATAAACTAAAATAAACCATATATCGTCCCTGAACAACGGTCATCTTCGCTGCAACAGGTGGTGGTATTTAACACTATAAACTACCTCTTATCGTACCTGGTGTGCAACACCAAGAGGACACATACAAAATTGTCTAAGCAAGACTACGCAAACTTGTTGTTTAGACAAAATCACAAACTGCACAGTCGTGTTTCAGCTAATATTGGCAGCTGACGAAGTGACAAGAACGTCAGGAGTCATGAACCTTCCGCAGGTACTCCGAGATCCGCTGGGAGTCTCTCGTACTACTTCCCACCGTCAGAGGTTCTGCCAGACGGCCACTCAATGTCTCATCAGATGGTCACCCGAGTGATATAATTTTCAATCAGGTAGAGTGACACCACCACAGCAATACCTTACAACAGAGGTGATTGTGATTACTTTTCCTTCTGTCTAGTGACCGGTTTTCCCAAAAGCGGAAATATTCTCACTAATGTGACTATAAGGATACGTAGGATTGAGGGATATTTAAATTTGATTCGAGAAGGGGAGAAGAGGGGTCAATTCTTCGGATCAAGGGTCCCCCCCCTAAACGCATAGGAGGGGGATAGTAATGGTTTGCTATGATGCTAGGGAAGTGCTTTTGATTAAAACAACCCTCCCCTTTCTTAGATCAAACCTGACTGCCTACCATTCCCCGGATGTTTCATGATTCCTACGGGATTACCGTTTTCTCGTGAATATAATTAATAATTATAATAATAGTAATAATAATAATAACACATGGAATCAGAAGGGAATGTACTGGTACGAGAGTTTAGTAGCGCCAACACTTTTGTACACGTGTGAGGCCTCTTCTTTAGTTTTACAACTAGAATACAAATTTCTCGACCCAACATACTCTTCTGAAACGAAATACTGGGAATATTGCAGGTCTATGAAAATTATATACATATATTTATATCTTTTATATGTCGTCAACTATAAATCTTGACTGACTCACACTATACGTTGTGGTTAATGAACCTCTTGGTCATGACTTGCGTTGTGTATGATATAAATACATGCGTGTTTGGGTGAGAAATAACACGTCTAAACCTGTGGCAGTGGAGGAAAAGGTTGCTTTATGTGTTCATCCTCGCGCGTGAAGGGCGGCCTGGCTGGCTGCTCTCTGGCAATTAAGACAGTATAAATAATCTCTGCCCGTCTAGTTGTGGGACCATTAACCGCTGCCCAAATCTAGACCTCGTAACTATGCACTAGTTTATGTCACTCTAAAATCCTGGTTACAACTTTTCATCGAAATACAACTTGAAATACTAATTCTGTTAAATTACCTTCCACATAAATTATTTAGTAACTACAATTACCTTAGATATAAACAACAGTCGTGTTCGATATGTAAACTCAATACTCTAGCAGGATCACGGATGCAAAATGTAAACTTAATATTCAAGCAGGTTCAAGGAATGAAGACGTAAACTCAATACTCAAACTGGATCACGCATGCGATGGCTGACTCATATTATGTTGCTAAAATTAAGTTACACGAATAATATTTTTAATAAAATATTCAATCACATAAGTTAAATCAATACTTGCAAACAAGCAAAAACAATTATGGTTCCACAGGCAGCAGTGCAACTGAAGGGAGAGCGTTTACTATGGAGAACAACCAGAGCGAACACTTGAAGGGCGAGCATTTGGAGGCGAACACTGAGAGGGTAAACACTGAGATCGAGCACTGAGAGAGGGCAAACACTGAGAGCGAGCACTGAGAGGATAAACACTGAGAGCGAGCACTGAGAGGATAAACACTGAGAGGGTAAACTGAGAGCGAGCACTGAGAGGATAAACACTGAGAGCGAGCACTGAGAGGGCAAACACTGAGAGGGTAAACTGAGAGCGAGCACTGAGAGGATAAACACTGAGAGCGAGCACTGAGAGGATAAACACTGAGAGGGTAAACTGAGAGCGAGCACTGAGAGGATAAACACTGAGAGCGAGCACTGAGAGGGCAAACACTGAGAGGGTAAACTGAGAGCGAGCACTGAGAGCGAGCACTGAGAGGGCAAACACTGAGAGGGTAAACTGAGAGCGAGCACTGAGAGGATAAACACTGAGAGCGAGCACTGAGAGGATAAACACTGAGAGCGAGCACTGAGAGGGTAAACACTGAGATCGAGCACTGAGAGAGGGCAAACACTGAGAGCGAGCACTGAGAGAGGGCAAATACTGAGAGCGAGCACTGAGAGGATAAACACTGAGAGCGAGCACTGAGAGAGGGCAAACACTGAGAGCGAGCACTGAGAGAGGGCAAATACTGAGAGCGAGCACTGAGAGGATAAACACTGAGAGGGCAAACACTGAGAGCGAGCACTGAGAGGGTAAACACTGAGAGCGAGCACTGAGAGGATAAACACTGAGAGCGAGCACTGAGAGGGCAAACACTGAGAGCGAGCACTGAGAGGACAAACACTGAGAGCGAGCACTGAGAGGATAAACACTGAGAGCGAGCACTGAGAGGACAAACACTGAGAGCGAGCACTGAGAGAGGGCAAACACTGAGAGCGAGCACTGAGAGGATAAACACTGAGAGCGAGCACTGAGAGGGCAAACACTGAGAGCGAGCACTGAGAGGACAAACACTGAGAGTGAGCACTGAGAGGACAAACACTGAGAGCGAGCACTGAGAGAGGGCAAACACTGAGAGCGAGCAAACACTGAGAGCGAGCACTGAGGACAAACACTGAGAGCGAGCACTGAGAGGACAAACACTGAGAGCGAGCACTGAGAGGACAAACACTGAGAGCGAGCACTGAGAGGACAAACACTGAGAGCGAGCACTGAGAGGATAACCACTCAGAGCGAGCACTGAGAGGATAAACACTGAGAGCGAGCACTGAGAGGGCAAACACTGAGAGCGAGCAAACACTGAGAGCGAGTACTGAGAGGATAAACACTCAGAGCGAGCACTGAGAGGACAAACACTGAGAGCGAGCACTGAGAGGACAAACACTGAGAGCGAGCACTGAGAGGACAAACACTGAGAGCGAGCACTGAGAGGACAAACACTGAGAGCGAGCACTGAGAGGACAAACACAGAGCGAGCACTGAGAGGACAAACACTGAGAGCGAGCACTGAGAGGACAAACACTGAGAGCGAGCACTGAGAGGACAAACACTGAGAGCGAGCACTGAGAGGACAAACACTGAGAGCGAGCACTGAGAGGATAAACACTGAGAGCGAGCACTGAGAGGACAAACACTGAGAGCGAGCACTGAGAGGATAAACACAGAGCGAGCACTGAGAGGACAAACACTGAGAGCGAGCACTGAGAGGACAAACACTGAGAGCGAGCACTGAGAGGACAAACACTGAGAGCGAGCACTGAGAGGACAAACACTGAGAGCGAGCACTGAGAGGACAAACACAGAGCGAGCACTGAGAGGACAAACACTGAGAGCGAGCACTGAGAGGACAAACACTGAGAGTGAGCACTGAGAGGACAAACACTGAGAGCGAGCACTGAGAGGACAAACACTGAGAGCGAGCACTGAGAGGACAAACACTGAGAGCGAGCACTGAGAGGATAAACACTGAGAGCGAGCACTGAGAGGACAAACACTGAGAGCGAGCACTGAGAGGGCAAACACTGAGAGCGAGCACTGAGAGGATAAACACTCAGAGCGAGCACTGAGAGGGTAAACACTGAGAGCGAGCACTGAGAGGACAAACACTGAGAGCGAGCACTGAGAGGACAAACACTGAGAGCGAGCACTGAGAGGATAAACACTGAGAGCGAGCACTGAGAGGACAAACACTGAGAGCGAGCACTGAGAGGATAAACACAGAGCGAGCACTGAGAGGACAAACACTGAGAGCGAGCACTGAGAGGACAAACACTGAGAGCGAGCACTGAGAGGACAAACACTGAGAGCGAGCACTGAGAGGACAAACACTGAGAGCGAGCACTGAGAGGACAAACACAGAGCGAGCACTGAGACGACAAACACTGAGAGCGAGCACTGAGAGGACAAACACTGAGAGTGAGCACTGAGAGGACAAACACTGAGAGCGAGCACTGAGAGGACAAACACTGAGAGCGAGCACTGAGAGGACAAACACTGAGAGCGAGCACTGAGAGGATAAACACTGAGAGCGAGCACTGAGAGGACAAACACTGAGAGCGAGCACTGAGAGGGCAAACACTGAGAGCGAGCACTGAGAGGATAAACACTCAGAGCGAGCACTGAGAGTAAACACTGAGGTAAGCACTGAGAGTAAGCACTGAGAGAAGGCACTCAAGGAGGCTGCCGGCCACCACTCTCGCAATAACCTGACCCTCAAAATGTTGATGACACTGTTTTGGGAGATTTGTGCTCTCAGGGTAAAAGTGCTGGGAATTTACTGGACATGCAAGCTGACTCCGCGGAGCAGACTCCACTTTCAACATGAACTTCTACCTCTGTTAACAGTACAAACAGATGATTACTCTGGAGGGTTGTGTAGAAGCATACTCTGTTTTGGTATGACCAACGTCACAAGACTGGAACATAACTAGTAGAGATGTTCTGAGTGTATCACTGATGTTCTGAGTGTATAACTGATGTTCTGAGTGTATCATTGATGCGCTGAGTGCATCATTGATGCTCTGAGTGTATCATTGATGCTCTGACTGTATCACCTGATGCTCTGACTGTATCACCTGATGCTCTGACTGTATGACTTGATGCTCTGACTGTATCACCTGATGCTCTGACTGTATTACCTGATGCTCTGACTGTATCACCTGATGCTCTGACTGTATCACCTGATGCTCTGACTGTATCACCTGATGCTCTGACTGTATGACTTGATGCTCTGACTGTATCACCTGATGTTCTGACTGTATGACTTGATGCTCTGACTGTATCACATGATGCTCTGACTGTATCACTTGATGCTCTGACTGTATCACCTGATGCTCTGACTGTATCACTAGCTTCCTTTCATCCGCATCATTATGCCTTCTACCTCATTTTATAGGCTCTGCCTTGTATACAAGCTTCTCACTTATGTAAATAAAACAGGTTGGAGAGTGAATCCATTTGGGAGAGGATTGGCGAGTGGGTCGTGGGGGTATAACTCCCTTCAACCATTAACAAGCAGACATGCTGCTGTATCACGTGTCTGCTGTCACAACATCGTTAACTTCAGAAACCATCACAACACTCGCCTAATCTATAATAATTTGCTCTTTTCACAGTTCAGGAAAACGGATAATATATATTTGTATAAATTTATAATTTCAAAGAATATAAACAGAAGCCGGCCATACTTGACTCACTAACTCCCCCCCCCCCCTCTCTCTCCAGAGGAAAACGTTGTTTTTGTCTTGTAGGTAATAATATGTTATATCATCCATGTGGTTAATGTCATGGCTATGGAGCAGAAACCAAATATGCCATATAAAAATAACAATCCGGACTGATAGCATCCGTCCTGGCAAGTAAATGACTGTTAATTGGAAGCCTGTTACACATTTTGCACTCTTGGCAGAACTGCTATTTTTTTGGTCTCACTAACATGCAAGATGGAAGGCAAATCTTATAAACTTCCTCTTGCATTTAGTATACATTTTAGTTTAATTTCTTGTTTATTTCCTCATAGTTGTTATAGGTAAAGTTTTTCGTGTTCAACTTAGAAGGCTTGGTCAGAGGCCGGGACAAGGAACAATGACCCTCGGGAATAATAACATATACCTTAACAGATATTAATTTTTATATACATTGTGATTTAAGGTAAGAGTGAAGAGGTAGTTTGGAAGTGATGAGAAGATAGCAACGTGTAGGGAAGAGTGGTAGAGACGGGGCGGGAGGATGAACACGATAATACAATAAAAGGAAATATAGGGAGACAGTTATGTAGGCAGACTGTGGGTGGAAGAGCCTGGTCCCTCTCTTCTCCTTCCTCTGTCAAAGTTACTGGGGGAGACACAGAATGCCTGATAAATGCCGCCAATAAACGGACATCCCAGGAAAGGAATCATGAATATCTTATAAGTTCCTATCTCCCTCTTTTTTCCAAAGCCTTGTTATATGCAAAATATTTACCTCGCTTTTCTATTTTGAAGTCTTTCTTAAAAAAATTATTATAGTTTAAATAACTAACTGCTTTTTCTGATTTATAAGTCTTGTTATATACTAGATTATTAACCTCTTTAAAAATCTTTATTATCCTGTGGAATATAGTGAATAATTTAGTACGAGGTGTTCTCCGCTATGAACATGGAAGGTAACACAGGAGGGCCCAGCATATACCAAACCTTCTCGGGTGTTCCACGTTGTCGTTGGCTTTCAAGTGAACCACTGTTCCACCCGCCGGCCAGTGGAACATAAACAATGGCTCAATTTGAAGCCAACGAAAACGTGGGACCGAAAAGAAGACGGTGTATATGCGGGTCCCTCCCGTATATACCTGGCTGGGGAGGATGCGCGCACTTACTACCCTTCACCTACAAACCAGTCTCATGGCTTAGTTGCAAAATAACGTATAACCACAGTATAAATAAACGTGAGAAACTCTCTCTCTTTCTCTTTCACGAAAAATAAAAATACATTACGTAATCCCTTGCCATTTATCACCCTGAGAAACAAACGGGGTTGGATAATTTCTTCTTACATACATGGGAAGCAATTCACCTTGTGCTATAACTACCTCGCAGTTACTCACTAAACAACAATGTTCAAGAGACAAAAACTATATCAGTAACAACAATAACATCAGTAATCACTAAACAACAGTGTTCAAGAAACAATAACTACATCAGTAAGAACAACAACAGCAGTACTCACTAAACAACAGTGTTCAAGAAACAATAACTACATCAATAAGAACAACAACAGCAGTACTCACTAAACAACAGTGTTCAAGAAACAATAACTACATCAGTAAGAACAACAACAGCAGTACTCACTAAACAACAGTGTTCAAGAAACAATAACTACATCAGTAAGAACAATAACTCACTAAACAACAGTGTTCAAGAAACAATAACTACATCAGTAAGAACAATAACTCACTAAACAAGAGTGTTGGAGGGAGAGCAACACTAGTACTGGAGACACGCTGCAAGTGACTGGACAAGCCAGGGAGTGGACAAGTCCTGTCATAAGAGCAAGTATAATATGTGGTGCTCTCCACACTCACCTCTTATGATATACTCAAACAACCATCTCGAAAGATTTTATTCTCATATTTCCGCCTCTTTCTTTTCCCTGTCTTATGTCCTCTTCTGTCTCTCTCTCTAGTCCTCTTCTTCTCTTCTCCGTCTCTCCTTTTCTCTTTCCTTCCTATTTTTCCCTCTTCTCTATCACTTACTCTGCCTATTTTTCTCTTCCCTGTCTCTCTCTTCCTTTTCTTTGCCTCTCTTTTTCTTGTTTCTCTTCTCTTCAAAATCACTCTTGCCCTCTTTCTTCACCTAGCTCTTATTCTCTTCCCAATCACTCTTCCCCTCTTTCTTCACCTAGCTCTTATTCTCTTCCCAATCACTCTTCCCCTCTTTCTTCACCTAGCTCTTACTTTCTTCCCAATCACTCTTCCCCTTTCTTCACCTAGCTCTTATTCTTTTCCCAATCACTCTTCCCCTCTTTCTTCACCTAGCTCTTTTTCTCTTCAAAATCACTCTTGCCCTCTTTCTTCACCTAGCTCTTATTCTCCTCCCCTCTTTCTTCACCTAGCTCTTATTCTCCTCCCCTCTTTCTTCCCCTAGCTCTTATTATTTTGCCCTCTTTCTTCACCTAGCTCTTATTCTCTTCCCCTCTTTCTTCACCTAGGTCTTATTCTCTTGCCCTCTTTCTTCACCTAGGTCTTATTCTCTTGCCCTCTTTCTTCACCTAGGTCTTATTCTCTTGCCCTCTTTCTTCACCTAGGTCTTATTCTCCTCCTCTCTTTCTTCACCTAGCTCTTATTCTCTTGCCCTCTTTCTTCACCTAGCTCTTATTCTCTTGCCCTCTTTCTTCACCTAGCTCTTATTCTATTGCCCTCTTTCTTCACCTAGTTCTTATTCTCTTGCCCTCTTTCTTCAACTAGCTCTTATTCTCTTGCCCTCTTTCTTCACCTAGCTCTTATTCTCTTGCCCTCTTTCTTCACCTAGGTCTTATTCTCTTCCCCTCTTTCTTCACCTAGGTCTTATTCTCTTCCCCTCTTTTTACACCTAGCTCTTATTCTCTTGCCCTCTTTCTTCACCTAGGTCTTATTCTCTTCCCCTATTTCTTCACCTAGGTCTTATTCTCTTCCCCTCTTTTTACACCTAGATCTTATTCTCTTCCCCTCTTTCTTCACCTAGCTCTTATTCTCTTCCCAATTACTCTTGCCTTTATTGCTCACTTGCCTCTTCTCCCTTCCCTACTTTGTTCCTCCTTCCCTTCCACCCCTCTCTCTCTTCCTCTCCCTCACTCTTCCTTCCGGTCTCTTCTTCCTCTCACTCTCCTCCTCCTCCTATAACTCATCAAATAATATCGCCCCATCTTTGTCACACTTCAGTATCCATCCACCCATAACTGCCTATCGTCGCCAGTTACCTATCGTGGTCAGTTACCTATCGTCGCCAGTTACCTATCGCGGTCAGTTACCTATCGTCGCCAGTTACCTATCGTGGTCAGTTACCTATCGTCGCTAGTTACCTATCGTCGCTGGTTACCTATCGTCACCAGTCACCTACCATCGCCAGTTACCTACCGTCGCCACTTACCTATCGTGGGCAACCGCCCAAATAGTGGGTTATTTATCTCTTCCCTAAATTTCTTTCCCTTCCGACTCTCTTATTTCATGAAATAATTTTGTCTATATTCCTAATGGTCCGTGCTCCTCTTCCTTATTTACCTCCCCCCCTCTCTCTCTTTGTTTCTCTCTTTATTTCTTTGTTTCTCTCTCTCTCTCTCTCTCTCTCTCTCCCTTAGATTCTTAATTATTCTAATTGTATCGTTTTATTTTCATTGTTTATTATTCTTAGTGTATCGTTTTGTTTTCATTGTTTATTGTACACTATATTGTCTTTCCTAACCTGCCACCCTCCAAGAAGATGAAGATGCTGCAGAAGAGAAGAAGAAAGAAGAGAAGACGTAGAAGAGGAGAAGCAGATATCACACTGTAGTTACGTCAACAACAAAACTGTGACGTAACTCACAGAAGTAAACAAACGTTGTCATCATCATTCTATAAACACTAATAACAACAAGGAGGAAAGTGTACATGATCATTGTTATATTATATGTAAAGAGGCAAACCCGTGTGGGTCATTCAGTGCAAGCAGTGGTGAAAGTTCGATCCTCTGTCCGCTGATCGCCACTCGGTGCCTGACCAACCAGGCTGTTGGTAAGTGTGGCAAGAAACTTTGGTAAAATATTTCGAGGCAGAAATGATTATTATTATTATGGGGAGCGCTAAACCCTTAGGGATTATACAGTGCCTGTGAGAGGGAAGGGATGGAAAGTATTCAGGCTCAATTCAGGGAACTGGAACACAGGCCCAACTCCCTAGATCAAGAGCCCTTCACCAGCATCAAGGAACTGGAGAGACAAAACTCACCCCTTAGCATGGCTTCCAATACTCCTGGCCTTACGTGGTGTTGTCCTGATTGTTTAGCAAGACTGCAAGACACAGCTGAGGTGGACACCATAAATTATCTGCGACACATGTACCACCACGTTTGTGTGGTAGTCTGGTGCTGTTGTCCACAAAACACCTCAACACCTCTTACTTCACCCAAACATCATCACCAACTTCTATCTTTTACCACAGTTCATCATGGCACTACCTCCAGTTGGTTCACTCAGGAATCACCACCATCCTGTTTTTGGTTCACCCCAGACATGACACCACCTCCTGTTGTTATTATACTACAATGTATGTTGACACTGCCTGCTCTTGGTCCACCCAGACATGACACCACCTCCTGTTGTTATTATACTACAATGTATGTTGACACTGCCTGCTCTTGGTCCACTCAGACATGACACCACCTCCTGTTGTTATTATACTACAATGTGTGTTGACACTGCCTGCTCTTGGATCCAAACCCAGACACATGCACCTCGTCACCAGACTAACCTCCTGTTGTTATTATACTACAATGTATGTTGACACTGCCTGCTCTTGGTCCACTCAGACATGACACCACCTCCTGTTGTTATTATACTACAATGTATGTTGACACTGCCTGCTCTTGGTCCACCCAGACATTACACCACCTCCTGTTATTATTATACTACAATGTGTGTTGACACTGCCTGCTCTTGGTCCACCCAGACATGACACCACCTCCTGTTGTTATTATACTACAATGTGTGTTGACACTGCCTGCTCTTGGTCCACTCAGACATGACACCACCTCCTGTTGTTATTATACTACAATGTGTGTTGACACTGCCTGCTCTTGGTCCACCCAGACATGACACCACCTCCTGTTGTTATTATACTACAATGTGTGTTGACACTGCCTGCTCTTGGTCCACCCAGACATGACACCACCTCCTGTTGTTATTATACTACAATGTATGTTGACACTGCCTGCTCTTGGTCCACCCAGACATCACCATCAGTGTTACACTGGGATTCATCTTGACATCACCACCATCGTGAAGATCAAACCAACACCGCCCCCTTCCCGTTGTCTTATCCTGGCTAAGACATCCACTGCCGCCTTCCTTGGTTTACTTTCACGACGTCTGCTGTTCGTACCTCTTCACTTACACAACAACAACATTCTTACTGTACAACATGATACATATTTCTCAACCATCAATACACAAGACGCTTTCATGCACTATGGTACGGAAGAGTAACTTCGTCAATCTCCCCTTATATTTGCTCGCATAAGAACATACAACTACAGGACAGTAGCCATTCTGGCCCATGCTAGGCAGGTGCTACTCATACCCAACCATTCTCACTCGTATCTTTGTCTAATCTACTAAAAAAATCTACTCACTGTTAACATGATGACTACAAAAAACACAGATACTATTCAAAGATCGTAAAAAAAGTAAACTAGCGAGAGCGCAATCAAGAAGTTTTAAGTAATAAGTATACACCAGAGTACTCGTATATTCCAACCACCAAGGTTTTTTGCAGTATTTACAAAAAGTTTGACAGATACCATATTTAGTTTAGGAGGGGGAGAAAGAGAGACAATAAGTACTTTCACTGGCTGCATTTCCCACATCAACTTCTATTTTTTCAAAAACTTTCTGAGTTTCTTTTAATTCTTCAAAAGCCCACGACTCTCCGTACATTCTCCCCTATCACGGGTAGGGAGGAATATGATTTCGTTTCCTCCCTCTCTCTCTCTATCCTCCCCTCCAGAGAGGAAAATTCCTATTTCCCCTCTTTTTCTCACTAGGAAGAAAAACTTCTGTTTCCCCTCTGCCCTTCCCAGTAGAGAGAAAAATTCTCTTGTTTGGTGGCACTCGTGGTCAGACGTGGCTCAGGTGGCACCTTACTGTGTTCTCCCCAACCCGCTGATATATTTTCTTCCTATATCCACTATTTTCTCCTCAGAATCAATGAGGTATGAGGTCAGTATTCGTTGCCACTTCCGGCCGATGATTCCTCCACCTCCTAAGTCTTATCATAACAATAACCTCTGTCGTGGCAGTCACCTCTCACATATCTAAATCATCTGGGTTTCAAGATGTTCACGAGCTATCTAAATCATTTCCTATGTCTTCAAGATTCTCAGGATTCGTCTAAATCACTGATTGTTTCTTCAAAATATTCAGGGGTCATTTAAATTACTTTATATGTCTTCAATAGGATCAGGGTTCATCTGTATCATCTCCCGTGTCTTCATGAGGATCAGAGTTCATCTATATCAGCTCCTGTGTCTTCAGGAGGTTCTAGGGACGTTTAAATCACTGTTTATGTTTTCCAGACGTTCAGTAGTCGCGGGTGTGTTTTCCAGACGTTCAGTAGTCGCGGGTGTGTTTTCCAGACGTTCAGTAGTCGCGGGTGTGTTTTCCAGACGTTCAGTAGTCGCGGGTGTTTTCCAGACGTTCAGTAGTCGCGGGTGTGTTTTCCAGACGTTCAGTAGTCGCGGGTGTGTTTTCCAGACGTTCAGTAATCGCGGGTGTTTTCCAGACGTTCAGTAGTCGCGGGTGTGTTTTCCAGACGTTCAGTAGTCGCGGGTGTGTTTTCCAGACGTTCAGTAGTCGCGGGTGTTTTCCAGACGTTCAGTAGTCGCGGGTGTGTTTTCCAGACGTTCAGTAGTCGCGGGTGTGTTTTCCAGACGTTCAGTAGTCGCGGGTGTTTTCCAGACGTTCAGTAGTCGCGGGTGTGTTTTCCAGACGTTCAGTAGTCGCGGGTGTGTTTTCCAGACGTTCAGTAGTCGCGGGTGTGTTTTCCAGACGTTCAGTAGTCGCGGGTGTGTTTTCCAGACGTTCAGTAGTCGCGGGTGTTTTCCAGACGTTCAGTAGTCGCGGGTGTTTTCCAGACGTTCAGTAGTCGCGGGTGTTTTCCAGACGTTCAGTAGTCGCGGGTGTTTTCCAGACGTTCAGTAATCGCGGGTGTGTTTTCCAGACGTTCAGTATTCGCGGATGTTTTCCAGACGTTCAGTATTCGCGGGTGTTTTCCAGACGTTCAGTAGTCGCGGGTGTTTTCCAGACGTTCAGTAGTCGCGGGTGTTTTCCAGACGTTCAGTATTCGCGGGTGTTTTCCAGACGTTCAGTAGTCGCGGGTGTTTTCCAGACGTTCAGTAGTCGCGGGTGTTTTCCAGACGTTCAGTAGTCGCGGATGTGTTTTCCAGACGTTCAGTAGTCGCGGGTGTGTTTTCCAGACGTTCAGTAGTCGCGGGTGTTTTCCAGACGTTCAGTAGTCGCGGGTGTTTTCCAGACGTTCAGTAGTCGCGGGTGTTTTCCAGACGTTCAGTAGTCGCGGGTGTGACACCTCTAATATTTCGATGGAAAAAAATTTGTTGTAAAGTAGGACTCGGGACGTTTGTACTGTGTTTCATCTTTGAAGTTTGAGATTATTTTTAGTTTTAAGAATGGTTATCAGTCGTCGACTGTTGGTAGCACTGGAAGCCTCCACCGCATCAATCACTTCACAAAGGATTACGCGAGCAGACTGCAACAGACAACAAGCCCGAGTAGTCGCTATGTGAGGTCAGTTATAAATCTTGCTGAACTTTAAAGGTCAAGCAAGAAATGGGCTTTGAACCCCTCCGTTGTTTCCCTAAATAGATCATGAAAAATATCGTATCCCACCACCCCCTCCTCCCTTTCTAAAATAGAAACGAGCTGCCTCCCTCTGCACTCTACACCCAGAGAGGCTTAACGACAACTTCCCCTCCCTTCTTACTGTCGCAAAAAAATGGAGTTAAAATTAGATCTCCCTCCATCATTGCTGCGAAAACCAGAGGTCGAAAATGTGTTGATCTTTGCGTTGCGTGAATCTCTGAGCTCTTGCGTGTCGCTAGAGCCTCTTGCAGGAGAAACTAAAAAATTATTATTTAGTATTGCCCATCCACGGTGGCTATCACTTCCGTTAGTCACGCTACACGAAACACACTCTCTATGTACTAACCCTTGTGTAATCAATATAATATATATATATATATATATATATATATATATATATATATATATATACAATGTAACCACTATATCCTCATAAGTGGAATATTATTTTCATAGAGAGGCGCTAAACTCATATGGGTCACACACCACTCGGGATGTGGGAGGTAATTAAATTTGATGTAAGGAGAAGGAAGGTAACTTGGACATCCTGGATCAACACTCCTTGACCTACATTAAGGCACACAGCTTGTGGAAAATTGACTCATGGCTCTCACTGTGTCTAACATTACCACATTACTGAACGTCTACTTACCAGAGCTGCTAGGAGCTTCTCACTGTGTCTAACATTACCACATTACTGAACGTCTACTTACCAGAGCTGCTAGGAGCTTCTCACTGTGTTTTCCAATCAATTTACCAACATTTACTGAACGTCATACTTTACCAGAGCTGCTAGGAGCTTCTCACTGTGTCTAACATTACCACATTACTGAACGTATTATTTCAGAGCTGCTAGGAGCTTCTCACTGTGTCTATTACCACATTACTGAACGTCTACTTACCAGAGCTGCTAGGAGCTTCTCACTGTGTCTATTACCATATTACTGAACGTATATTTACCAGAGCTGCTAGGACCCTCTCACTGTGTCTATTACCATATTACTGAACGTATATTTACCAGAGCTGCTAGGAGCCTCTCACTGTGTCTATTACCACATTACTGAACGTATATTTACCAGAGCTGCTAGGAGCCTCTCACTGTGTCTATTACCACATTACTGAACGTATATTTACCAGAGCTGCTAGGACCCTCTCACTGTGTCTATTACCACATTACTGAACGTATATTTACCAGAGCTGCTAGGAGCCTCTCACTGTGTCTATTACCACATTACTGAACGTATATTTACCAGAGCTGCTAGGACCCTCTCACTGTGTCTATTACCACATTACTGAACGTATATTTACCAGAGCTGCTAGGAGCCTCTCACTGTGTCTATTACCACATTACTGAACGTCTACTTACCAGAGCTGCTAGGAGCCTCTCACTGTGTCTATTACCACATTACTGAACGTCTACTTACCAGAGCTGCTAGGAGCCTCTCACTGTGTCTATTACCATATTACTGAACGTATATTTACCAGAGCTGCTAGGAGCCTCTCACTGTTTCTGTTACCATATTACTGAACGTATATTTACCAGAGCTGCTAGGAGCTTCTCACTGTGTCTAACATTACCACATTACTAAACGTATATTTACCAGAGCTGCTAGGAGCCTCTCACTGTGTCTATTACCATATTACTGAACGTCTACTTACCAGAGCTGCTAGGAGCTTCTCACTGTGTCTAACATTACCATTACTGTTCATTACACTTTGTAAACTCAACACGTTAATTACACTATAATTCTTACACTTTCTTTTGTCGCCATTTTTCCTATTACAAAGCTACGCATGTTACCTGCCAACAGTTACGTACCTTCCGTGTCGCACGAAGACACAGGGCTGCACGAGTTAATTTGGACAGTCTCGTTCTTATTAAAGCTAAGTAATAACCTCCTTGGTACACTTGTCTTCCATCACATACATCTTACGCACTTTAAACCATTATATTTCGTCATAAGCAGTGTACTAGAAACTTCACTGTACACACAATACACTGTAGCAGTGTACTACAAACTTCACTGTACACACAATACACTGTAGCAGTGTACTAGAAACTTCACTGTACACACAATACACTGTAGCAGTGTACTACAAACTTCACTGTACACACAATACACTGTAGCAGTGTACTACAAACTACACTGCACACAATACACTGTAGCAGTGTACTACAAACTACACTGCACACACAATACACTGTAGCAGTGTACTAGAAACTTCCCTGTACACACAATACACTGTAGCAGTGTACTACAAACTACACTGCACACACAATACACTGTAGCAGTGTACTACAAACTACACTGCACACACAATACACTGTAGCAGTGTACTACAAACTACACTGCACACACAATACACTGTAGCAGTGTACTACAAACTACACTGCACACACAATACACTGTAGCAGTGTACTACAAACTACACTGCACACACAATACACTGTAGCAGTGTACTACAAACTACACTGCACACACAATACACTGTAGCAGTGTACTACAAACTACACTGCACGCACAATACACTGTAGCAGTGTACTACAAACTACACTGCACACACAATACACTGTAGCAGTGTACTACAAACTACACTGCACGCACAATACACTGTAGCAGTGTACTACAAACTACACTCCACGCACAATACACTGTAGCAGTGTACTACAAACTACACTGCACGCACAATACACTGTAGCAGTGTACTACAAACTACACTCCACACACAATACACTGTAGCAGTGTACTACAAACTACACTGCACACACAATACACTGTAGCAGTGTACTACAAACTACACTCCACACAATACACTGTAGCAGTGTACTAGAAACTACACTCCACACACAATACACTGTAGCAGTGTACTAGAAACTACACTCCACACACAATACACTGTAGCAGTGTACTAGAAACTACACTCCACACACAATACACTGTAGCAGTGTACTAGAAACTACACTCCACACACAATACACTGTAGCAGTGTACTAGAAACTACACTGCACACACAATACACTGTAGCAGTATACTAGAAACTACACTGCACACACAATATACTGTAGCAGTATACTAGAAACTACACTGCACACACAATATACTGTAGCAGTATACTAGAAACTACACTGCACACACAATATACTGTAGCAGTATACTAGAAACTACACTGCACATACAATATACTGTAGCAGTATACTAGAAATTACACTGCACACAATATACTGTAGCAGTATACTAGAAACTACACAGCGCACACAATATACTGTATCAGTGTACTAGAAACTACACTGCACACACAATACACTTTAGCAGTGTACTAGAAACTACACTGCACACACAATACACTCAGTATATATTAATCTCACTTTCTCTGAGCACCAGCTGGGTGTGGTTGGCTGAGGCAGCGCCTCTGACTGACGGAAGATTTTTTTTAATTTAAAATGCACTGGGATCGATTGAACATTCAGCTATCTGTTTATTTTCACTATCCCAACTAAACACAATGCACCACACTAACACCAGCTAAAAACTTAGGTTACTACAAACATAATATACAAACAAGACGGCTGCAACTACAGGAGTACCAACTCGAGGCCTCCTACGAGTGAAACACCCTGTAGCTTTGTATATATACATTAGAAATTAAAACAATATAGACACAAAACTTCAGCATTTATTATAAATAAATAGTCGGTATAAAAGAATCGTTTAAAATGACAGCAAAGTTTCAGCAGACATTCCAATAATAATAAAAACGATATCTTAGCCTTAAATGCTGATGCTGCTGACACTCAGGTAATGTATCAGGGAAGCATAAGAGAGGACTAGCATATCCTGTGAGCAGGTGACCACTGGTGAGATGTGTGTGCTCTCCACAACCAACACATAGTAATATTGCAGTGAAGGATTCTTGTAGAAAAAGAAAGATCAAACACCCACACCATGCCTAACTTGGTGCTCGGTCTGTGTGGCCCTCCGGGCACGCCACTTCCTAATGGCGCACTGATGATTGTGGCACAAAGTTACTGTGACTCAAAACGCTGTTATAGTCTTCATGTAGCATCCGTCGTTCTGGCGCCGCCCCATTAACTCAAGGAGGCATTATTTTTTTAATACATCGGCCGTTTCTCACCGAGGCAGGGTGAACCGAAGAAAAAGAAGAAACACTTTCATCATCACTCATTCCATCACTGTCATGCCAGAGGCGTTCCGACATATCTCCACCCCTCCTTCAGAGTGCAGGCACTGTACTTGTTCATCTGCATTAAAATGTCGTGAACACTTGTCAGTTTTAGCACGAAACTAGTTTAACAACTAGTGTCTTGTCTTCGTCTACATCCTGCTACCACTATATGAGAGCATGTATATAAACTGATAAACAAACCCGTGTGGATCATTTACCCCAGGGGCTGTAGAGGCTGGGTCTTCCATCCTCTAATAATAATGCAGAAACTTTACTCTAACTCAGTTTAGCTTTCCCCAGCAGGCAGAGCTGGTGCTCTTATTATTGACATATTATATGTCAATAATAACAGCACTGAAACACTGCCTTTCTTCAGTGTTTATATTTAAGCAAGTACTGCATTAATTTCTGTAGTGTTGCAATGTATTTTCAAGTGAATTCTATCATTTTCATAATTAAGGAATATTTTAGGCAAAAAAAAAAATTTCTTAATTAAGGTGCGGGTGAGCAAGGAAGAGCCATAACTGGTGGCAGTAAAGCAGATGATGTTTGTGCATGAGGACCTCACCAGCCCGACACCACTACCACTCTAATCTTACTGGAAGGAAACCTGTGAAGCTGCTGTAGCTACTGAACTCATAGTGGAATGCTTGATCATATCCCTGCACACTTCTGAGCTTTCTCAGCTCAGCTTGACAATGACAAACTTAATTACCTTAATGCAAGACATCCAACCACCCCCATGGAATATGACACCAAGCAATTTTTCTCACTACGAAAACATCATATAGAATACATACAGTAGCAGCGCACTGCTGATATATATATATATATATATATATATATATATATATATATATATATATATATATATATATATATATATATATATTGTCTCTACGTCCACAGCAGGACTCGAACTTGCAAACTCTGTATCAGAGTAATCAGTACTTTACCACGGAGCTAGACCCCAGATAAGTAGGGGCGCCTAGTTGGAACTAGACGATGTTTCCCCAAACCCCGGGGCACCAAGCTCGTTATGAAAGTTATTTCATCAAATCCTGCCACATGCAGTGCAGTGGCAGGATCCTGCCACACATACACACACACATATATATTATATATATATATGTGTGTGTGTGTGTGGCAAGTCACACTTGTTACGGTAGATTCCAGCAATGACGACTGTATCATCACAATATGAAACATCTAAAAAATATTCTGTGTATAATGTTTTTTTCCTAGGATGCACTTCCTCTCGCAGACCCTGACTTCATTTTCACTTTCCTGAGTAAGCCCCACTTTTCTTGACCATATTTTCCCAAGTTTTGTCAGCTATTCATTCCTCCTTTTCTCTCGTCTGTCGACCGCTCCCAACCCTTTCTCTAAGTTCCCATTCACCCTTCCGGGCTTCTCATTTCCCATTACTCGAACCCCTTTTCCCTTAATGAGCTTTTCTCTTAGCCCCTAACTCCTACCCGCATAACGAGGCCTTCCCTTCTCCCGCCCTCTCATCTACACTTGTACTAACTTTCCTCTCTTCCTCAACTTCCTTTCCTCGCCTCTTGCCTTACTGTTTCTCAGACACACGAAGGGGATGTTGACGCTGAGGAGCCTTATGGTGCCATTACGAGGGTCAACATCCCCGGGCACATGTGCATTAGCGATTCTCTTTTGAACTGGACTCTCTAATATGTAAATTCATTACACGACTGATGATTAATAAGACACTTGTGCAATACTTAAGAATCATTATCCTGGAAAGGTTTCACCAACGAGTGACTTCTTCAGTCCAATACAAAGAAGAGGTTTCTCAGTATTGGACTGAACAAGTCACTGGCTGGCCAAACATTTCCAGTATCATGATTCCCGAGTGAGCACAAGTGTCTTATTCATCATCTTTTCGGTTTTCTAAATCATTTATTTAAATTCCACGATTGGTTTACCTGTTATAAATACTGACAACACATCTGGTTTATCCTGTACATATAATATCTGCATGATTGGTGTGCCTGTTACTTTGACTCACCATACGTCTGCTTGTTGTATCTACTGAAGAAATGATTGATTTACCTACAATACACTACATTGACTATATGACTGAGCTACCTACTATATATAGTGACTGCATTATTGGTCTACCTACGATATCTACTAACCACACAACTGGTATGTCTGTTTCATCTACTGACCACACAACTGGTATGTCTGTTTCATCTACTCACCACACAACTGGTCTGTCTGTTACATCTACTGACCACACAACTGGTCTGTCTGTTACATCTTCTGACCACACAACTGGTCTGTCTGTTACATCTACTAACCACACAACTGGTCTGTCTGTTACATCTACTGACCACACAACTGGTCTGTCTGTTACATCTACTGACCACACAACTGGTCTGTCTGTTACATCTACTAACCACACAACTGGTCTGTCTGTTACATCTACTGACCACACAACTGGTATGTCTGTTTCATCTACTGACCACACAACTGGTCTGTCTGTTACATCTACTGACCACACAACTGGTCTGTCTGTTACATCTTCTGACCACACAACTGGTCTGTCTGTTACATCTACTAACCACACAACTGGTCTGTCTGTTACATCTACTGACCACACAACTGGTCTGTCTGTTACATCTACTGACCACACAACTGGTCTGTCTGTTACATCTACTAACCACACAACTGGTCTGTCTGTTACATCTACTAACCACACAACTGGTCTGTCTGTTACATCTACTGACCACACAACTGGTCTGTCTGTTACATCTTCTGACCACACAACTATTCTGTCTATTACATCTACTGACCACACAACTGGTCTGTCTGTTACATCTACTGACCACACAACTGGTCTGTCTGTTACATCTACTAACCACACAACTGGTCTGTCTGTTACATCTACTGACCACACAACTGGTCTGTCTGTTACATCTACTGACCACACAACTGGTCTGTCTGTTAAATCTACTGACCACACAACTGGTCTGTCTGTTACATCTACTAACCACACAACTGGTCTGTCTGTTACATCTACTGACCACACAACTGGTCTGTCTGTTTTATCTTCTGACCACACAACTGGTCTGTCTGTTACATCTACTAACCACACAACTGGTCTGTCTGTTACATCTACTGACCACACAACTGGTCTGTCTGTTACATCTACTGACCACACAACTGGTCTGTCTGTTACATCTACTGACCACACAACTGGTCTGTCTGTTACATCTACTGACCACACAACTGGTCTGTCTGTTACATCTACTGACCACACAACTGGTCTGTCTGTTACATCTACTAACCACACAACTGGTCTGTCTGTTACATCTACTGACCACACAACTGGTCTGTCTGTTACATCTACTGACCACACAACTGGTCTGTCTGTTACATCTACTGACCACACAACTGGTCTGTCTGTTACATCTACTAACCACACAACTGGTCTGTCTGTTACATCTACTAACCACACAACTGGTCTGTCTGTTACATCTACTGACCACACAACTGGTCTGTCTGTTACATCTACTAACCACACAACTGGTCTGTCTGTTACATCTACTGACCACACAACTGGTCTGTCTGTTACATCTACTGACCACACAACTGGTCTGTCTGTTACATCTACTGACCACACAACTGGTCTGTCTGTTACATCTTCTGACCACACAACTGGTCTGTCTGTTACATCTACTAACCACACAACTGGTCTGTCTGTTACATCTACTGACCACACAACTGGTCTGTCTGTTACATCTACTGACCACACAACTGGTCTGTCTGTTACATCTACTGACCACACAACTGGTCTGTCTGTTACATCTACTGACCACACAACTGGTCTGTCTGTTACATCTACTGACCACACAACTGGTCTGTCTGATACATCTACTGACCACACAACTGGTTTGTCTGTTACATCTACTGACCACACAACTGGTCTGTCTGTTACATCTACTGACCACACAACTGGTCTGTCTGTTACATCTACTGACCACACAACTGGTCTGTCTGTTACATCTACTGACCACACAACTGGTCTGTCTGTTACATCTACTGACCACACAACTGGTCTGTCTGTTACATCTACTGACCACACAACTGGTCTGTCTGTTACATCTACTGACCACACAACTGGTCTGTCTGTTACATCTACTAACCACACAACTGGTCTGTCTGTTACATCTACTAACCACACAACTGGTCTGTCTGTTACATCTACTAACCACACAACTGGTCTGTATGTTACATCTACTGACCACACAACTGGTCTGTATGTTACATCTACTGACCACACAACTGGTCTGTCTGTTACATCTACTAACCACACAACTGGTCTGTATGTTACATCTACTGACCACACAACTGGTCTGTATGTTACATCTACTGACCACACAACTGGTCTGTCTGTTACATCTACTGACCACACAACTGGTCTGTCTGTTACATCTACTAACCACACAACTGGTCTGTATGTTACATCTACTGACCACACAACTGGTCTGTCTGTTACATCTACTAACCACACAACTGGTCTGTATGTTACATCTACTGACCACACAACTGGTCTGTATGTTACATCTACTGACCACACAACTGGTCTGTCTGTTACATCTACTGACCACACAACTGGTCTGTCTGTTACATCTACTGACCACACCATATTGTTGCAATAGCAATGTATATTTTTTATGTTAACACTGAGAGCCTGAACGTGTGATTCCTTCACACTGAAGCATGCCAGAGTTTCAAGCCAGGTCTTGCTGGCACCTCAATACACAAACAAGACTTGTTTGACAATAGTAGCGCCGTCCGCTCACAAGCGAAGGACCAGGATTCAATACTACAAGATTATCTGGATAAGTTAATTTTGTGATCGGAAAAAAATGATAGATTGATAGATGCAATTTAACGTATACAAATATAAGGCTCTTGTCTGGGAAACAGAAAATAACTATAGTAAATATAAACTAAATAAATAAGGCAGATGTTGATCAAACTGATTAGTTTTACGTGCAAGCCTTTTCACACCTGCTGCCCCTGTTCACTTAGCAGCAAACGGGTACCCAGGTGTAAGTCAACTGTTGCGGGTGGCAAGCATGGGGGGGGTAATATACCTGAGAGGACTAAAATGAGCTATGGTAGAATATCAGCTCCTAAACTGTAAAAATCATATGTATAAAATGACGAATCAAAAATGTTAATTAACGTTAATACAAAATTATCAAGAGATATGAAGGGAAAGAGCAGTTATACACTGTTAACAGCTCTATCCCTTCACCACTATTATCAAGAGATATGAAGGGAAAGAGCAGTTATACACTGTTAACAGTTCTATCCCTTCACCACTATCTTGAAGATTATTTACCCTTAAAAATAAAAAAAGCACAATACAGTGCCTGGAACAATACACAAATAACCCGCACATGGAAGAAACAAACTTATGACGACGTTTCGCACCGACTTAGACTATTAACTAGTGAGACATTAACACACGAAGGTAAGGGTGCCAGTATATGTACGAGAGGAGGATAGGGACAGGAGAAAGATATTTACCCCTCTAAGAGTATACGCTGATGCTGGTGAAAGTCATCCTTCTCTTCCTCGTATGGATTCTGATTATCCCTCATCCTTCCCATTCCCATTTCCCACGCGCCATGTGCCCCTACGGATTTAATGCTTCCAAATAAGTTATTTCATCAAATCCTGCCACTTGCAGTGAACTTCGAAAGAAATTTTGGAATTCTTAACAATTCGCAAATTGGCGAAATTCTTTACAAACATTATTTCTCGGTCCACGGTAAGATTCGAACCTGCAAACTCTGCGTCAAAGTATTTGTAAGAGTGGTATTGGTTGTTAAGGTGGTGGTGGTGAAGACTTCAAGAATGTGAGCAAATTCTTCAAGATACGTGAAGTAAACTGATGCCATTACCAGTCCTGTGTAGTGATGAATTACGTCCCAGTGTTGTTATAATATTACCACACTCCCAAGACGACTTTCATGTTGTCTGGAGGTCCACCTGAAGGATGTCTTAGACGAGGAGCATGACCTTAATGTGTCTTAGAGGAGGAACATGACCTAACAATGTCTTAGAGGAGGAGCATGACCTTAATGTGCCTTTGAGGAGGAGGATGACCTTAATGTGCCTTTGAGGAGGAGCATGACCTTAATGTGCCTTTGAGGAGGAGGATGACCTTAATGTGCCTTTGAGGAGGAGCATGACCTTAATGTGCCTTTGAGGAGGAGGATGACCTTAATGTGCCTTTGAGGAGGAGGATGACCTAAATGTGCCTTTGAGGAGGAGGATGACCTTAATGTGCCTTTGAGGAGGAGGATGACCTTAATGTGTCTTAGAGGAGGAGCATGACCTAACAATGTGTTAGAGGAGGAGCATGACCTTAATGTGCCTTTGAGGAGAATGACCTTAATGTGCCTTTGAGAAGGAGGATGACCTTAATGTGTCTTAGAGGAGCATAACCTAACAATGTGTTAGAGGAGGATGACCTTAATGTGCCTTTGAGGAGGATGACCTTAATGTGTCTTAGAGGAGGAGCATGATCTAACAATGTGTTAGAGGAGCATGACCTTAATGTGCCTTTGAGGAGGAGGATGACCTTAATGTGCCTTTGAGGAGGAGGATGACCTTAATGCGCCTTTGAGGAGGAGGATGACCTTAATGTGTCTTTGAGGAGGAGCATGACCTAACAATGTGTTAGAGGAGGAGCATGACCTTAATGTGCCTTTGAGGAGGAGGGTGACCTTAATGTGTCTTTGAGGAGGAGGATGACCTTAATGTGTCTTTGAGGAGGAGCATGACCTAACAATGTGTTAGAGGAAGAGGATGACCTAACAATGTGTTAGAGGAGGAGGATGACCTTAATGTGCCTTTGAGGAGGAGGATGACCTTAATGTGCCTTTGAGGAGGAGGATGACCTTAAGGTGTCTTTGAGAAGGAGCATGACCTAACAATGTGTTAGAGGAGGAGGATGACCTAACAATGTGTTAGAGGAGGAGGATTACCTTAATGTGCCTTTGAGGAGGAGGATGACCTTAAGGTGCCTTTGAGAATGAGCATGACCTAACAATGTGTTAGAGGAGAAGGATGACCTTACTGTGTTACAGGAGGAAGAGGATTACATTATTGTGTGTTAAAGGAAGAGGAAGATGACCTTTTTGTGTGTTGCAGGAAGAGGAGGAAGAGAAGGGAGAGGGAGAGGAATATGAGGAGGAAGGGGAGAGTGAGGAAGAGGAGGAGAAGAAGGATGAGAAGGAGAAAGATGAAGAGGCTTAGGATGGATTTGCTGTCTGAAGAAGAAAGGGAGTAGGATGTTTTCAGTGAGTCTGAAGAGGAAGAGGAGGAGGAAGAGGAGGAGGAGGAAGAGGAGGAGGAAGAAAAGGAGGAGGAGGAGGAAGAGGAGAAAGGCAATTATTGACAAGTATTATCAATGTTACATTATTGCTGTGGACCAAAAGTATTTTTTCATCCATACATCACACTGTAACAATATATCTTAAAAACATTAAGTAAAAAATATTATGTATAATATTAATAAAAATAATAATAGTAGTAGTAGTATTAGTATTACATAAGAGACATGTAATTGTCTTGTGGAAAAGCTGGTCCACGAGGATCTTCATCACTTATATACAGAGACATAAAAACAGGTAGTATACAGGAGCATGGAGGTCAGTAGTAGTGAAGGCGAGGCAGTGGCACAGACACGGAGGGGGGGGAAGGTTAAAGATCCTCCCATAACAAATACTCTTTATTTTATTAATTTTTACCGTACTGAAATTGACCAGTGACCACGAAAGTACGATAGTTCGAGATATTTCACAAACACATATAGAGAAAGTCATCTTTTTTAAAGACGCTATGGGATTTTTTCAGCATCTTATCATTTTTAAACCCATCCCGCCCAGATGAAAATCCGGGCTTAAGCCCCCGGAGTGAAATCCTGATTTAAGCCCTCCAGAATGAAATCCTAGCTTAAGATCCCAGTATGGAATCCTGGCTTAAGCCCCCAGTATGGAATCTCGGCTAGAATAGCGAGACGATGCCAAGTGAGGTGAATTGTCTGGATATTAAGAGAAAGGAGGACAAAGTGTACGTAAATATCACAACATAATAGCGGGGGTAATGCCAGGTTTGCCTCCAGAAGATGAATTACCATCCTTGTGGCGGCCGGGGACAAACCTTACTCACCAAGATGGATACACACGGGTGTATTAAGGCCGATGGTGCAATGCCTTGTTGGGTAAGATTTATCGAAAAGTTTCTCTAAGAGCAATGGGCAAGATGCTGGGCCAGGATGATGAATTTGTTGTATAGTTTGTGTTGTGTTGCAAGACTGGGATGCTGTTACTGGCTGGGACCCGCACACACCTCACCCACATAAACATGTTTACAACAAACTGATGAAAAACACACCCATTTTGTTCCCTTTGACTTGCTAATTACTGGGTTTTTTCCAAGTTATTTGCACTAATTACCAATAAATATTGACATACACATCCAACCAGTACGTTCCTTCCATATGATACATACATATACTTACATATACACCGTATTATATATATATATATATATATATATATATATATATGTGTGTGTGTGTGTGTGTGTGTGTGTATGTGTGTGTGTGTGTGTGTGTGTGTGTGTATTATTGTAACCACGAACGAGTGGTATTGATCAATAACAACACTGCACTAGCCAGGGTTCGAACCCATGTTGTACTGGCCCGTCAATGTAAGCGAGAACCACATGACGCCTTAAACCACAGGACTACCTAATCCTATAATAATATATATATATATATATATATATATGCTGCTCGTTGGCTAGTACACCAAACAGGGACGAGAATGAAATTAGCTTGAAAGCTCCCACACTACCGTATGTCCTCGGACCAAGAGTAACACACCTAGCGTCGCTGGGTGCTTGGTTCTTGTAGGATTGGGATAAATATAAATATATATATATATATATATATATATATATATATATATATATATATATATATGTATATATGTGTGTACTCACTTGTTTGTGGTTGCAGGGGTTGAGTCACAGCTCGTGTGTGTGTAGTGGAGTGTAAGGTTGTCGCCTTACAGTCTACTACAGATTTATATAAACGGTTGGGATGAGGATTGAGTCTCCAGCAGACCTTGTGTGACCACAATGAGCCACAAGGACTCACTTCTACGTCAAATACAATGCAATAACGTCTTAGATCAATATTGGCCATCTTAAGAAAACAACAGTCATATTATAAAACAGAATTGTATAAAAAATGTAACAGAAGAAGGTCGCCTTCCGCCAGTTTATCATTATCTTCACCTTGAAGAGCTAAAACATAAGGATCAGACAGCACCTGGATAATGGGAGGTAATTAGGTTCAAAACAAGGAGAAGTGTAACTCCAATTCCCTGAATGAAGAGCTCTCCACCAGCATGAAGGCATTCATGTTAAAGAGTTTCTATAAGGAATATTATCAAGCAAAATTTACAGTATTATAAAAATGATGTCACACCCTTTTCTTGAAGTCACTTATCTAAGATACATACAATTCAAGGTACACAATTCAAGGCCCCACAAGTTACACTTCACAATATACATTCTTAAAAAAAATTTGCACATCAAGTAAGTTCAATTTCCTGTGGTGAAGGGCGGGGCAAATCCCACGAGTCCCATTGGAGATTCTATATTCCAAAATATGTTCCAACTCAAAACTCAAAAGTCAGTCAAATTTCCTGTGGGAAGAGAGCTGACGGATTCATTGTCCTGGAAGGAAGATATCAAACTAGCTAAATTCTACATATATACCCTGTATGTATGAATATACGTGTACTATATATATATATATATATATATATATATATATATATATATATATATATATATATATATATATATATAGGTCACACTACACTGGCATACACATGCATATATATACATACACACATCTAGGTTTTTCTTCTTTTTCTTAATAGCTCTTGTTCTTTTTATTTTCTCTATTGTCCATGGGGAAGTGGAAAAGAATCTTTCCTCCGTAAGCCATGCGTGTCGTATGAGGCGACTAAGATGCCGGGAGCAATGGGCTAGTAACCCTTCTCCTGTACAAATCTACTAAAAACGAGAAGAAGAAAAACTTTATAAAATTGGGTTGTCTGAATGTGCGTGGATGTAGTGCGGATGATAAGAAAGAGATGATTGCCGATGTTATGAATGAAAAGAAGTTGGATGTCCTGGCCCTAAGCGAAACAAAGCTGAAGGGGTAGGCGAGTTTCAGTGGGGAGAAATAAATGGGATTAAGTCAGAGTATCTGAGAGAGTTAGAGCTAAGGAAGGGGTAGCAATAATGTTGAAGGATCAGTTATGGAAGGAAAAGAGGGAATATAAATGTGTAAATTCAAGGATTATGTGGATTAAAATAAGGGTCGGATGCGAAAAGTGGGTCATAATAAGCGTGTATGCACCTGGAGAAGAGAGGAGTGTAGAGGAGAGAGAGAGATTTTGGGAGATGTTAAGCGAATGTATAGGAACTTTTGAACCAAATGAGAGAGTAATTGTGGTAGGGGACCTAAATGCTAAAGTGGGAGAAACATGCAGAGAGGGTGTAGTAGGTAAGTTTGGGGTGCCAGGTGTAAATGATAATGGGAGCCCTTTGATTGAACTTTGTATAGAAAGGGGTTTAGTTATAGGTAATACATATTTTAAGAAAAAGAGGATAAATAAGTATACATGATATGATGTAGGGCGTAATGACAGTAGTTTGTTGGACTATGTATTGGTAGATAAAAGACTGTTGAGTAGACTTCAGGATGTACATGTTTATAGAGGGCTACAGATATATCAGATCACTTTTTAGTTATAGCTACAGTGGGAGTAAAAGGTAGATGGGATACAAGGAAAATAGAATCAGTAAGTAAAAGAGAGGTGAAGGTTTATAAACTAAAAGAGGAGGCAGTTAGGGAAAGATATAAACAACTATTGGAGGATAGATGGGCTAGTGAGAGTGTAGGCAATGGGGTCGAAAATGTATGGGGTAGATTTAAAAATGTAGTGTTAGAGTGTTCAGCAGAAGTTTGTGGTTACAGGCGAGTGGGTGCGGAGGGAAGAGGAGCGATTGGTGGAATGATGATGTAAAGAGAGTAGTAAGGAGAAAAAGTTAGCATATGAGAGGTTTTTACAAAGTAGAAGTGATGCAAGGAGGGAAGAGTATATGGAGAGAATAAGAGAGGTTAAAAGAGTGGTGAAGCAATGTAAAAAGAGAGCAGATGAGAGAGTGGGTGAGATGTTATCAGCAAATTTTGTTGAAAATAAGAAAAGTTTTGGAATGAGATTAATAAGTTGAGGAAGCCTAGAGAACAAATGGATTTGACAGTTAAAAATAGGAGAGGAGAGTTATTAAATGGAGAGTTAGAGGTATCGGGAAGATGGAGAGAATATTTTGAGGATTTGTTAAATGTTGATGAAGACAGGAAGCTGTGATTTCGTGTGTAGGGCAAGGAGGAATAACATCTTGTAGGAGTGTGGAAGAGCCAGTTGTGGGTGTAGGGAAAGTTCGTGAGGTAGTGGGTAGAATGAAAGGGGTAAGGCAGCTGGGATTGATGGGATAAAGATAGAAATGTTAAAAGCAGGTGGGGATATAATTTTGGAGTGGTTGGTGCTATTATTTAATAAATGTATGGAAGAGGGTAAGGTACCTAGGGATTGGCAGAGAGCGTGTATTGTTCCTTTGTATAAAGGCAAAGGGGACAAAAGAGAGTGCAAAAATTATAGGGGAATAAGTCTGTTGAGTGTACCTGGTAAAGTGTATGGTAGAGTTATTATTGAAAGAATTAAGAGTAAAACAGAAAGCAGGATAGCAGATGAACAAGGGGCTTTAGGAAAGGTAGGGGTGTGTAGACCAAGTGTTTACAGTGAAACATATAGGTGAACAGTATTTGGATAAGGGTAAAGATGTTTTTGTGGCATTTATGGATTTGGAAAAGGCGTATGATAGGGTAGATAGGGGGCAATGTGGCAGATGTTGCAGGTGTATGGAATAGGAGGAAGGTTACTGAAAGCAGTGAAGAGTTTTTATGAGGATAGTGAGGCTCAGGTTAGAGTGTGTAGGAGGGAAGGGGGCTATTTCCCAGTAAAAGTGGGCCTTAGACAAGGATGTGTGATGTCACCGTGGTTGTTCAATATATTTATAGATGGGGTTGTAAGAGAAGTGAATGCGAGGGTCTTGGCAAGAGGTGTTGGGCTAAAAGATAAAGAAGCAAATACAAAGTGGGAGTTGTCACAGTTGCTTTTTGCTGATGACACTGTGCTTTTGGGAGATTCTGAAGAGAAGCTGCAGAGGTTGGTGGATGAATTTGGTAGGGTGTGTAAAAGAAGAAAATTGAAAGTGAATATAGGAAAGAGTAAGGTGATGAGGATAACAAAAAGAATAGGTGACGAAAGATTGGATATCAGATTGGAGGGAGAGAGTATGGAGGAGGTGAATGTATTCAGATATTTGGGAGTGGACATGTCGGCGGATGGGTCTATGAAGGATGAGGTGAATCATAGAATTGATGAGGGGAAAAGGGTGAGTGGAGCACTTCGGAGTCTGTGGAGACAAAGAACCTTGTCCATGGAAGTAAAGAGGGAATGTATGAGAGTATAGTTATACCAACGCTCTTATATGGGTGTGAAGCATGGGTGATGAATGTTGCAACGAGGAGAAGGCTGGAGGCAGTGGAGATGTCATGTCTGAGGTCAATGTGTGTGTGAATATAATGCAGAGAATTCGGAGTTTGGAAATTAGGAGGAGGTGCGGGATTACCAAAACGATTGTCCAGAGAGCTGAGGAGGGGTTGTTGAGGTGGTTTGGACATGTAGAGAGAATGGAACGAGACAGAGTGACTTCGAGAGTGTATAAATCTGTAGTGGAGGGAAGGCGGGGTAGGGGTCGGCCTAGGAAAGGTTGGAGGGAGGGGGTATAGGAAGTTTTGTGTGCGAGGGGCTTGGACTTCCAGCAAGCATGTGTGAGCGTATTTGATAGGAGTGAATGGAGGCATATGGTTTTTAATACTTGACGTGCTGTTGGAGTGTGAGCAAAGTAACATTTATGAAGGGATTCAGGGAAACCGGCAGGCCGGACTTGAGTTCTGGAGATGGGAAGTACAGTGCCGGCACTCTGAAGGAGGGGTGTTAATGTTGCAGTTTTATAACTGTAGTGTAAAGCACCCTTCTGGCAAGACAGTGATGGAGTGAATGATGATGAAAGTTTTTCTTTTTCGGGCCACCCTGCCTTGGTGGGAATCGGCCGATGTGTTAATAAAAAAAAAAAAAAAATAGATAGTTGCCCTGGTGACTGGAGAAGAAAGAAGAGTTACCCTGGTCAGTGTGATGTCTGGCACTGCGGGCCAACATGACTGCTCACTGGGCTGCTGCAACATGACTGTTCACTGGGCTGCTGCAACATGACTGTTCACTGGGCTGCTGCAACATGACTGCTCACTGGGCTGCTGCAACATGACTGCTCACTGGGCTGCTGCAACATGACTGCTCACTGGGCTGCTGCAACATGACTGCTCACTGGGCTGCTGCAACATGACTGTTCACTGGGCTGCTGCAACATGACTGCTCACTGGGCTGCTGCAACATGACTGCTCACTGGGCTGCTGCAATATGACTGTTCACTGGGCTGCTGCAACATGACTGCTCACTGGGCTGCTGCAACATGACTGTTCACTGGGCTGCTGCAACATGACTGTTCACTGGGCTGCTGCAACATGACTGCTTCACTGGGCTGCTGCAACATGACTGTTCACTGGGCTGCTGCAACATGACTGTTCACTGGGCTGCTGCAACATGACTGTTCACTGGGCTGCTGCAACATGACTGTTCACTGGGCTGCTGCAACATGACTGCTCACTGGGCTGCTGCAACATGACTGCTCACTGGGCTGCTGCAACATGACTGTTCACTGGGCTGCTGCAACATGACTGCTCACTGGGCTGCTGCAACATGAC
The DNA here is from genome assembly GCA_009830355.1 of Cherax destructor. Taxonomy (NCBI): domain Eukaryota; kingdom Metazoa; phylum Arthropoda; class Malacostraca; order Decapoda; family Parastacidae; genus Cherax; species Cherax destructor. The sequence continues at coordinate 463,159 of WNWK01000369.1, read as the reverse complement.
TGCTCACTGGGCTGCTGCAACATGACTGTTCACTGGGCTGCTGCAACATGACTGCTCACTGGGCTGCTGCAACATGACTGCTCACTGGGCTGCTGCAACATGACTGCTCACTGGGCTGCTGCAACATGACTGCTCACTGGGCTGCTGCAACATGACTGTTCACTGGGCTGCTGTAACATGACTGCTCACTGGACTGCTGCAACATGACTGCTCACTGGGCTGCTGCAACATGACTGTTCACTGGGCTGCTGAACATGACTGCTCACTGGCTGCTGCAACATGACTGCTCACTGGGCTGCTGCAACATGACTGCTCACTGGGCTGCTGCAACATGACTGCTCACTGGGCTGCTGCAACATGACTGCTCACTGGGCTGCTGCAACATGACTGCTCACTGGGCTGCTGCAACATGACTGCTCACTGGGATGCTGCAACATGACTGCTCACTGGGCTGCTGCAACATGACTGCTCACTGGGCTGCTGCAACAACCACCAACACCTTCCGGTTTTACACACTGACACAAATCGTAAACTTTCCTCGACTCTTCCAATTTCTCGTCGAATTCCTTGGTGATTTCACGTGTTCTTCCTTCGTGAAAGGAACTGGAGCTGTATAGCGGGAGTTTAACAATACCATATAAGTATCCAGTAGTATTATTAACAAAAGTAATAATAAATCTTGGTGAAGTTCTGATAATTCTAATAGTTTTAAAATATTAAGAACAATAATTTATATATATTTATATGACAGTGATGGAGTGAATGATGGTGAAAGTGTTTCTTCTTCTTTTTTGGGTCACCCTACCTCGTTGGGAGTGACGGCCGGTGTGTTGAGAAAAAAATAAAGGATCGTGTGGTGTTGTATTGTGAGGCTTGTATAAAGGTGGGGGAGAGAGGGGAGACGAGGGGAGGGGAGGAGATGGGAGACGAGAGGAAAGTTACATGGTACCAGGGATGGGTGGAGGGTGTGGGGGGGGTCAGGAAGGGTGTGTAGATACGAGGAAGGGGAGTGGGTAGGGGGTGAGGGTGTGGGAGCGGAAATATTTACTGAGAGTTAGGGAGTGGATAAGGAGGGAGGATGAAGAGTGCTAGAGGGAGAGGAAGGGAAGGGAAGTAAATAGGGTGAAGGGTACTAGAGGAGGATGAAGGGTGCTAATGGAAGCGAGGAGGGAAAGTGAAGGGTACTAATGGAAGGAAGGAGAGTGAAGGGTACTAATAGAAGGAGTGAGAGTGAAGGTTAGTAATGGGAGGAGTGAGAGTGAAGGTTAGTAATGGAGTGAGGAAGGGAAGGGGTAAGGAGGGACTGAGGAAGGGAGGGAGTGAGGGAGGGAGTTAGGAAGGGAGTTAGGAAGGGTAAAGTGGTCACTGGGATACTGCAGTAATATTATGAAGCAGCAGCAGCACTTACCATGTGTTGCTCCGACACACTAACACCCAGACTCACTAAACTGTCTCATTTATATCCATCAAGTGCTCACCATCTATTTTATACCACCTACCCCACCCATCTACTACACCACTACTATACCTCAATACGTTGACGCTGACACCTACTGTACCACTGTACATGTGTGTAGTATCCCTCACAATCATCACATACTGTAATGTTCATATTTTTAACCACACACACACACACACAAATATATATATATATATATTTATATTTATATTAATATATATACTATATATTATATATATATATAAATATAATAATATATATATAATATATATATATATATATATATTATATATATATATAATATATATATATATATATATATATATATATATATATATATATATATATATATATATATATATATATATATAGTGTGTTTAAAAATATATATCTATGTATGTGTGTGTGAATAATTAAAATTGAACAGTACAGTAAGTTAAAATTAAACACTTAAAACTGGAAACAAGTGAGGTAGACATGGTCCTCCTGGCGTGTTCAATGACTCCATCTATCAGTATACAAACACATCTACAACGCTAGTGTTCAACTAGTACTTTTCCACATTTTTCATAATTAAACTCATAAAGGACTGGAAGGTCTAACATAATATTTCCGGAGGTCTCGAACTTAAACGTTTGTCAAATTTACGAAGAAATGCACTCCAGCGAGACTCAACCTTCTCGTTTATAGTACTGAAAATAGGAACATTGTTAATTACGTATCAGTGTTTGCCTTATCTTTGCACTTATGTGCCAAAATACAGTATTATCTTTGTCTACAGTACATACAGAATATACTGATAACAATGCTGTATCTCGGCACACAAGTACAAACATAAAATTAACTTCAATGTTGTCAAAGTATTTGTTGCAGGGTTGTTGTTGTTATTGTCTCTGCACTCATTAGCTACACCTGCTCTGATAAGATGGGTGTTGCAGGGTTGTTGTTGTTGTTGTTATTGTCTCTACACTCAGTAGATACACCTGCTCAGATAAGATGGGTGTTGCAGGGTTGTTGTTGTTATCTCTACACTCAGTAGATACACCTGCTCAGATAAGATGGGTGTTGCAGGGTTGTTGTTGTTGTTATTGTCTCTACACTCAGTAGATACACCTGCTCAGATAAGATGGGTGTTGCAGGGTTGTTGTTATTGTCTCTACACTCAGTAGATACACCTGCTCAGATAAGATGGGTGTTGCAGGGTTGTTGTTGTTGTCTCTACACTCAGTAGATACACCTGCTCAGATAAGATGGGTGTTGCAGGGTTGTTGTTATTGTCTCTACACTCAGTAGATACACCTGCTCAGATAAGATGGGTGTTGCAGGGTTGTTGTTGTTGTCTCTACACTCAGTAGATACACCTGCTCAGATAAGATGGGTGTTGCAGGGTTGTTGTTATTGTCTCTACACTCAGTAGATACACCTGCTCAGATAAGATGGGTGTTGCAGGGTTGTTGTTGTTGTCTCTACACTCAGTAGATACACCTGCTCAGATAAGATGGGTGTTGCAGGGTTGTTGTTGTTGTTTCTACACTCAGTAGATACACCTGCTCAGATAAGATGGGTGTTGCAGGGTTGTTATTGTCTCTACACTCATTAGCTACACCTGCTCAGGTGAGCTAGATACCGAAGTCCTCATCACAATTGTTCCTCTTAAGTGTTGTGAAAAAAAGGTCAAGGAATTAAACCTGGCGTCTTTACATGAGCGAATAATGAGAGGAGACATGATGACGACGTAGAAGATACTCTAGAAGTGTTAATAGAATAGATAGGGAGAAACTGTTACCACATAGGAAGGAAGTAAAATATACAGATGAACCACAGGGATGTTAGGAAATAATATGAAGTGAATTGGAAGAGGAAATGGTAAAAGCAAACTACACCCACCCACACGTTCATGAGTAAATATGACACGCCACAGGTGGGTAGGTGGCCAGCTGGTGGATATGTTATGAGGCGCAGCCTACAACAAACACGACGAGTCCTCCAAACATACCTCACTACAGATAGCTGAAAAGATCAGTTAGAAATAATATTAATAAATTATGGAAACCGGGACATCATTAACCTAACTCCGCTGTTGTCGTTACAAGTAATTACATTAGGTAATTGCACAAACACACGCACATATACCCACGCGCACACAAGAACATACTGCACATGCCCTCGCGCACAAGCACGGGCACGTACGTACACACACACACACGTGCGCACGCGCGCGCTCTTTGCCATCATAATCTGGTCCAACTAGCCATTTAACGGAGTCATTTCCGTCCTAGCTTGCAGGACATGATGTAAACAAGGTAGTAACAGTAAGCGACATGTGCACTATAACCAGCAACACGCATTTACCGCCTCACACGACGTGAGAGCCTATAACACCAATCAACACCCTCGCTCGGGAACACCATCAACACACCTTAATGTTGTCAGACACCTCCCAAATACAAAATACTGTCTGCACAACTCACTGAACGAAATGAGGGTTCGAATTCATGGCAAGCCAGTGCTAAAATTAACAAAACAGTGTGCTATTCGCTGTACCATGCCAACATAATAAGATTCTTCAAGTTAGGTGTGTCTGTGTCTATACACAGGAGAAAAGTTAGCCTGGGCCACCACTGTGACCACATGTAAGGTTTTTTACAGACGAGTTACTGCCTATATACACCAGCGGCTCCCACCTCACTAAAAGCAGTGTATACAGCCCTATGATGATTGTAAAGTAATCAACAATTGTTAATTTATTTAAGGAAATCCACAAGTATACCAATAAATCGCATAAATGGATTTCATCTGTATAGTATGTCGACTTGTAACTTAGGTCCTCTTCAGCTGAAAAAGAACCTCAGTTGGAGGTCGAACATCCATTTAGCTGGTTTCTTAGTAAACTTGTATTTTTCCTTTAAACATACAACGCTACGTTGTAATTTTGAATTAGTTTATAATCAGGAATTTGGAAATGCAACTTTAGGAGGTGTGGAGCCGTCACGAGCCACTACCAAGCAGTGTCCTGCTAATACTTCTAGAGTGGCCAAAACATCGTCTAGTTTCATTTTCAACGTGTGGGTTAGTTGCAAATTGTTGCAGTCACTGCCTTGTGACTTCCAGGCATGAACGAGGAATTCCAGGATTCATTTCTTTACACATACACACACACACACACACACACACCTACCATCATCACAACCCGAGTGAACCTCCCCACTACCACCACAATTACCCTCCCCACCACCACCTCCAGCCCTCATCACTACTACTGCCACCCTTATCCCCGCTGCCACTTCCCTCACCACATTTCTCATCACCACCATCACTTTCACCACCAGCAACAGCCTCACCACCATCCTGGCATCATCCTCCACTTTCAGAGACAATTTTCCAAGCCACTTGCCACGTAAATCAGCTGACTGCTTTAACAGGTCAGGCGCTATATGACCTTGACGGCTCTAGCTTCCATGTGATTATAATAATTATTATAATAGTAACACCAGCGCCGGTTGACTTATAAGTAGCTCAGTGGAAGTCTTAGGCTTACAACCGAAATGCCCGGGGTGTGACTGCCGAAGAAACAAGACGAACAGTTAGGTCAATTTGCATCAGCTGCCCCCCCCCCCCGTTCACTTCCTAGTAAATACGTAACTAGGAGTTAGTCGACATTTGTGCGCTGCATCCTAGGTAAGAATTTCAAGGGAAAATAAGCCATAATATTTGGCTAAAAAAGAAACATGCAACATATGGGGAGCTTTTATTTATTAGCTTCCTTCAGGAGGCTTTTCTTCAACCCAATACTGTGTAGAGGAAGTCAGAGAATACAGAGTGGAAGGTCAGACGTAGTAGTATTATGTGTCAGGTCACCTGACGGCAGTGTTCTCTAAAATGATGTATGTCGCATTGACAATAATAATAATGCATGTGTCCTACCCTGAATTAATGAACATCTTATAAAGTGGAACGCATATAAACTCATCACAGAAACAGAGGACCTAAACAGGCGCAGATATATTTTTATTCAATAAATATAAGCCAACTATGCTAGCGAGTTCCGGAGATGGTTGCACCGGGCATGGAGGCAGGAGTCTCTGGCAATCCTGCCACCCAGGGCATGGAGGCAGGAGTCTCTGGCAATCTTGCCACCCAGGGCATGGAGGCAGGAGTCTCTGGCAATCCTGCCACCCAGGGCATGGAGGCAGGAGTCTCTGGCAATCCTGCCACCCAGGGCATGGAGGCAGGAGTCTCTGGCAATCCTGCCACCCAGGGCATGGAGGCAGGAGTCTCTGGCAATCCTGCCACCCAGGGCATGGAGGCAGGAGTCTCTGGCAATCCTGCCACCCAGGGCATGGAGGCAGCAGTCTCTGGCAATCCTGCCACCCAGGGCATGGAGGCAGGAGTCTCTGGCAATCCTGCCACCCAGGGCATGGAGGCAGGAGTCTCTGGCAATCCTGCCACCCAGGAATAGAATGCCTTTATACAAAACAATAGGTGCTTTAGTATATAAAAAATGGTTAACCAAGTTAATTTTACAGGACATGGCCGTCAGGTGTCCTCTCTTTTTACACCTTATCTTCAGCACATCCAACCTTCCTTCCACTATATATTCTGATTTTCATGTGTTCAGTTTGGATTTTTTAAGCTTCTGGTGAACAGTCTGGTAGATAAACCACACATACGCACTGATCAAAACATCTAATAATGAAACGTTTTGCCACGAGTCACTGGTGGCAAAACGTTTTCTTAAAAAAAAAAAAAAAATAGGGTTTGATGAAAGCCTACGTGTTTTACCTTCGACTGTGGATATCACCATACCAGTTCCACAGAAAAGTCTCCTTAGTAAAAGAAAGTGCCCCATACGTTGCACGTGTGACTTAATTTATACATTTGTTGGTAATAGTTACCCTTTGTGATCTACTCTGGCTGCTGGGTTTCACCCTAGTACTGTAGAGGTCAGGGAAAACGACAAATGAAGTACACACCAGCACCATCAATAACAGAAGAAGCCTCAACTAGACTGCTCTTAGTGTAATAGTCTTGAGAAATGCAAGTTTAGTGTTCTGGGGACGAAGGGTGTTAGGTGTTTGGAGTTTTTAAATAAGAGAAAGACAAAGCCCAGGTATTTTTGCAGAAGCGGGTTTAGTAGAGAAAATTTTATGAAACTGGGAGGATAGCCAAGGCGAGAGAACGAGCTGCGAAGAGTGCAAATTTCAGGCTTCGAAAAATTGAGGATCACAAATGTGGAGGAAAAAGAGAGAGAGAGAAAAAAAGGCGCATGGTACGAGAAGTATTGAATGTAATGTATATTTATATTAACCTATATTTATAACTAACCATGATTAAGACACTTGTGCAACAGTTGGGTATCTTTATTGTTGAAACGTTTCACCTACACTGTAGGCTTCTTCAGTCATATACAAAGGTAGCAGGTGTAGCAGTGAAATGAAGATGATGTGATCAGTCCATCAACCTCGGAGAAATAGTATTTGAGGTGGTCAGTCCCTCAACCTGGAGAAGAGTTCAGCTCCATGGTCTGGAACGATATGTCTTAAGTCATCAACTTGTCGGTATTTTACACTATTTTCAGATCATGACTCCAAATGGCGCACTGCCAATTCTGAAGAGAAAGATTAAAGAACAAACATTTATTGAAATAACGTTTCGCTCTGTGCAGGACTAAACGTTGTCCCACTAAACGTTATCCCACTAAACGTTGTCCCACTAAACGTTGTCCCACTAAACGTTATCCCACTAAACGTTGTCCCACTAAACGTTGTCCCACTAAACGTTATCCCACTAAACGTTGTCCCACTAAACGTTGTCCCACTAAACGTTATCCCACTAAACGTTGTCCCACTAAACGTTGTCCCACTAAACGTAAGTCCTACAACCTGTATTTTCTTGACAGCGTGGGACATATCGACCTCCCGAGGCCTGGTCCTGGACCGGGTCGTGGGGGCGTTGACCCCCAAAACACCCTCCAGGTATCACCAGGCACGATGCTGCACGTGGAGAGTGACACCATAACTCACCAGAGCTATTAGAAAGATGAGTTACGAAGACAAACTACCCCGACAGATGAGTTACGATGACACATCACCTGAAGGGCTTGCTAGTGGAGAGAACAAAACTAAGGTGATGTACGACGGTACTGAAACATTAAGCCACTGCCACACTAATGGGGCGATCTGAGACTTCACCCATGATTCATCGTGAGCATAACAAAGTAGTTTATGGGGAGACTGCCAAGACGAGATTTCTGGGAGAGACTACTGAGATTGGAGATCGATGGGAGGAAATTTCTGAGACTACTGGGATGGGAGATCGATGGAAGGAGATTCCTGGGAGGAGAGACTACTGGGATGGGAGATCGATGGAAGGAGATTCCTGGGAGGAGAGACTACTGGGATGAGATATCGATAAAAGAAGGTTTCTGGGAGAGGCTACTGGGATGAGAGACGGTAGGGAAGAGAGACTGCTTGTAGGAGAGACTATTGGAAGGAGGGACTACTGGGAGTATAGAGCGCTGGGAGGGGAGAATGGCAGGACTGTTGAGAGGATAGGCTGCTAGGAGGAGAGGTTGCTGGGAGGGGAGACTGCTGGGAAGACAGAGAGCTAGAAGGAAAGAATGCCTGTCAGAGATACTTCTCACAGGAGAGACTGTTGGGATGAGAGACTGATGAGTGATGAACAACATGTCACACGCTAAGACAAAAATAGAAGCTCAGGAGAAAGAGATAGAGAGAGAGAGAGATTCCCAGAGACTAATAAAGGGTAAGTGAGGGAAATGAATATATTCCAACTTAATACGTTAAGTTAGTGAGATACACAAATAACCCACACATAGAAAAGAGGAGCTTACGACGACGTTTCGGTCCGACTTGGACCATTTACGAAGCCACATTTACAAGTATAACTTTGTAAATGGTCCAAGTCAGACCGAAACGTCGTGGTAAGCTCCTCTGCGGGTTATTTGTGTATTGTTCCAGTCACGGTATTGTGTCTTTTTGTTCTTTAGTGACATATTTGGTAAAATTTCATTTTACATATTGTGTGGCGAACTTCACCATGACAGTAGACTTAACATGAGACTTAACTAGACGTGAGACTTAACTAGACGTGACACTTAACTAGACGTGACACTTAACTAGACGTGAGACTTAACTAGACGTGAGACTTAACTAGACGTGACACTTAACTAGACGTGAGACTTAACTAGATTCAACAAATAATCTACACTGTTGCGAGGACACTATGGGCAACGTTTTGATCAAGCCACAGGAGAGACTGAAACATCGTCTGTAGTTTCCTCTTGTAAGTGAAGGTTAATGCAGAATTTTGTCCAGCTATTTATAACATACTGTCTGCAGTTCCAGTGGCCACACTTACTCCCCAAGTTACTTATCATGAATTCAGGATAATCTAACCTAACAAATTGAGCCTAACTTAACTAATACTTGTAGAAAAACCGTTAGTATTTTAGTATATGACTTATGATAAGTAGAAAAACTAATATGTATACGCATATGTATGTTGGAACTCTTACTTAAGCAAATAAGTTAACTAACATACTAATCATACAGGGGTCCACAATTTAGTGATGTATCGGATATCCGCATTCGCATCCGCATCCGCGGAACATCCGCACAATTTCTTACATCCACATCCGTCTCCGCATCCGCATTCTACTGCAAACAGATATCCGCATCCGAAATCCACGGAACATCCGCACAATTTCTTACATCCGCATCAACATCCGCACAATTTCTTACATCCGCATCCGCAAAATAAGTAAGACATCCGCATACACATCCGCATCCGCGGATATCTCAATTTTCACATCCGATACATCCCTAGTGCACATGTATGGTGATAAATGGATGCAATAAGTCTACGATAGCATTCCGCTGTGTTTCAGTTACACTCGCCAGTGATAAGTGAAAATTTTGCAAAGTGCTTGTTTGTGTCGCTAAATGGCTCATATCCAGACACATTACTGATAATGGTAATTGTTATGAGCGTACAATTTTCACTGACGACAATTACAGCCGGCTTGAAAGTAATTTTTTCAGGACTACCGCAATAAGCATCACAGGAGGAGGAGGAGGAGGGAGGTGACGAGGACTACTAACAAACAAATGTTAGCTGTCAAGTGGTGCGTTAGTGTCACTGTGGCACTTGTGGAGGCGCTAGAACACCTGGTGTGAATCAGCACAGGAAGTTGCTGCTTCTACATCAACACACTGGTATACATGATCAAGACTCACGAAATACTGGTTTGGTTGGCTATCGTCTTATTACGATTTCCCGAGTCATTTATAATTTGGTGTAAATTTCTTAACAGTTCTTACAGCTGTTAAGCTTAGCTTTTAACTTACAGGTGGTGATCTCCGGAACTATCAATACATATAAATATTATATATATATATATATATATATATATATATATATATATATATATATATATATATATATATATATATATATATATATATATATATATATATATATATATATATATGCTATCAAGGAACGGTAATGTGAATGTGGTAACTAAGAATTCTACCAAGAGAGACCATGAGAACGTCAATGGAAAACAAAGATTTTGACCACAGACAACGAAGCAAAATGTGCCGCCAGTAACAAGGATCTTATCATTACAATAACAATATACAATACCGACAAGATGAGGAATTAGACACAAGTACACCACTTAAGTATCTTAACTTAGACATTTCGCCCATCAATATATTTTTTCAATGCAAGATGGAAATGATATACGAATCCAGATTAGGGAATCAGTCCCTCAATCTTGCAGAACTATACACAGAAAAGAGCGGAAAATGACTTAATTAGTCCCTCATCCTCGAAGCCTGTCTTCAGTCTTCTAGTCTGGACAAATCTGAAGTAAAGCCAGCAAGATGGGCTCCTATACACTGTAGTCAGATGAGGTGCAGCAGTTGAAGTTATCATCCCAGGTGGGCTGGACACCACTACTAGAAGTAGGTCAAGCCCAAGAGCTGGACACGAGGTTAGTATATATGTTGTAGGATATATACTCTATAGAAGTTACACACTGTCTTCATGGTATAGTTTTGGAAGGCTGAGGGACTGACTGCCTCATCTACTCTCCTCATATATCATTTCTGTATTGAATCGTGAACAAAATACTGGTTGTAGAAACGTCTTCAAATTGCACACGTATTTAATTCCTCAACCAAGATTCAAGTTGATACAAACTAACACTGGCTCAACAATTATTTCCATAGGTAAATCTTATATTTGTGTAATGGAGCAAAAGAAGTGGCGTGGCAGATGAACGAACACACAGTATATCAACACTAAGGTGAAACATCACCACTAAGAAGAAAAACAAACAAAACAGAACAGCTTTGGCCACGTGTATGACTGTCGTTGTAGTGACAGGCTGGTCCAGTGTTGTCGTCTCATTAGTCCTAGGAGTTCACAGTGCCTCTTTCTTCTGCGACATTTATCGTTGCAGTCGGGGAAAAAATGAAGGTAGTTGTAATTATTAGTTCAAGTGTAAGCACTTAACCGTCACCAGCAATGTGTATTGATATGTGCAAATAACCATTTGGCCAAATTTTCAATTATCGCGGGAGAATATACGAGTAGTTTAGAGACAACAAAAGTGAAGCACTTAACTGTGAATGAAATGAGTTACATGTTAAATTTATGGCTTTAGAAAAGGCATATGGTAGTGTTAAAGAGGAAGAGATGTGCCTTGTGTTGCAAGTGCATGAAAGTTGCACAAAAGTTATAAGTAGAGTGGGTAGGGCACTGTATGCATCTGGAAACAGCTAGGAGCGCTCAGTCACTGGTAGAGCATTATAAAACTATGCACTGTTAAGTCTGCAGCATAAAATACGCAATGTTTTCATACATAATGAATTGTATTTGAGTGGAAAATATACTGTTAATAAATACCCAAGAAATTTTGAATATGAGTAATTTTATTAATAACAATCTGACAGTAAAACAATGTTTATTAGATTGTAATTCTTTGAAAAGATTTCCCTGCATTACAGAGAAAATGTACAGTATCTCTGGGACTAGCAACTAGGAAATATCGAAAGCCACCAATTGCTTCCACATAAAAAAACTCAATATTGGTAAATTTGTAGAGCTGTCACGTAGAGCACGCACGGGGCTGCCACCAGGCAAATGTGGATGCTTGTAGCAGAGCGGAGGCGCCTTATGAAGGAGTCTCACTTGAGACTTAGTGTAACTTGACTGATGCTTGGCACCTCGCTCACATGACGACTCTTGTAACTACTTCTCTCACTTCCACTACTGATTTGATGCTACTGTCCAGCCAACACTATCATCATCCCCACCACCATTACAACTACCTACACCACTACCATCATCAACACTAACGCCACCATTACCACATAACCACCCTCATTACCACCACCGCCACAACCTCCACCACCACTAAAAATCAATACATTTTTAAAGCAAACTAATGTATTTTGATACTAACAAACTCAACTGTCTGTACCTGTACAAAAATAACACTATTATAATAGTTTATAATCTTAAACGCAACTCACATTACCACTATTCAAGTGGTGTTAGCAGTGCCACATACATAGTTAATCTACCTGGTGATCACCTCAGATAACCTCATGAAGGAGAAAATTACTTGCGTATGAGCTTCACACACACGTACACACACCACACACACGTGCACACACCACACACACGTACACACACATATACTAGCCGTGAGTACATGTGGTCACCAAAAGCATACCCTGATAAATCCCACTGATCCTTCAGTCTACCTGGGACAATGTGCGAAACAATGTAATGAATACTTCTCGATCCTTTCTTCTGGGAAGGTGGGATTTGCAGCACCAACTTGAATCGTCGTAATGGAAAGTTGGAAGAGGGATTGGAAGGCCTTGGGGAGGATTAAAGGCAAGGGAGAGTGTGGAGAGCAGAATTTATCACGAGGATTTTGTTACTGGAGAGCCCATGGTCGAGGTGCACTGCTCTCTTTACTTTGATCCACCTAACACCGATTTTTCCTCTCTTTTTTCTCCATTAATATTGGCTTACAAACACTATCTCCCGGTCCACAGCAGGATTAGAACCTGCAAACTCGACAACAGAGTGAACAGTACTTTATCCACACATCCAGACTGTGTACTCTGATGAGTTTGCACGACTGAGAGATAATGTTTGTAAATAATTTCGCCCGTTTGCGAATTGTTAAATATTTCAAAATCTAAAATTGGCTTATGTATGTGGAATGTTAGTGCTGCGTATGTGTTTAATAATAATAATCATACTAATAATAATAATAATAATAATGTTGAGTTTGTGGAGTCTGGCGCTGATTGTCACTCCCGAGGAGGACATGGACAAGATCCATTCTAACGGAAACGGAAAACTCTGTTCTGGACTCTTTGTAATTTCAGCATGTTGGCTTTGAGTGAGTGACAGAGGTATGTATGGATATTCCAGCATCGGTCCTATCATTGTCTCGTAAAGGTGTTTCTTGATGTGTGCTGGCGCCTTGCAGAATCTGGTAAAGATGGTCTTTTGCTACGTTTACCTTACCGTTGACGTGTGTCGTGGAGTGCGACAGCCTCTCAATTTCGTAGCCCAAGGTCTTATTTAGGCTTCTGATAGCGGTAGGAGTAGTATCTCTAAGAGTAATTCCTCCATGGTTTGCTGTCGACACAGGATAACATCCAGTTGAGTTGATTTATACTTTGTGAGGGTTGGTGGTAGCTCTCCAGGTTTCCCCTGCTGGCCGATCTTCTCAGCTCTTCCTTCATCTTCTCCATCAAGTTTGAGTGCCTGCTGTTTCTGCCAGCCTTTGCTGGTTTATAGTTAAAATATGAGACGATAAAGCTAGGCGTTCATTGTTATTATCTGGGGTCTGGCTGTGTGGATTAAGTATACTGCGTTCTTTGAATCAGAGTGTGCAGGTTTCGAATCCTGCTATGGACTGACAGAAAATGTTTATATCGTGACGAATCGATAAAACTGGTCAGTTAGCAAGAACTCATTTAAAATTAAGTCCTTTCTAAAAAATTCTTTTATTCGTTTAAAGATATATTTTTTTTCATTTATATTAATGTAAAAATTAATAATTTTGTTTCAAAAGAACCTTAGAAAACTTACCTAACCTTATTATAACAAGCGCAATTTAATTTAGCCTAATGCAACTAAATATATTTTAAATACGTTTACATAAATTTAATAATAAACAAACACAATGAAATATATTTTTTCCTTAGGTTCAGAATGATTTTTGCGAAATTATTTCATACACAAATTTTCGCTTGCCTCATATTCGGCAAGAAGAGCGTTCCTATTTAAGACAAAAATCGCAAGTTTTACCTATTCGGCACGACACACGCACACACAGGGAGGTTCCATACATAGCTTTAAGAAGAGGTATTATAAAGCTCATGGCGCAGGGAGAGTGACCCAGTAGCGGCCAGTGAAGAGGCGGGGCCAGGAGCTATGAATCGACCCTGCAACCACAACTAGGTGAGTACACACACACACACACACACATATATATATATATATATATATATATATATATATATATATATATATATATATATATATATATATATATATATATATATATATATATACATTATATATATATACATTATATATATATAATATATAATAAAGTCGTGCCGATTAGGTAAAACTGGCCAATTAGCAAGAACTCATCTAAAATTAAGTCCTTTCTAAAATTTTATCTTATACGTTTAAAGATATATTTTTTTAATTTATGTTAATGTAAGAATTTATAATTTTGTACCAAGAGAAACTTTGAAAACCTACCTAACCTTATTACAACAAGCGCAATTTAATTTAGTATAACCCAACTAAATATATTTTAGATACGTAAACATTAATTTAATAATAAACAAACACAATGAAATATATTTTTTTCGTTATGTTCAGAATGATTTTGGCGAAATTATTGCATACACAAATTTTCACTTGTCTTATATGGCAAGGTGAGCGTTGGTATTTAAGCCAAAATCTCAAGTTTTACCTAATCGGCACGACATATATATATATATATATATATATATATATATATATTTGAGATTTCAGGGTCATTTCCTTTGATTTTTTTTTTTTTTTTTGGGGGGGGAGAGGCCATGTGGGTAATGTAGTGAGAAGGAACCTAACTACTTGTAATGTAGACAGTGTCAAGAATAAATGAGTATTTTAATATAAGCAGCAGCGTCTGCAGAATATTGATAGAAGAGCGAGACACGACCCGTCATTTCTTTATGCTCGCCACTGTAAAAATGTAAGACAAATTTGTCTGGAACTGCCTACAAGGCACATTTTAATGGAACTGCCTACATGGCACATTTTAATGGAATAGAGAATTTCCGTGGAACACTTAAATCCCCTGCCAGGTCAGACTGTGGGGAACACACTACCAGAATACTCACACTACACTGTGACGGAGATTATTAATGTACCACACTACACTGTGACGGAGATTATTAATGTACCACACTACACTGTGACGGAGATTATTAATGTACCACACTACACTGTGACGGAGATTATTAATGTACCACACTACACTGTGACGGAGATTATTAATGTACCACACTACACTGTGACGGAGATTATTAATGTACCACACTACACTGTGACGGTGATTATTAATGTACCACACTACACTGTGACGGAGAGTATTAATGTACCACACTACACTGTGACGGAGATTATTAATGTACCACACTACACTGTGACGGAGATTATTAATGTACCACACTACACTGTGACGGATATTATTGAAGTACCACACAACACTGTGACGGAGATTATTAATGTACCACACTACACTGTGACGGAGATTATTAATGCACCACACTACACTGTGACGGAGATTATTAATGTACCACACTACACTGTGACGGAGATTATTAATGTACCACACTACACTGTGACGGATATTATTGAAGTACCACACAACACTGTGACGGAGATTATTAATGTACCACACTACACTGTGACGGAGATTATTAATGCACCACACTACACTGTGACGGAGATTATTAATGTACCACACTACACTGTGACGGAGATTATTAATGTACCACACTATACTGTGACGGAGATTATTAATGCACCACACTACACTGTGACGGAGATTATTAATGCACCACACTACACTGTGACGGGATTATTAATGTACCACACTACATGTGACGGAGATTATTAATGTAGCCACACTACATGTAGACAAAGTTATTATGTAGCATACACACTGTACATACACTGTGCACACTACATATGTACACACTACACTTGTAGCACACAGCTTATGTACACACACATTGTACACACAGTTGTAGCACACTGCATATGTAGCACACACACAGCATATGTACCACAGCTATGTGACACACTACACTTGTACAACACAGCATTGTACACACGCACATTGTACACACACTACACTTGTAGCACACAGCATATGTAGCACACACACACTTGTGACCACAGCATCAGTGTTGTACCACACTACATGTGACCACAGCACTGTGACACACAGCATATTGTAGCACACACACTATGTAGCCACACTATTGTACCACACGCATATGTACACACACAGCATATGTACACACACATGTTTACACACATGATAGTGACACACTACATTTTGTACCACACAGTTGTACACACTACACTGTGCTACCACACTGCATTGTAGCACACACTACATGTGTACCACACTATGTGTACACACTAGCACTGTTGTACCACACTACTGTGACCACACATGTATGTACACACACAGTTGTAGCCACACTACATGTGTACACACACACTGTTGTACCACACTACACTGTTGCACCACATGATATTGTAGCCACACACAGCTATGTAGCACACAGCATATTGTACACACTACAGTTTGTACCACACTACACATGTTGTACCACACTAGTTGTAGCACACAAGCACCTAGTGTAGCCACACTCTGCATTTTGTACTACACGCATATGTAGCACACACAGCATGTTATCGCCCTATGTTGTACCACACAATATTAGCACACACAGCAATGTAGACACACAGCATGTAGGAAGCACAGCAAGTGTAGCACAACAGCAATGTAGAACAGATATGAGCACAAAGCTAATGAGCTAGCACACACACTTGTAGCCACCAGCATACTGTGACAACGATATACACAAGCATATATGACACACATAGCATATGTAGCACACACAGTCATTGTAGCACATAACATATTAGCACCACAGCATATGTAGCACACACAGCATATGTAGCACACACAGCATATGTAGACACACAGCATATGTAGCACACACAGCATATGTAGCACACACAGCATATGTAGCACACACAGCATATGTAGCACACAGCATATGTAGCACACACAGCATATGTAGCACACACAGCATATGTAGCACACACAGCATATGTAGCACACACAGCATATGTAGCACACACAGCATATGTAGCACACACAGCATATGTAGCACACAGCATATGTAGCACACACAGCATATGTAGCACACAGCATATGTAGCACACACAGCATATGTAGCACACACAGCATATGTCACACATATGTAGCACACAAGCATATGTAGCACACACAATATGACACACAGCATATGTAGCACACAGCATATGTAGCACACACAGCATATGTAGCACACACAGCATATATTAGCAACACAGCATATTACACAGCATATGTAGCACACACAGCATATGTAGCACACAGCATATAGCACACAGCATATGTAGCACACAGCATATATAGCACACACAGCATATGTAGCACACACAGCATATGTAGCACACAGCATATGTAGCACACAGCATATGTAGCACACACAGCATATGTAGCACACACAGCATATGTAGCACACACAGCATATGTAGCACACACAGCATATGTAGCACACACAGCATATGTAGCACACACAGCATATGTAGCACACACAGCATATGTAGCACACACAGCATATATAGCACTTACCATCAACTGAGCTACTTCCAACAAGATATTTTCCTTCCTGATACACTGGCCATTACTGTTTGTTAATTTTATTCTTGGGTTTAGTGTGTGTGTGTCGTATACAGTTTTTTCTGTGGCTATGAACGCTGAGTGACCATAGTTGTTAAATATCTCACCTACTACTCTTAAACACTGGTGCCATATCCCTCTCTCTCTCTCTCTCTCTCTTCAGAAATTCCAACTGGGTATTTTAACTAATTTGAAAGCTTACCTACAGTGTGCATGCTCCGGTGAAAAGCATTCTGCATGTGAAGAGAATCCATAATATCCACATCTCCTGTGACTATATAAAACTTTCCAATCTAGCCTAAAGTTTTTCTCGTATAACTTTAACCATTTGGTGATATTACGACTTTTGCACCCAAAATATTGCAACAGTATCCAAAGGTCCCAGCTGGATCTTGTGAGAGGCAGCTATTTTTAAAGCAGGTGCCGTAACTTAGATGAGCAGGCATGTGAGCAGTCAGGTGACCTACATTACGTGGGCAGACAAGTGACATGTCTCAGGTGGGCTGACAAGTGACACATCTCAGGTGGGCAGACAAGTGACACGTCTCAGGTGGGCAGACAAGTGACACGTCTCAGGTGGGCAGACAAGTGACACGTCTCAGGTAGGCAGACAAGTGACATCCGAGATAAGCAGGCAGGTGACACACACACACACAAACCTCAGGTGTTCATGATGACACACCTTAAATGTTCAGACCAATGACACATCTCAGGTGAGCAGGCATGTGGCACACATCAGCCGCGTGGCTCAACTCATTGTTTCAATAAATTTGCAAAAATCAGTCTGAACATCAAGAAAAATTATATTTAATAAATATTAAATAATACTTACTATAATTCCAGTTAACCTAAGATAAGTTTGATAGAAGGGTAACTGCATGACATTATTTTTAACAGGGTTAACTGAAGTTATGTGTGTTTGGTGCCAAACAAAAAATTTATACCATATTAATACACAAAAAATGTGTCAATCCGTAACAAATTTCATGGTCAATTGGTTTGTTTATATATATATAAATTAGAAATCCAACAGCGAAATATTCACAAACACTGACTCTGGCCGACGGAGACTCAACCTCGAACCTCAGACAAGGTGCAGTGCTTTGCGACCTACCACACTGGTCAATACCTGGGATCAGCTTTGCAAGTTATTCAAGGCAGCCAGCTTTCAGGCGGAGCAGCTTTCATCTCATCCTGCATGCATCGACACAACTAGGATTTCATGCTAGGAATTCGCAAGAGCAGGCGAAATATTCACAAACACTGATCTCTGGCCGACGGAGACTCGAACCTACGAACCTCATCCCCTCATGTCGATGCATGCAGAGGATGAGATGAAAAGCTGTAAGCCTCCTGCCTGAAAGCTGGCTGCCTTGGAATAACGTCTAGCGAAAGCTGGATGCCAAGGTATTGACCAGTGTGGTACGGTCGGCAAAGCACTGCGTACCTTGTCATGAGGTTCGTAGGTTCGAGTCTCCGTCGGCCAGAGATCAGTGTTTATATATATATATATATATATATATATATATATATATATATATATATATAAGAGAGAGAGAGAGAGAGAGCACGATATATACAAGGGGTATACAACTCTGAGTGTACATTCAGTAAACATGTATACCTCTCAGTATACGTACATCCAGAGGTGCCCCGGTGCTCAACACCAGCTCTTCCACAGACCAGCGCCACCAACACCTGAATGACTTATCAGCTTCCCAGCCTGAGTGCTGCTTCTTTGCACTACAATTGTTTTACTGGTGTTTAATGGGTCATTAGTAACAAAATTGCAACGGTTCATTGCAGTCTGGCTCTTTATTGACGCTTTGTTTTCGTGCATGTGCAAACCTCACTAGTTTTTTTCCTCTCAAAAATCACCAAAACGTTATCTCCAAAAACTAAACTACTGTTGATTATTATTATAATCAAATAGAAGCGCTAAACCACAGGGGTTATAAACTACTGTTGAAAAAATAATACTTTGTATTAAACAGTGAAAATTGAAACCAGAGAAAAAGCAGGAACAAACGTGAACAATAGTGAACAACATAGTGTTCAAGTGTAATATTTGTTCATATACTTCAAACTTACGAGAAACCTCACTACTTTAAAGTTGTTATATTTAATGATATAACCTTATTATTATTATTATTATTAATTTATTATTATTATTATTGTTTTCATTATAGACGCAAAAAGTCATTATAGACGAAACTCAGCATTATACATGGATGCTGATGTTAAAGGGACGTTAAAGTCTAGCCTTCCAGGAAGTGAACCTCAAATTGTTGGTAATCCAATGTTTTATCCTTAAGTGTTATTAATGCAGCAGCCCATGGAGACCATGATGGCAGTATTAAGTGTGACTAATATAGCAGTCCATGGAGACCATAATGGCATTTTTGAAATTAGTAAGCCATGAGTAGGGACTAATATAGCAGTCCATGAAGACCATAATGGCAGTATTATATGCATGAGACTAAGGGTATAAGTGCGAGCAAAGCGTATGGCAAACCCATGGAGACCATAATGGCAGTATTAGTGACTAATATGCAGCCTAAAGACATAATAGTATTAAGTGATGACATATACTTGGCAATAGTCCATGGAGACCATAATGGCAGTATTAATGTGACTAATATAGCAGCCCATGAAGACCATAATGGCAGTATTATGTGACTAATATAGCAGCCTGAGACCATAATGGCAGTATTTGTACTAATATAGCAGCCCATGAAGACCATAATGGCAGTATTATGTGACTATAGAGCCTGAAGTAATGAGATATGACTAATATGCACCATGAAGACCATAATGGCAGTATTAAGTGTGACTAATATAGCAGCCCATGAAGACCATAATGGCAGTATTAAGTGTGACTAATATAGCAGTCCATGAAGACCATAATGGCAGTATTAAGTGTGACTAATATAGCAGTCCATGAAGACCATAATGGCAGTATTAAGTGTGACTAATATATCAGCCCATGAAGACCATAATGGCAGTATTAATGTGACTAATATAGCAGCCCATGAAGACCATAATGGTAGTATTAAGTGAGACTAATATAGCAGCCCATGAAGACCATGATGGCAGTATTAAGTGTGACTAATATAGCAGCCCATGAAGACCATAATGGTAGTATTAAGTGAGACTAATATAGCAGCCCATGAAGACCATAATGGCAGTATTAAGTGTGACTAGTACAAGTCTTGAAGGCCATGATGTTAAGTGGTTAGTCCTGTGTATATCATTCCGCTCTGCATGACAAGGGGTGCTGACGTTACCAGGGTAGACCCGTGTGTATCATTCATCACTGCATGACAAGGAGTGCTGACGTTACCAGGGTAGACCCTGTGTATCATTCATCACTGCATGCCAAGGGGTGCTGACGTTACCAGGGTAGACCCTTGTGTATCATTCACCACTGCATGACAAGGGGTGCTGACGTTACCAAGGTAGACCCTGTGCATCATTCACCTCTGCATGACAAGGGGTGCTGACGTTACCAGAGTAGACCCGTGTGTATCATTCATCACTGCATGACAAGGGGTGCTGACGTTACAAAGGTAGACCCTGTGCATCATTCACCTCTGCATGACAAGGGGTGCTGACGTTACCAGGGTAGACCCGTGTGTATCACTCACCACTGCATGACAAGGGGTGCTGACGTTACCAAGGTAGACCCTGTGTATCATTCACCACTGCCTGACAAGGGGTGCTGAGGTTACCAAGGTAGACCCTGTGTATCATTCACCACTGCATGACAAGGGGTGCTGACGTTACCAGGGTAGACCCGTGTGTATCATTCACCACTGCCTGACAAGGGGTGCTGAGGTTACCAAGGTAGACCCTGTGTATCATTCACCTCTGCATGACAAGGGGTGCTGACGTTACCAGGGTAGACCCGTGTGTATCATTCACCACTGCCTGACAAGGGGTGCTGAGGTTACCAAGGTAGACCCTGTGTATCATTCACCATTGCATGACAAGGGGTGCTGACGTTAGTTTACATAATAATGGAGGATAAGAAAATGAAAGGATAGAACAATAGTTATTACAATAAATTGGCTTCAGTATGGTATAAATCTTGGTGGCTGACACAACAAGTGGATTAAAGACACGTGAGTAAACACCTGGCCATATTCATTAGGGAAACATTTAGGCCCAATTTCGGTTGGAAGTGATAAAGGTCCCAAGACCGAAATGTTTTCTAATAAATAAGCCCTAGTGTTTGTTCACGTAGTCGGTCTTAGTTAACAGATGTGAGTTTCATATTATTATAACGTGAACATACATGGTCTGTTGCCGACAATAATGAAGGAAAGAAACGTCGCAAAGCACGCTTGTACTGACACAACGTTTCGCTCTGTTTCGAGATTCAGCAAGACGTGACTTGATACAGCTGTACACAGCAAAATGTCTTTCATCACCTTGTCTTGACTACAGAGACGAGAAAAATGCGAGACAATGGAGCATTGCACATTTAAGTTTCAGTTACATAATAGCGAGGTACAGTAGAGTACTCTGTGCTTCACTTACACCATTAAATAAACTCCTTACTTCATGTGATTTTAAGGTTGGTAATAGTGATGATTAAGAACGATTATCATCACCCGAACTATGCTAGTTGTGCCCAAGTATTTGCAGAATAAATACAAAATAATAATAATAATAATAATAATAATAATAATAATTCACTGTCCATAAACCTTACTACAAAAATCGCTCCCTACTAAAAGGCAACACAAGTCCTTCTAAGTTGCATTCTAAATTCTTAAGAGTGGAGAAATGTCTCGGGTCATTTATGCTAAAAGAAATGGTGGGCTCTTTGTTTTGGATTACACTGGAGGGAGCTGCCTTAAGACACTCCACTCAATCTTGCCCACCACGGTAAGGTGGTGACCCAGCCTCCGGGAGGCTTGTTCTACACATCTCGTACAACCGACGAAGTGTGTCAGCCACTGCTTGTCCCAGTGATCTGAGGAATCTTGCCTGACATGCAATACGGAGGGTACATAAATCTTTTGAAAATTAGATGAAATTTAAACTAAATATAAGACAGAATGGACGCTGAACCAGACGGACGTAGGTAAGGACGAATGCAGACTCGTATTCACTGTGGGAAGTTAAAAAGTTAGGAATACATGTTAAATAAGAGAAACAACTATGGTTCTCTATTAATGTCTTTATATATATATATATATATATATATATATATATATATATATATATATATATATATATATATATATATATATATATATATATATATATCACATATAACGTTGTTATGGGCATATTACTAGTATTAACCCCGCCTCATTACCCCTACATTTGACAGCGAGGGAAGGCGTCATATGGTCTGGCTATCCGACTGCTGTCTGTTGGGTTTACCCCAGCCTCCACGCTCACACAACACTTCTTTCTCCAACATGTGCTCTCCAGGTCAAGACTCACAAAGGTGGAGTCACTCACACTTCTCCCTCTAACAAGCACTCTCCAGCACCAACTTGCTGATCATTATTGATAAACAAGAGCCTCTCTGATGCAACAAAAGCCACACTCCAAAATAATTCCACAGGAAAACCAAAGACAAAACAAAAAATCACGAGGCACTAAAGTGGCACTGGGTCGTCCCCGTCACGGGGAAGGCAGTAAAGGGCTCACCTCGCTACCCAACCCACAACAAAATTCTCTCCTGCCGGAAGAAGGTAAAAACGACACACCAGTCAAGACAGAAAAAGAAATGAGTCCAGAATGTTTAAAAGGAAAACGACAAAAGGGGATTTCTTCCGGTACAACAGGTATTAGCAGCGGCGAACACTTCCACAGTAGAGCAGCTGGGGTAAGAAAAGGGTCGGAGAGACAGAGAGAGAGAGAGGGAGGAGTTAGGGTGTTTGGGAAGAAGGAAGGATGATGGGGAGGGGGAAGCAATAGGAAGGAAAGGCGAGAGGGTAAGCTCAGCTGGTAAATGGCCAGACTTAAAAGAGCGGAATTGCCAGAGGTGAATTATTTTATGCTAATCTGGCTATTTTTTCCTAAGAGTTAAATCATGTCCATATTTATTGTAGCTTGAAAAACTCAAGACAATTTCTCGAAGTCAAGAAAAAATCTAAATGTTTAACTTTATCTTGTACAAAAAAAAAACACCAAGTTAAACTATCAACATTACTACCACTACTATTAATACTACTATTCTTATTAATACGTACTGCTATTCCTACCACCACTACTACTACCCCCCTTCTTCCTCGGAGCCTTTATTATTTTCTTGTGACCTCCACATTTCTCGCCCGAGTTGTGACTTGACATGGTCCAGGAGAGACCGAAACGTCGTCATTAGGTTCCTCTCCTAAGTGAGTGTTTCTGGCGAAGTGAACCAACCTTTTCTTCTGTAGTCGAAGTTATATGAACAGAATAAGAGATACCTTTACCACTGTGAAACCTTTTAACTCAAGACCTACGCCTAAACAACTTAAAATGACAATTCCATATAACCTTTAACATCTGTTTTCTCTGGATTAGCCTTGATAATGTGGATATTAAGAGATTTACGTTCAATAAATGTGAAATTTGACTTATTTTTTATTGTAATCATCAGGGAGAGCTAAACCCGTGAGGTTTAACATACAGAACTTTTGGAATGGGAAGTAATCAGGTGTGGTACGAGGAAAGGGATGGCAGCACAATTCCTTGGATCAAGAGCTCTTCAACGTCAAGGCACCCATCCCCACCCCTAGCCATGAAGGACTCCGTTATAACCACACTCATTAAGACCTCCCTTAAGCACCCGACCATGAGTACAAGACAGTCATAGCCAAACTATCTATACTACTGCGGCAGCAGAAGCATCACCAGAAGCAGCAACAACCGTAGTAGCGCTTTACCATCAACAGTAGTAGGAACAGTAGTAGCGGTAGGAGCAGCAGCAGTAGGTGCAGCAGCAATAGCAGCATCAGCAATAGCAGCAGAACAGTAGTAGCGATAGGTGCAACAGCAGTAGCAGCAATAGTAGCAGGAACAGTAGTAGCGGTAGGAGCAGCAGCAGTGCCAGCAGCAGTGCCAGCAGCAGCACCTGAGCCACTAAGACACTGGTATACATCAGGATTTACCCGAGGGGCGAGGCTTTGTCAGTCATCTGGGTAATGGTTGCCTTCTTCCCGAGGAGCTCCTGCAGCCCACACAAATTTCCCTAATAAGAGAAGGGGCTTTAACTCTCAGAGACTACGTCTATTATTTCCACCTGCCAACTCGAAATCTTTTCACCAGAAAAAGAAATTCACATGAACCTACACAAGTCTCTATAGATCACCTGAAGTTGGACCCAAGGAAAATTATGGAATGAAGTTTATGCAGATTTTCCATCTGATCATTTTTTTTCATTTTTGACCAAAAATTAACGTAAGAACGTAACTTAACCTTTCAAAAATTTATACAATTCATAAAATAACTTCTTTAAAAATATATAGTTAATGCAATTTTTTTCTAACTTTTAATTTTAGAGCAAAATTAACATAGCAACGTATCCTAACCTTTCAAAATTTACATAATTTATAAAATAATTTACCTAACCTATCTAAAAAATTTGCATAATTAAATTGCACCATTTTTATTAGTGTGGAAGTAATCTTCAGGTGACCCCTCTACACATGTGTGAATCTTTTACACGAAAAAATAACATTGGGTTTAAGGTTGTCGGAGGTTTCACAACAGATGAAATTTACCATCTATCTGAGAACAATTAACTTTAGAACCCAGTGAGAAATAAAGTTTTCCATCATGATAAAGTCATGGAAGGAAGTATCCTAGATCTCCCATACCAGTATATATCATGGTTCCCCGTCCCAGTATGTATTATGGTCCTCCGTCCCAGTATATACCATGGTCCTCAGTCCCAGTATATACCATGGTCCTCCGTCCCAGTATATATCATGATTCAAACTATTGTTGGATATAAGCTTAAACAACGTTTATGAACGAAGGAGTAGAACTCATCTTCCTCGTCTTCCCTCCCGACGTAGTGTTGTCTTTGACGTTATAATATAGTCTTGTAGTGTTGTGCTTGACGTTATAATATAGTCTATTAGTGTTGTGCTTGATGTTATAATATAGTCTTGTAGTGTTGTGCTTGATGTTATAATATAGTCTTGTAGTGTTGTGCATGACGTTATAATATAGTCTTGTAGTGTTGTGCTTGACGTTATAATAGTCTTGTAGTGTTGTGCTTGATGTTATAATATAGTCTTGTAGTGTTGTGCTTGATGTTATAATATAGTCTTGTAGTGTTGTGCTTGATGTTATAATATAGTCTTGTAGTGTTATCTTTGACGTTATAATATAGTCTTGTAGTGTTGTGCTTGACGTTATAATATAGTCTTGTAGTGTTATCTTTGACGTTATAATATAGTCTTGTAGTGTTGTGCTTGACGTTATAATAGTCTTGTAGTGTTGTGCTTGATGTTATAATATAGTCTTGTAGTGTTGTGTTTGACGTTATAATATAGTCTTGTAGTGTTGTGCTTGATGTTATAATATAGTCTTGTAGTGTTGTCTTTGACGTTATAATATAGTCTTGTAGTGTTGTGCTCGATGTTATAATATAGTCTTGTAGTGTTGTCTTTGACGTTATAATATAGTCTTGTAGTGTTGTGCTTGACGTTATAATATAGTCTTGTAGTGTTGTGCTTGACGTTATAATATAGTCTTGTAGTGTTGTCTTTGACGTTATAATATAGTCTTGTAGTGTTGTCTTTGACGTTATAATATAGTCTTGTAGTGTTGTGCTTGACGTTATAATATAGTCTTGTAGTGTTGTCTTTGACGTTATAATATAGTCTTGTAGTGTTGTCTTTGACGTTATAATATAGTCTTGTAGTGTTGTGCTTGATGTTATAATATAGTCTTGTAGTGTTGTGCTTGACGTTATAATATAGTCTTGTAGTGTTGTGCTTGACGTTATAATATAGTCTTGTAGTGTTGTGCTCGATGTTATAATATAGTCTTGTAGTGTTGTGCTTGATGTTATAATATAGTCTTGTAGTGTTGTCTTTGACGTTATAATATAGTCTTGTAGTGTTGTGCTCGATGTTATAATATAGTCTTGTAGTGTTGTCTTTGACGTTATAATATAGTCTTGTAGTGTTGTGCTTGACGTTATAATATAGTCTTGTAGTGTTGTGCTTGACGTTATAATATAGTCTTGTAGTGTTGTGCTTGATGTTATAATATAGTCTTGTAGTGTTGTGCTTGATGTTATAATATAGTCTTGTAGTGTTGTGCTTGACGTTATAATATAGTCTTGTAGTGTTGTCTTTGACGTTATAATATAGTCTTGTAGTGTTGTCTTTGACGTTATAATATAGTCTTGTAGTGTTGTGCTTGACGTTATAATATAGTCTTGTAGTGTTGTCTTTGACGTTATAATATAGTCTTGTAGTGTTGTCTTTGACGTTATAATATAGTCTTGTAGTGTTGTGCTCGATGTTATAATATAGTCTTGTAGTGTTGTCTTTGACGTTATAATATAGTCTTGTAGTGTTGAGCTTGACGTTATAATATAGTCTTGTAGTGTTGTCTTTGACGTTATAATATAGTCTTGTAGTGTTGTCTTTGACGTTATAATATAGTCTTGTAGTGTTGTCTTTGACGTTATAATATAGTCTTGTAGTGTTGTCTCTGACGTTATAATATAGTCTAGTAGTGTTGTGTTTGATGATATAATATAGTCTTGTAGTGTTGTGCTTGATGTTATAATATAGTCTTGTAGTGTTGTGTTTGACGTTATAATATAGTCTTGTAGTGTTGTGTTTGATGTTATAATAGTCTTGTAGTGTTGTGTTTGATGTTATAATAGTCTTGTAGTGTTGTGTTTGACGTTATAATATAGTCTTGTAGTGCTGTGTTTGATGTTATAATATAGTGTTGTAGTGTTGTAGTGTTGTGCTTGATGTTATAATATAGTTGTAGTGTTGTGTTTGATGTTATAATAAAGTGTTGTAGTGTTGTGTTTGACGTTATAATATAGTGTTGTAGTGTTGTGTTTGATGTTATAATACAGTTGTAGTGTTGTGCTTGATGTTATAATATAGTCTTGTGTTTGATGATATAATATAGTCTTGTAGTGTTGTGTTTGATGTTATAATATAGTGTTGTAGTGTTGTGTTTGATGTTATAATACAGTTGTAGTGTTGTGCTTGATGTTATAATATAGTCTTGTGTTTGATGATATAATATAGTCTTGTAGTGTTGTGCTTGATGTTATAATATAGTGTTGTAGTGTTGTGTTTGACGTTATAATATAGTGTTGTAGTGTTGTGTTTGACGTTATAATATAGTGTTGTGCTTGATGTTATAATATAGTGTTGTAGTGTTGTGCTTCATGTTATAATATAGTGTTGTAGTGCTGTGTTTGATGTTATAATATAGTGTTGTAGTGTTGTGTTTGACGTTATAATATAGTGTTGTAGTGTTGTGCTTGATGTTATAATATAGTGTTGTAGTGTTGTGCTTGATGTTATAATATAGTCTTGTAGTGTTGTGCTTGATGTTATAATATAGTGTTGTAGTGTTGTGCTTGATGTTATAATATAGTGTTGTAGTGTTGTGCTTGATGTTATAATATAGTCTTGTAGTGTTGTGCTTGATGTTATAATATAGTGTTGTAGTGTTGTGCTTGATGTTATAATATAGTGTTGTAGTGTTGTGCTTGATGTTATAATATAGTCTTGTAGTCTTGTGATGAAGTGCAAGTTCTGGGTTGTGAAGATTTTGATATTTGTTCCCTAATAATTTGACTGGTAATCTGGAGCTACTGTGGCCCCCAGTACTCCTTACATACAAAATACTTACTCTCAGACATTGCTAAAAAGAATCATCATAAGCCTTGGCCTAAAAATCATCGATCGCTTTGCTAAATAAAAAGGTGAAAATTCTTTTAAAAATCAAAAGATTAAAGATTCTTTTTTCAGCATGACACAATGTTTGTACAAGAGTGAATGACATTTAGCTGTGTATGGCAACAATAACATCGCTAAAATCACTCTGATATATATATATATATATATATATATATATATATATATATATATATATATATATATATATATATATATATATATATATATATATATATATATATATATATGAAGACACTTATTAAAGGAGTCGTCTCGCCACTGGTAGCTTTATCAATAATAATGATTCATAAAAGACTCAGCCATAAGTGGCGAAACGTCTAATTCAAAAATGTCTTGATTGCGCATATTATGACAATGAAAGAATATGTAACCTTAAGAAACCTCAACCTGTGTTGTCTTGGTGACGTTAGGTTAGGTAAGGTTTGTCAAGAAACAGGACAAGTGTTTTCTGACGCGGGTCTTAGTCATATGATGACCCACAGCTGGAGCTTTTGGCCGTCTGACCGAGGCCTTCCACTGGCTTACCGCACCACCCCTTTAAAAATTAAGGTTGTAATTATATCCTGGCGAGTGAGTAGCAACTGTGGAGTTAAGCTGACTTGCAGCATCTGATGACCTGACTTGATGAGGCAGACTACGACTCCTACAACATGTAATGACCTGACTTGCAGCACGAGAGACTAACTCTCCTGCAGCATGTAATGACCTGACCTCAAGACAAACAATGCTCCGTGGAAAGGCCTCAAGGCGTGGACTGTCACATAAAACAGTCCCCATTAAACCTTCAGCAAAAGGGACTTGGAGAAAAGCAAAACAACCTTCCTTAAACTCCTGATGGCAAGCTACCAACCTCGGTAAATTCCCTTGCTTATTCTTTCCGTCTTTTGTAATGCGAATGTGTATGAGAATTTGCAGGTAATTTACGTGCCTGGTTTGCCGTCTCTGAGCGATATTGTTTAACTACGGCAGCAAAAAAACTGAAAGTTAATGAGGACATAACTTGCAGTTTCCTGACTACGTAATATATGAATCTTTATTGTCTCGCTGTACACTATGAACTTATAGAAATAAATATTATATTATTATTGTAAAGGTAATGGGAAGGCTTAATGTGTATTTCATAATAAGTTGGTAAGGAGTCTATAATGTGCATTAATGTTTAAACCTCACTAGTGTATATACACTAGATACACCTCACTAGTGTATACATACTAGATACACCTCACTAGTGTATACACACTAGATACACCTCACTAGTGTATATACACTAGATACACCTCTAGTGTATACATACTAGATACACCTCACTAGTGTATATACACTAGATACACCTCACTAGTGTATACATACTAGATACACCTCACTAGTGTATACACACTAGATACACCTCACTAGTGTATATACACTAGATACACCTCACTATTGTATACACACTAGATACACCTCACTAGTGTATATACACTAGATACACCTCACTAGTGTATATACACTAGATACACCTCACTAGTGTATATACACTAGATACACCTCACTAGTGTATATACACTAGATACACCTCACTATTGTATACACACTAGATACACCTCACTAGTGTATATACACTAGATACACCTCACTAGTGTATACACACTAGATACACCTCACTAGTGTATATACACTAGATACACCTCACTATTGTATACACACTAGATACACCTCACTAGTGTATATACACTAGATACACCTCACTAGTGTATATACACTAGATACACCTCACTAGTGTATATACACTAGATACACCTCACTATTGTATACACACTAGATACACCTCACTAGTGTATATACACTAGATACACCTCACTAGTGTATACACACTAGATACACCTCACTAGTGTATACACACTAGATACACCTCACTAGTGTATATACACTAGATACACCTCACTAGTGTATATACTAGATACACCTCACTAGTGTATA
This sequence comes from Cherax destructor, assembly GCA_009830355.1. Taxonomy (NCBI): domain Eukaryota; kingdom Metazoa; phylum Arthropoda; class Malacostraca; order Decapoda; family Parastacidae; genus Cherax; species Cherax destructor. Next base: position 432,726 of record WNWK01000369.1, on the reverse strand, counting down.
CACACTAGATACACCTCACTAGTGTATACACACTAGATACACCTCACTAGTGTATATACACTAGATACACCTCACTAGTGTATACACACTAGATACACCTCACTAGTGTATATACACTAGATACACCTCACTAGTGTATATACACTAGATACACCTCACTAGTGTATACACACTAGATACACCTCACTAGTGTATATACACTAGATATAACTCACTAGTGTATACACTAGATACACCTCACTAGTGTATACACACTAGATACACCTCACTAGTGTATATACACACTAGATACACCTCACTAGTGTATATACACTAGATATAACTCACTAGTATATACACTAGATACACCTCCCTAGTGTATATACACTAGATACACCTCACTAGTGTATATACACACTAGATACACCTCACTAGTGTATACACATTAGATACACCTCACTAGTGTATATACACTAGATACACATCACTAGTGTATACACACTAGATACACCTCACTAGTGTATATACACTAGATACACCTCACTAGTGAATATACCTCACTAGTGTATATACACTAAAGATACATGTCACTAGTGTATATACACTAAGGATACATGTCACTAGTGTATATACACTAGATACACCTCACTAGTGTATATACACTAAGGATACACCACACGTGTATATACTGAAAGGATATACCTCACGAGTGTATATACGCTGTGAATATGCCCATGGATAAAATTGGTTAATGGGGTTTCAATCCTGTCTACTACACTAGGGTCATTGAGGCAGCAGGCTGCACCTCACCTTTTCAGTGGCAGACAAGAATACTATAAATCCCTAAATTAGGGATTGAAGAACTCTCGGTATACATACGCTGAGTATATATATATATATATATAATGTATATATCCTGTGGTTCTGCCCTATCTATAACCATACATTAGGTAATTCTTGCTGAATACTTAGCTGGTATTACCCAAGAGAGCTTCACCATCAATTGCTTCAGTACGAATAAATCTTGCTTGACCTCTACTAGAATTGAGGGAGCAATTTCCTGATATAAATTATGACTAGCCAGTTTGTGTGTATACAAGTGTACTTACCTATTTATGTATTTGCGGGGGGTTCGAGACAGCTCCGGCTTCCCGGCAGAGCTGTATGACCCTTGTGGGCTTAGCGCTTAGTTATGATTATAATAATAATCTGGCTTGCCGGGCTCTGCAATACATACTGTAATACCTCAGTGTTTAACATGCATGTGCTTCAAATAACAAAAAAGGCTACAATACCGTGACTGGAACAATACACAAATAACCCGCACATAGAAGAGAGGAGCTTACGACGACGTTTCGGTCCGACTTAGACCTTTTACAAAGTCACACTTACAAAAAGAAGAGGAGGCCTCTATATATACTCCCTCCTGCTCTTCTTTGTGTTAGTGTGACTTTGTAAATGGTCCAAGTCGGACCGAAACGTCGTCGTAAGCTCCTCTCTTCTATGTGCGGGTTATTTGTGTATATATATGTGCTTCTCTTGCCTCTCCCTCCAATTTCTCTTATGTGTATAAACACATGAATGCGTTCAGGTGTTTTCCTTATTTTCACTATGGTATTTTTATACATTCGCAATCACGCGATTATTGTGACTTCTTCCATACTATTTATAGCTATAAGCTAGTGGTGCCTTATCTTGGGTATTTATATAAACCTTCAAAGACTGCAGTGGCTGTAGCGATTACGACTTCCTCTTGAAACCCATCCCAGTGTTCAATTAGAATCCTCTTGGTACCTCCTCTGTCTGTACATATTTTTTATTTATTTCGGAAAACTGATACAGTAGGAAAGTGCTATTACCCTATTATATACGAGTTATACAATGGAAAGAAAAACTACTTTCACCCCCTCTCATATTCCATCACACAGGATGGGTTGCATACACAGAATTACACTATTACAAACTGTCGGCCGGAGCTGAGAGACTTCAATTGGACAGATTAGTTGCATACACAGAATTACAAATTCTCAGCCGGAGCTGAGAGACTTCAATAGGACAGACAAGTTACATACATACACCGAATTACAGTACTACAAACTGTCAGCCGGAGCTGAGAGACTTCAGTAGGACAATGAGGATATCGTCAAGTATTCCATTAAAGGTTCACGCTCCTCGGTGTGTGTCTGGTGGGACAAAGGGAACTTAAAATGTTAATTTAAATAATTTAGTTGAGAACGCAAATACTGGAAATGGTGACTTTTCGGAAAATTTGGAAAAACACTGAAATGGGAAAATCAATGCATGTGCATGCAAAGAAATTAGACACTTGTGTAGCATTTGGGAACATATATTGAGGAAACGTCTTGCCAGCCAGTGGCTTCTTCAGTCCAATACAGAAAAAAATGGTAGAGGGAGAGTTAGAGGTAATCAGTCCCTCTTCTTCCACCGTTGTTCTTTGTATTGGACAGAACAAGTCACTGACTGGCGAAACGTTCCCTCAATAAACGTGTCTGTATGTTGTACAAGGGAATTATTCTTTAACTTGTCAGTGTTGTAAACAGACAAGTCTACACTTGTGCACACTGGTCAAGTCTACACTTGTGCACAATGGTCAAGCCTACACATGTGCACACCGGTAAAGCTTATATATGTGCACACTGGTCAAGAATACATGTGCACACCGGTCAAGAATACACATGTGCACACTGCTCATGCTTACATATGTGCACACTGGTCACGTCTACAAATGTGCACACCGATCAAGCTTATATATGTGCATACTAGAAAGTCTACACATATAAGCGCGGAAATCCTACACATACACACTGGAGAAAGCTACATACACTGATCAAAGCTACATACACAGTGGAGAAAGCTACATACATACACACTGGAGAAAGCTACATATACTGATTAAAGCTACATACACAGTGGAGAAAGCTACATACACAGTGGAGAAAGCTACATACACTGATTAAAGCTACATACACAGTGGAGGAATGCTACAAACATACACACTGAAGAAAGCTACATACATACATACACAATGAAGGAAGTTACATACACACTGGAGGAATGCTACAAACACACACTGGAGAGCTACATAAACACTGGAGAAAGCTACAAATACTGGAAAAAGCTACAAACGTGCACACTGGAGAAAGCTACATACACTGGAGAAAACTACAAATACTAGAGAAAGCTAGGAACATACACTGGAGAAAGCTACACACTGAAAAACCTACATACACACTGGAGAGAGCTACATATACAATGGAGAAAGCTACGAAGATACACACTGGAGAGAGCTACACATACAATGGAGAAAGCTACGAAGATACACACTGGAGAGAGCTACACATACAATGGAAAAAGCTACGAAAATACACACTGGAGAGAGCTACACATACAATGGAGAAAGCTACGAAGATACACACTGGAGAGAGCTACATATACAATGGAGAAAGCTACGAAGATACACACTGGAGAGAGCTACACATACAATGGAAAAAGTTACGAAGATACACACTGGAGAGAGCTACACATACAATGGAGAAAGCTACAAACATAAACAATGGAGAAAGCTACAAACATAAACAATGGAGAAAGCTACAAACATAAACAATGGAGAAAGCTACAAACATAAACAATGGAGAAAGCTACAAACATAAACAATGGAGAAAGCTACAAACATAAACAATGGAGAAAGCTACAAACATAAACAATGGAGAAAGCTACAAACATAAACAATGGAGAAAGCTACAAACATAAACAATGGAGAAAGCTACAAACATAAACAATGGAGAAAGCTAGACAAGTATTGAACAATATAGAGAGGCATACCTGCAAAAACTGAACATTTTTTAGCCAGCTTCCGAATATAAAAACAATTCAGAGGCGGACACCTGACGGAAGTTTAGCTCTCGCTAAATATTTGTTTCACGTACTGGTTGGTGAATTGCAAACACATGGTGAGGGGAATTTATATACTAGTAATAACTGCACATACGTGCATTTGTTCCGCCCTTTAATGCGAGGAATATACACAAGAATGAAGGTACTGTTTGTTTCACCCACTGATGAAGGGAATATATACAAGAATGAAGGTACTGTTTGTTTGTTTGTTTCACCCACTGATGAAGGGAATATACACAAGAATGAAGGTATTGTTTGTTTGTTTGTTTCACCCACTGATGAAGGGAATTTACACAAGAATGAAGGTACTGTTTGTTTGTTTGTTTGTTTCACCCACTGATGAAGGGAATATACACAAGAATGAAGGTATTGTTTGTTTGTTTGTTTCACCCACTGATGAAGGGAATATACACAAGAATGAAAGTACTGTTTGTTTGTTTGTTTCACCCACTGATGAAGGGAATATACACAAGAATGAAGGTACTGTTTGTTTGTTTGTTTGTTTCACCCACTGATGAAGGGAATATATACAAGAATGAAGCTACTGTTTGTTTGTTTGTTTCACCCACTGATGAAGGGAATATACACAAGAATGAAAGTACTGTTTGTTTGTTTGTTTCACCCACTGATGAAGGGAATATACACAAGAATGAAGGTACTGTTTGTTTGTTTGTTTGTTTCACCCACTGATGAAGGGAATATATACAAGAATGAAGGTACTGTTTGTTTGTTTGTTTCACCCACTGATGAAGGGAATATACACAAGAATGAAGGTACTGTTTGTTTGTTTCACCCACTGATGAAGGGAATATACACAAGAATGAAGCTACTGTTTGTTTGTTTGTTTCACCCACTGATGAAGGGAATATACACAAGAATGAAAGTACTGTTTGTTTGTTTGTTTGTTTCACCCACTGATGAAGGGAATATACACAAGAATGAAGGTACTGTTTGTTTGTTTGTTTCAAACACTGATGAAGGGAATATACACAAGAATGAAGGTACTGTTTGTTTGTTTCACCCACTGATGAAGGGAATATACACAAGAATGAAGGTACTGTTTGTTTGTTTGTTTCACCCACTGATGAAGGGAATATACACAAGAATGAAGGTACTATTTGTTTGTGTCACCCACTGATGAAGGGAATATACACAAGAATGAAGGTACTATTTGTTTGTGTCACCCACTGATGAAGGGAATATACACAAGAATGAAGGTACTATTTGTTTGTGTCACCCACTGATGAAGGGAATATACACAGGAATGAAGGTACCAACGTGAATGTCTTTCTCACCCATTAATGAAGAGAATTTATTTTTTAATATAATTATTCAAGGGGGGAATGGTGTCTTAATGCTAGCGAATGGCTCTTGATCCAAGGAATCAGAGTTACTCTCCCCTTCCTGGATAAAATATAATTGCCCTTACCACCATGCACTGACGGTGTGTTAGTCTGGCTGGCTGCCAGAGTTGTTCGTCCGTATCATCGCAGACAGGACTGACCCTCCACTACTTGCCCTACACATAAATATAATAATAACACCTTCCCCATTCCCCAGGCACTGTAACACCACCTTCATGACTTTAATTGTTGGGATTTTTAACCCCGGAGGGTTAGCTACCCAGGATAACTCAAGAAAGTCAGTGTGTTATCGAGGACTGTCTGTCTTATTTCCATTGTGGTCTTTAAATCTTGTCCCCCAGGATGCGACCCACACCAGTCGACTAACACTCAGGTACCTACTTACTTGCTAGGTGAACAGGGACAACAGGTGTAAGGAAACACGCCCAATGTTTCCACCGTTTCCGGGGATCGAACCATGGACACTGTGTGAAGCTAGAGCGCTGCCTACAAGGCCAGGGGACACCCTTAATGAATGAAAAGACATCATTGGATACGTTTCAGTGCTGGAACCTTGGTCACTTTATCTGAGCCAGTAAAACATTTAAATTACTGGGAACACCTTCAAGTCTTGAACATGTACTCATTGGAGCGGAGGAGAGATACATGATAATATATACCTGGAAAGTACTCGAGGGTCTGGTCCCAAATCTCCACACTGCCATAACAACATACTGTAGTGAGAGATATGGAAGGAAGTGCAAAATAAGCCCAGTGAGAAGCAGGGGTGCGGTAGGGACAATAAGGGAACACTGTATCAACATTCGGGGTCCCAGACTATTCAACATCTTATCAGAAAATATCAGAAACACGGCTGGAACAAGTGTAGAAGCCTTCAAGAGTAAACTGGACAAGTATCTTCACCAGGTGCCAGATCAACCAGGCTGTGATGGATATGTGGGGCAGCGGACCTCCAGCAGCAACAGACTGGTTGACCAGGAAAGCACCAGACGAGCCTGGCCCATGGCTGGGCTCCGAGAGTAGTGAAACTCTCGAAACTCTTCAAATATAAAGGTAGATCAAAGTCCCAGAACTAAAATGCATCCAAGATGTTCTTTAAACCACAATTTGGGTATTATTATACTCTACTCTCATGAGAAACTGAAGTCACAAATTATGTCTGGTGTTTGTGTGGTGCACCGACTTCACTTAAGTGTAAAATGTTGCACAAGTTACGTAGTCTTCAAACTTACTATTGCTAAGTCTCATCGTATGTACCATATACTTCAAAATGGATTATGCATACTTAAAACCAAGAGTACAGTAGTTGGTGGGTGCGTGGGTGAGAGTTGTGGACCAGTGTTACCTCAGAGGCGGGTGACAGCCAGCCAGCCAATCATAATTATAAACTAATGGTAAACGGAAGTCACTGCTTCACTTCCAAAGGGCAACAGCCTCCACTTTGGAAGTATTTATACAATAAAATGCAACATTTATGTGTCTCTTCACACTAAATCCTCCAGAAATAATCTAAAACACTGGGTTATTTATTAAAACGTTAACGTTTGTTTAGTCTTTGCATATTTTGTAATATACATACAGTGTACGATGGATGCTGCTGCTGCGGCAACGGAGGCGCTAACGACGTCTCATGGTCAGCAAAACTTCTGATGGATGACACACACACTCAAAGAAAATTCAGGTGAAGGCTACAGGAAGATCCCGACTGCCTTAATGCCCCTCGCCTTCCTTAACATGTCACTCGTTACTCTTTCCCTTCCTGCGGTTCTTGCTTTTAACACTCTCCAAACCCATCAAGTACGTATCTTTATATGTATATATGAATGTATATATATATATATATATACATATATATATATATATATATATATATATATATATATATATATATATATATATATATATATATATATATAAAATACGAGTAGAGTAGGAAGGATAGCGTGTTGAGATGCATCTCTGACGCAGTAATTCTGATTAGGGAGGTGGAAGAGGGAGTGTCTTGTTGTTCAGGAAGAGCATCTCATATAAACATGATCTCCCGTGCGTGCGAGATGTGTATAATAATTATAAATCTATTGTGAAAGATATGCCTATATCACGTCAAGTAAGCTTATTGCATATGAGTTTTATTATATTTGTAAGTCGTATAAGGTGTCAGTACAACATGAAATGAATATACCTGTAAAAGAGTGACTTATCGGGTATACCAAGGTGTATCGCATACAAGCACACTAGTATATCGTGTATCAGATATATACTGCCATGTAGGTGTAAGTTAAAACAGAATCAACTTTATTCAGGTAATGTACATGCAATTGAAGAGTGACAAATATGAAGATGAAAGTCGAGTCATGACACACTATACTCCCGTCTAGCATGTTAGAGGAACCAGCCTCCAGCATTACACGCTGACACCTTTACTTACACATCGTCGATACGGCAGAGTCGCTATGTTCTTCACTCTCGTTTGAGAGGTCAGAGCGTCAAGTCACTTACTGGGTCGCTATATTCTTCACTCTCGTTTGAGAGGTCAGAGCGTCAAGTCACTTACTGGGTCGCTATGTTCCTCACTCTCGTTTGAGAGGTCAGAGCATCAAGTGCCTTACTGGGTCGCTATATTCTTCACTCTCGTTTGAGAGGTCAGAGCGTCAAGTCACTTACTGGGTCGCTATGTTCCTCACTCTCGTTTGAGAGGTCAGAGCGTCAAGTCCCTTACTGGGTCGCTATATTCCTCACTCTCGTTTGAGAGGTCAGAGCGTCAAGTCACTTACTGGGTCGCTATATTCTTCATCTCGTTTGAGAGGTCAGAGCGTCAAGTCACTTACTGGGTCGCTATGTTCCTCACTCTCGTTTGAGAGGTCAGAGCGTCAAGTCCCTTACTGGGTCGCTATGTTCCTCACTCTCGTTTGAGAGGTCAGAGCGTCAAGTCCCTTACTGGGTCGCTATGTTCCTCACTCTCGTTTGAGAGGTCAGAGCGTCAAGTCACTTACTGGGTCGCTATGTTCCTCACTCTCGTTTGAGAGGTCAGAGCGTCAAGTCACTTACTGGGTCGCTATGTTCCTCACTCTCGTTTGAGAGGTCAGAGCATCAAGTGCCTTACTGGGAATCAAGACCCCCGCGTTTCACACATGTACAAGAACAAATCTTCACTGTGACAACGTTTCCCTCAAAGAAGAGTTTCTAAAGACATAACTTGATATAACATTTTAATTATATTCAGTGAAGAGTGCTAACCCCGAAGATATCATACAGCTCTTGGGAGAATAGGAAGCAATCATGTTCGATCCAAGGAAGGGAAGAACAATTCCAATTCCTTGTATTAAGATCCCCTTAACGAAAAGAATGTCTTATAAATTTCTACAATGGCTCAAATTGCACATCTGATACAGGCAAACATTGGTAGTGAGTGAAGCAGCGTTAACATAGGTTACTCAACAAAGTCAAACACTGTCACCTATTTTTATTCGAGTCTTCAACTGTGTTATCGGGAAATTCAGAAAAAAAAAACTGAGGCAAATGACTCAACGTTGCCTATAAACATAACTTTTATTGCAAGGAAACAATAAAATGAAACAAACTTTCAGTTCATTAAGGGCCTAACTAGTACGGTACGAACCTTTTTTTTCATGCGTCAACACTTTTATCCATCATTTAATGACTCATTCCTCTACACAGACACACACATATTGCTCTTCCAACACAGACTGGATGTGCGGTCTCCGGGGCGTGTGACAAGCACCTTAAATGCACCCATAATGTAAACACTAATAATGAATTCTCTGAAAGCATTATACTATTTACACTGATGTGTATGTATGTGTGTGTATGTATATATATATATATATATATATATATATATATATATATATATATATATATATATACTGTATATAAATATATATATATATATATATTACACCTTATCAAATGACATCTTCCTCTGAAGACATGACATGACATGTACTGATTGTGTGAGACATGACACAATGATACTGAATGTAGCATGACGAAACGATACTGGTTCCTAGTCTTTGTTAATAGTAGTTTATTAAAGTAACCTACAAAGTATTTGTTGTCCTGGGCCTTGAACTGATGGTGTCGGGAGACAGTCCAGGCACCTTGCTTTCAGGGAAACACAAGGGACATTGGAATGCTCTAATTAAAACTTAATATTACAAATGCAGAAACAACTAGAACATCAGAAAATAACACTATATATTGAAGCGTGAGAAAACAGTATATATGACAAACAATACATTTGAGGCTATTTTTGTATCAGATAATACAAATTGAAATATTTTGAAGGATAATATGCACCTCGATCAATCAGAAGAAATAAGAAAATAGGTTGTCAATACATTAGTCATCACGACACATGCCATCAGAAGGCAACAAATGTGTCTAGTGTCAGCTCCGATCACCGTGTTCAATACAGTTACACGGGAGTGAAGCGCCACAACCAAATATATATACCTGGAGTCCAACTTGAAGATCTTTCCTAAATAAAATTAATATTTCATTCCATGGGGATAAAAGTTTTAAGCGATATTTACCTCACTAACGTGGACAGTCGTTTCAAGAGATTTTTAACTTAACTACGATATTATATTATTATAATCAAAGAGAAGCGCTAAACCACAGGGGTTATACAGCGCTGCAGGTTATTGTAGGATGCAGGGAGAGTGGGTTGTAAGAGGGAGATGGACGATTAGTAGGGTATGGAGTGCAAGATGACGGTGGATAGTGCAGGGGTGGAGGGTAGCAAGAGATCGAGGTAGAAGGGACTGAGGGAGGTGCTAGAGGTATAATCTTCAGAGTTTGTGTAGTAAGTCAGTTGCTGTCAAAAAGTCAACAAGAGAGTCAGGGTTAAAGGAGGGTCCATCTGCAAGAAGGGAAGGTAAAGAAAGGGCCGCAGAGCGAAGACGTCGTTGGAGGTAAATTCTGCGAGCACGTTGATAGAGTGGGCAGTCCAGCAGAATATGTCGCACAGACACTGGAACCTGACAATGCTCACAGAGAGGGGCAGGGAGCCTCTCCATGAGATACCCGTGAGTAAGACGAGTGTGGCCGATGCGAAGACGGGAGAGTGTAGTCTCCCAACCTCGACATTGGTGACAAGAAGAAGGCCAGAAACCTATAACTACGATAGCTGTTTGAATGTTCGAAGGTATATTTACCTCACTTAACGCAGTAGTCTCAAGCGATTGTTTGCTTCACTTAATGCGACAGTTTGAAAAATGTTTTTTTTTTCACTTATCGTGGACACTTGTCTGAAGCAATGTCTGCTTCACTTAACGCGGAAGTCGTTTTAAAGCTACTGTAATTGATATAATTTAACGCCGAGGAGAGTCTAAAAGAGCTCAGTCATGTCTTGCAGTGAGACGCATGCATGAGTAATGTAGGCGAGCCAGTGCGGGTCAGCGGCGCTCCAAGACGCCTTCACGCCATTTTCCTCTAGTACACTGATGGTCCAGGGTGTCCACTTCCCGGGTTCTTCGCTAATGTTGGTCGTCCAGTGGTGTAACTGGCACTTGTTGTCGAGCGTGGTGAGGTAAATGCGCTCCTCATCCCAACACCAGGCCGCCTCGTGCACCTCCTCCGACAACTGGCTAAATCTACAAGGAGTACCTGACGTTAGCTCTACCTCCAGCACGGCGGCGTTTCCAGATAACCCCACAGCAACTACCTTCAAGGTGCTCAGTCCTCTTCCCTGAGGCGCCACTGCTAATGCATTCACGGGAAACGGCACCGTCATGTCTCTCAAAATAGTGAACTTCTCGCCCACCGTCGCCACCGTGCACTGAGGAACTCCAAACAAGTAGATTTTGCCCTCCGAGTCACCCAGTAAAACCTCGCTTTTATTTTCTACACAGCCAATGCTGAGGAAACACGGTTTTTTATCCTCCTTCATCCACGGCGGGAACTGCAAGACATTGTTTATTTCAATTGTGCTTTCATTGAATATGAGATCTATCTTGCCAGCACCGGCGCCACCCGCGTAAACAATCCTGGGTAGCCACCTCTGCATCACGCATGCAGTGACTGGCACACCACAAGACACTCTACACTGCGGTACCAGTACCTTGTCTCTGAACTGATTGATAAAGATGTTCTCTCCTGTAGCAGTGATGATTACCTCGTGTACCTGCTGGTGTCGCTGCTCCGTCACCCATGGCACCAAGTCCCACGTTAGAAAGATCAAAGGCTTGGACGACGTAGCCACCCGAGTAGACAGAAAGAGACCGCCCTCCGCCCGGGCCTGTAGCAGCAGCACTTCGTCGTTCTCGTATGCTCCGCTAGTGGTTGTGTGTGAGGCCACCACCAACACACACAGCGGATTCGTCTTATGGGGACTCACAGCCAGTAACTTGAATCTCTCCCCATTATTGCTCCTGAATACGTACTGTTCAGGCTTTTCAAATTTCCCGGACATCTTTTCTTTTCTGAAACCACACAAAACTACAGATCAGACCGCAAATTCGATTATTTTGTTTACAGACTAATAAGGCATACAAACGAACACAAACAATGCATCAACTCTGCAAACCACTAACCAGGTCTAATAAAAATCGAGCCACTTTAAAATTAAACAAGCTTTTCATTAGCCAATACGTAAATCCGGTCCCACGTCTAATGAAGATTTGTCTTTATACACGGACACTATATATTGTTATTTATCCGATTAAGTCGGCATAAATAACAATATACAGTTAGTAATTTCACTCAGGTTATATCATTCTTCATTTGCTGTATCAGCAAGTATTTAATTGTCGAATGACTCGTGTTTATTACAAGTAACTGTCCAAATGAAATATCTGGTCAACAGCCCAACTTCATTCTTTTCTGTGTATGTGACTTTATATTAACTAAATTTACATCTATAAGTTATGTATAATAAATATATTGCTACGAGTCACCTTCCAAATGAGCTGAGGTTGACATCATATTTACCTTTTAACAAATGCAGGAACAAAGGCCCTAACTTTCGCAAAGCCTTTATTTTTAGTATTAATATTGGTTATAATGTTGGGTGAGTGGTAATAACTCTCCCGCTGCTGCTGCTGTTATCGTTGTTCAACTCTTCTGATTCGAGAAGTACGCCTTACTAGGCTCAAGTGTTAGTAATGATAGAGACGCAGCCAGCTGACCTACACTCAGCTGAACTACCCTGTTATTACTGCTGTTCAAACTACCACTAATGTTGTTACTACTACTACTAATGATACTTCAACTATCAATCCCGAAAAGAAAAGAAATTAGGTCATTCATCCACCAGTGGACACACTGTAGAGAGAAAACTTTAGACGGCGTTTCGGTCGTCTGAAGTTTTCTCTACAAAGTGGGGGTTATTTTTTAATTCAGCCATTGTATTGTGACCTATACTTAACAACAACCCTTATTTCTGTCATGGTATTATGACTTTTACTCTTTAAGAACAATTGTTTTAGCCATGATATTGTGACCATTCACTCTTCAACAACACCAATTCAAACCATACCACGGGTGGGGTTCGAACCAGCGGTCAGAGAGTCAAAACTCCAGACCGTCGCGTAAGCCACTGACTTACGCGACGGTCTGGAGTTTTGACTCTCTGACCGCGGGTTCGAACCCCACCCGTGGTATGGTATGTTTGCAATCGTGTCATTACGATTTCGTGAGTCACCACCAATTCACCTTACATGTTATTCATTAAAATCATTAAGGCGCATGCTGGTGGGGAAGGGGATGGGAGCTGTAATATTGTGCTTTACAACCCATGAAGTACTCCCCAGGAAGTTGGGCAGCCTCGTACAAGGAAGGAATGAAAGTATAACGGAGGAAGCTTTTACTGGAGTCCTCTCGTCAGGCAAGGCCCCTGAATAGCCTTCCGGTGGCCTTTCCTCACAACCTACACGCTCTTAAAAGTAGAAAAATTTATATTTTTTATAAGTACATACTTAACTTGGTTAAGACGCTGTGTTCCAACTATTTTACTTTATAAATTCTCTGTATGTGTGTATTCATGTATTTCGTTTGCAGTGATCGAGTCGCAGCTCCTGGCCCCGCCTCTTAAGCTTAATTAACCTGAATTACTTTCTGGCTTCTTCAGCTCTATCATACCTGCTCTTAAAACTATGTAAGCACTTTGCCACCACCACTTACACATTCGGTTCATTTCACTTTCTCACCACCCTGAGACTAAAAAAGTACTTCCTAACATCACATTGAATCACCTGTGTCCCCTTATACCTGGTCCTAGCATTGTTAAAATTTGTCCTTATCTGCCTTATCAATTATTCCAATTATTTTATACGTCATAATTATGTCCTTGTCCTCTCTTCCAGGGTGGTCAGGTTCGATTCATTTAGTCTATTTTCATAACTTATCCTTCTTAGCTCTAGGACTAGTTTGGTTGCATACCGATACACCTTTCCAAAGTATAGAACATCAGGTGGGGGCTCCAAGCTGATGCTGCTTATTTTAAGTTGGGCCTGACGTACCTTGTGTGTAGAAGCCTGAAACATTCTTTGTTGAGCTTCCTGAAGGCTATGCTGAGATCTGCTAAGCTCACATAAGCTGTTCTTCCGGTGATTTATTCCGTGTGATGTTTACTTATGTGTTTGTGTGGGAGGGGGGGGGAGGGTTGCGTGAGTACACGAGTGTTTTTTCCTATATATACACCTGCTGTCAACTTGTGATTCTAGGTGTGAGTGCAGCTCAACTCAATGAATCAAAAGACATTTGATTAAATAAATAAAGAAACGAGCAAATAGTAGCAGATTTTTCCTCAAGTTATCATCTGGTGCTCTCGGGAATTCCAGCGAGTTCAACAATTTTAGGTCAAGCACGTTCTGAGTTCCAGCAGGCCCTGAGTACCATCAGGTAATATTTAATCTTCAGCAGGCCGAGTCCTAGCATATTATACCAGAGTTCTACAGGTTCTGAATCTTAGCAGGTTCTACATGAGTTTTAGAATGTCCTATATATGTCCTAAAATGTAATAAATTAGATGCAGTCTGCGAGAATTTGTCTTGCGTTTAGCGGAGGGAGGATCGAACTTCACCATTTTTTGCGCTAAATGATTCACACGGGCTTAGCACTTCACATCTATTAATACCACTACCACTACTAATAATAATAATAGCAGGTAATGAACCCTAGGTAGTATTTATACACCAGGAAGCGTTATCAGAGTCCTAACAGCTACTAGCATATGTTTTTGCACCAGTGCTGTGAACGAAGCAGGACGAAGTAAAAGGAGTTTTGTAATCTCTTTAATTTTCTTCTCTGCAGGTGAGTTTATTACCAAGGTCCCCGAGGTAGAAAGGACCTCAGAAAATGCGGGCCGAGAATTTCTGTAAGAAAGCAGCTCAAGATTTAAACGCCTTATACTCTCTTATAATGTACTCGCAAAGGGTATTACTTTACATGTTCCGCTGTTAAGATTTTTGCGCCTGTCACAGTGTACGAAGCTTTATAAAGCGCTTTGACATTGAAGGTACGTCAGCACTTAGATACGGAAAGGCATTTAAGCTTTTTGGCAAAGGTCATTCAACGTTCTGATATGGTTCATTACGCACATTGACATGTTGAGTAATTCAGCGTTTTACAGAAAACATTGAGTACTACTGACAATAAAAGTTACCTTCAACGATATACATTGGTTTGACTGGTGCCAATAAGCGTAGTAAAATGAAAAGTTTGAAAAGAAAGTCTTTGTTCTAAAGACGTTTCATTTAGTGCTGAGCTTCGAGTCATGTCAGTAATGACGTGATAAAGCTCAACGCTGCGCGAAACGTCGTCAAAATCAAGACTTCTTCTGTAAACTGTCTCATTCTACTAAACACACACTTGTCACTTAAATTAAAACAATCCCATAAAAATAATACAATCATTCACGCTAACAAGCACACACAATAATAAAATCATTCATGCTAACAAGAACACACAATAATACAATCATTCACGCTAACAAGCACACACAATAATACAATCATTCACGCTAACAAGCACACACAATAATACAATCATTCACGCTAACAAGAACACACAATAATACAATCATTCACGCTAACAAGCACACACAATAATACAATCATTCACGCTAACAAGCACACACAATAATACAATCATTCACGCTAACAAGCACACACAATAATACAATCATTCACGCTAACAAGCACACACAATAACACACTCATTCACGCTAACAAGCACACACAATAATACAATCATTCACGCTAACAAGCACACACAATAATACAATCATTCACGCTAACAAGCACACACAATAATACACTCATTCACGCTAACAAGCACACACAATAATACAATCATTCACGCTAACAAGTACACAACAAAATATTCCATCACAACTGGTTTAAGATAACCTGCAACAAACACAGTTTAAAATATATATTTATTTATACAAGTTATACATCGTCAGTCAACACTAACAGCTTCATCATTTGGTTGCAATACTACGACGACTATTGCAAGGTCCGCAATTTCCATTTCATTTCCGTTCCATCTTTAAACCACTATGACCAGTCGAGTGGCAGACCCAAAAGCGTCAACTTCCTAATTTTAACACGTCAGCCCTTGGTAGGTATCAAGACCCAAGTACCAGGCTCTCTGCAGCTCTCAGAGGATGACTTCAGAGAAGATACAACCTTATAAACATTTACGAGGGCACACTAATAACGCTTGTCCTGCGTTAAGCATAACCTTGAGGCACATTTCTTTAAGAGTAATGAAATTAGTGCTTCGTAGCTCAGTAGTAGCGCCTTGGGCTCACAACCAACGGACCCAGTCTCAGTTCCGGATGTGGGGAGACTATGGGCAAGTCTCCCTGCACCTGCTGTCCCTGTTTATCTAGAAATAAATAAGTACCAGGTGTCAGTCAGCTGCTGTGGGTAGCATCCTAGAGGAAGAGGAGAAAATATCGTAATGTTACGGCAAATTAAAGAAAACCTCTTCCATCTCAATATACGTCTTCATTAAGACTTAGTTCAACTAATGAAAACATCTGCAGTGATAAACACTAGAGTGTAGAATCTTGTCGACTCGTCTTTGAGTAGAAGAATCTTGTCTGGAGTAAGTTCTCGAGCCAGGGCGAGATAAGGAGGATAAGTACAAGTAATAGGCCATACTGGATGTCTCTCTAAAAGGATTTTACACTTAAGATATGTCACCATTCCTGTCCGTACCCTTTTGCGTTTTCTAGTCTTCTATCCTAGTCATTTCTACTCTCGCTATAATTTTCTCAGCCTTCTACTCATTTTCTCCCATAACTTCCTTAAAATTTTACTCCTTCTCTTCCATAACTTCTTAACACTGTACTCACATTAACTTCCATAAGTCTCTCAACATCCTACTCACGACAACTTCCATAACTCTCTCAACATAATACTCACGGCAACTTCCATAACTCTCTCAACATCCTACTCACGACAACTTCCATAACTCTCTCAACATCCTACTCACGACAACTTCCATAACTCTCTCAACATCCTACTCACGACAACTTCCATAACTCTCTCAACATCCTACTCACGACAACTTCCATAAGTCTCAACATCCTACTCACGACAACTTCCATAACTCTCTCAACATCCTACTCACGACAACTTCCATAACTCTCTCAACATCCTACTCACGACAACTTCCATAACTCTCTCAACATCCTACTCACGACAACTTCCATAACTCTCTCAACATCCTACTCACGACAACTTCCATAAGTCTCAACATCATACGACAACTTCCATAACTCTCACCATCCTACTCACGACAACTTCCATAACTCTCTCAACATCCTACTCACGACAACTTCCATAAGTCTCAACATCTACTCACGACAACTTCCATAACTCTCTAACATTCTACTCACGACAACTTCCATAAGTCTCAACATCCTACTCACGACAACTTCCATACAACATCTCTCGAAAACCCCATAACCTTCACTCCTACTACAGCAACTTCCATAAGTCTCAACATCCTTCTAACGCTGTGATTCAAGAAACATTCATGAGAAATCCCACAATAAGCGTCAAGGTATATAAAACAGCAATGGCAAAAATTATAAAAAAAAAAGACTTTTTAATATTAAGTATATACAATCCAGCGTTAAAATAAAATGCAGGAGAGGGAGGGTTGTGGGTATGAAGACAAAAATACAGGTCAAGCTTCTACTGGGACAATGTTTCTCTCAAAGTAGAGCTTTATCAAGTTATAATAAAGCTCTACCTTGAGCTAAAGCTTGTCCCAATAAAAGCCTGTCCTGTATGGATGGATAACAGGTATGGTGATACCGATAGTGTGTTGATAAAAGCACATACGAACAGTTCAATTCAATTATTGAGGAAGCCTTTCTACGCAAGTAACTTCTTCAGTCCTAATAACAATAAAAAATAATAATAAATTATTATTATTATTATTATTATTATTATTATTAATTATTATTATTATTATTATTATTAATACATAGTTTTTACCTAACAGGATGACATTTAGTAGTACACATGGAAAGTTCCTGGTTATGCAGAGCATTTCGAGCAAGCTAGGACTGAAAAGGCCACTCGTGGCGAAACGTTTCCTCAACAAATGTCTTGAACTATACATATGTGTCTGTATCTATATACATACTTGTTTTACATATTGTGTCGACACACCCAAACCTGTGTTTAGTAAGCTTGTACATCTTACAAAAGGTGATTGTTAATTTTTCTTCACTTCCTTGCAGACGAAGCGAGGAGAGAATCTGAAGATGGAGGAGACCGGAGAGGCCGGCGGTCAAGGAGGTACTGCGAGGAGGAGGAGGAACAAGCCAGCAAGAAGAAGGAGGACGAGGATGACGAGTGAGTCTTCCAGAGGAGTGGGAAGTGTGCTGACAATGTTGAAAAATGGGAGTGGACACAATGGTGAATGTCAGCTAAGATGACGTGTGGAGGAAGAACAATGATGACTGTCAGCTAAGTTGACGTGTGGAGGACGAACAATGATGACTGTCAGCTAAGATGACGTGTGAAGGACGACATGATGGAGAGTAAGGGAGGGAACACAATGATGACTGTCAGCTAAGTTGACGTGTGAAGGACGACATGTTGGAGAAGATGAGAGGTAACACAAGGGTGAACGTAAGCTAAGACGTTTGAGGGGCGACATTATGAAGAGAATATAAGATAACGTGTGAAGAGAGAAAGGAAGAACGATGCTGAGAAGACGTTAAAGGAGGGAGAATGAAAAAAACATGGCTTAAAGAATGTGAGAAAACACAAAAAGGAGATAAAACAGTGTGTGAAGAAAGACAGAAGGGAGAAAGAGGGCTAAGAAACAGAGAAAACGAAACGCCAAGTAAGGAAGGGGACAAGAATGGCAATCAGAATGATGGGCATACAAGGTGTCTGAGAAGGAGCTTAGAGAGAGGAGAACATGCAGAGTGAACACCCAAACCAGATATCTCAAGAATGTATAAATACTGGATAGCAGTTTTAGAGGGAGAGAGTTTTGGAAACCTTAACGATGATGACGACTGAGAATGAGTTATGAGGGTGAGCTATGAGAGTGAGTTGAGTGAAAGTTATTATAATGAATAATGAGTGAGTCACATGTGATTTATTGAGTCAGTTATGGGACAATTGTAAGTGTGAGGGCGAGAAACAGGTACTCGTGGACACAGCTAGAAGTTAAAGATACATATAAGCCAATGGGATGTCAGGAAGCATTTCTTCAGTCTCAGGGAGGTCGGGAAGTAGAATGATAATAAAGAATTAGTGGAGGTAAGCTCTATACATAGCTTTAAGAGCAGGTGCGATACAGTCCACGAGGCTAGGAGGGAATGAATCTGGCAAGTGGCAAGTTGAGAGGTGTGGTCAGGAGCCGAGACTCGACCCTATGCAACCACATATAGGTGAGTACACGCAAGCACTTGGATCTCTCCCTCTCCCTTTACCTTTCATCTCGAAACCATAATTCAATCCTCTTAAAGAGACGCTCTCTATTCTCTCTTCCTTTCTCCTCCACGGAAAGGATCTATATTCTTCCTTAAACTGCCAAGCAAGAAGGGGCTTCCCGGGCTGCAGAACAAGGGAGTCCCATCCTCCTATTCTCTCTTAAAATGGGGGTCCTAATTCTTTCCTCTGCTCCAAGGTGGGTTCTCTAAACACATCCCCTCTTCCTGCAGTGACGTGATCCTTGTCTCATCTCTGCCAGAAGAAAATGCAGTTTTTTTTTCTCTCTCTACCTTGAAACATTAAAGGAGATCTTCCTACCACCTCTCTCCCTTGTGTCTCCTAAGTAACCTCTCCTCCACCGTGGACCAACCTGTGATTTCCAGATATTTACGCCATGACGATGTCTCCATCGCCGACTCCTTAACCTCGCATTTGTAGTGTGATTACTGTCGATTAACTATACATAAATATAAGTTAATAAATAACCTAACCTAAAGCAATTAATATTTAATGTTATGTTGACGATAGAATCTGGAAAACAAACAGTTATCAGGACTCGTTACCATTAGATATTTTCTACTTTTCTTCCTTGTGACCTTTACATTTTTCTTCATTGTCCTCTAAAAGTTGGTTCTGCTCGCTCTGTGCCTCGTGTCCCCTAGTTATTTTTGCTTGTTTTCTCCGTGCCCGTGTTTTACATATATATATATATATATATATATATATATATATATATATATATATATATATATATATATATATATATATATATATATATATATATATATATATATATATATATATATATATATATATATATATATATATATATATATATATATATACATGTATATATATACATGTATATATATACATGTATATATATAAATATATATATACATGTATATATATACATGTATATATATACATGTATATATATACATGTATATATATACATGTATATATATACATGTATATATATATATATATGTATATATATATATACATGTATATATATGTATATATATACATGTATATATATACATGTATATATATACATGTATATATATATATATGTATATATATACATGTATATATATACATGTATATATATACATGTATATATATACATGTATATATATATTTATATATACATGTATATATACCTTCTCTGGCTCTTGTGTCTCCTAGATCTTTCTACTTGCTCTCTCATGGTGTTCTATTTGATATGTCTCTACCTCTTCTTGCCTTAATACTTCCTGGAACTTTCTGCGTGTTCTTTCCCTATGTTCTACATTAATATCAGTATAATTTATCTCGCCCTCGTGTTTCTTACATCTTTCCGACTGTTCTTCGTCTTGTGTCCTATGAGACATGTCTCTGCTTTCTCTCTCCCTTGTGTCCTATGAGACATGTCTCTGAGTTCTCTCTCCCTTGTGCCCCATTTCTGCTTGTGCCCAACACTTCCTTCCCGCAGGGAGATGCTGAACCCGCTCGTGTATCGCGAGAACATCTCAGGACGCCGCAATATGAGGGGCGGAAGTATGAGGCGAGCCTACACTCCTGATAGAGACGCCTTGAGTCGCTCCACGGCAGCAGCTGCACCTTCCCTCAGGTCCCGCTCTCACTCCCAGCCTCCGGAGATCAACCACAACGAAGTCTCGAGGCGTCAGCGCAAAAAGAAGTAAACCAACCCCAAGGCTCATGAGTAAAAAAATAAAGTACAACTGATTTCACGAAAGTAGATGAAAGTCAGAAGTATTCATGTAAAGAGTCAGACTTTTATACATGTAAAGTCAGACGTATACATGTAAAGTCAGACGTATACATGTAAAATCAAACGTATACATATAAAGTTAGATGTATACATGTAAAGAATCATACTTATACATGTAAAGAGTCAGATGTATACATGTAAAGTCAGACTTATACATGTAAAATCAGATGTATCTGTGTAAAGTCAGACATATAAATGTAAAGTTAGACGTATACCTTTTACGTCAAACGTATGCACGTAAATAGTCTGGCGCATACATGTATTGAGAGCAAGACGTATATATGTAAAGGAAGTTAGACCCAAAAAGTGCATTATAAAGTTAGAGATGCTGACAGGAACAAGAGATCAGCCATAAGTGGATGGTGGCAAGAGGTAAGTGACCAATCATGCGGTAAGAGAGCAGTCGACTACTAAGTCAAAGACATGGGGAAAAGAGGGGGTAAAGAGATGATTTTCAGGTGTTTATCACGTGCGTTTCAGGTGTTTAACGCGTACGTTTCAGGTGTTTAACGCCTACGGCCCTGAAGCTGATATGCTGGTCTGCTATATTTCAGTGCTACGACGTCTTTCCACATACCTTCTCTAGTGTGTCCAATGCCAATAAAGTGAGACCACACTAGCTAAACCCAAACACTATACTTTGTGCAAGTTAAAATGATATACCGAGAAATTACATAAAGAGGATATGCACCCAAGTTTGTACACAGAGTGCAGATATCATGCAAGAAAGAAATGGCAGTCTTTCACAGCCACACGCAGACCAAGAGCTATAGACCACCACCTCATAAATTCAATTAATTAGACACGCAAAGATTCATATATACTATATATATATATATATATATATATATATATATATATATATATATATATATATATATATATGTCGTGCCGATTAGGTAAAACTGGTCAATTAGCAAGAACTCATTTAAAATTAAGTCCTTTCTAAAATTTTCTCTTATACGTTTAAATATATAATTTTTTTCATTTATGTTAATGTAAAAATTTATAATTTTGTTCCAAAAGAAACTTTGAAAACCTACCTAACCTTATTATAACAAGCGCAATTTAATTTAGCCTAACCAAACTAAATATATTTTAGATACGTTTACAATAATTTAATAATAAACAAACACAATGAAATATATTTTTTTCGTTAGGTTCAGAATGATTTTTGCGAAGTTATTGCATACATAAATTTTCGCTTGTCTTATATGGCAAGAAGAGCGTTGCTATTTAAGCCAAAATTGCAAGTTTTACCTAATCGGCACGACATATATATATATATATATATATATATATATATATATATATATATATATATATATATATATATATATATATATATATATATATATATATATATTATATATATATATATATATATATATATATATTATATATATATATTATATATATATATATTATATATATATATTATATATATATATTATATATATATATTATATATATATATTTTATATATATATTTTATATATATATATAAATATATATATATATATATATATATATTATATATATATATTATATATATATATATATATATATATATATATATATATATATATATATATATATAATATATATATATATATATATATATATATATATATATATATATATATTATATATATATATATATATATATATATATATATATATATATATATATATATATATATATATATATATATATATATATATATATATATATATATATATATATATATATATATATATATATATATATATATATATATATATATATATATATATATATATATATATATATATATATATATATATATATATATATATATATATATATATATATATATATATATATATATATATATATATATATATATATATATTAAAGGATGGGGTCCACCTCTGGTGTCAATTGTGGGACCCATTGCCTCGGAGAAGTGGATAAAAAGACTTCAAGAAGAATATTTAGATTTCTTTCTGAACCCATTTGAATATATATATATATTATATATTATATATATATATATATATATATATATATATATATATATATATATATATGACATATACTATGACTAGGCCTATCTGAAGTTTGTTCCGGGGGTCAACGCCCCGCGACCAGGTCCATGATCAGGCCTCGTTATAATTTTGTTACATAAAGTAATGACAGTTACACTATACAATAAGAGACGGCACACGAACACTAATGACCTAACAGTTAAGCGAAGGTGCTAGAAATACAATTAAAAAATATACAAAAAATAAAAGCCATGTCAACGTTTAAAAATATAAATTAATGTAAAAAGAAAGAGAGTAACGAAGTAGAGCCATTGGATACATACCTATCAAAGTAGTAGATAACAAATACGTACGTGAAAAATAGGATGATACAACGTGAAATAAAAACTCTGGACTGAAGGGCATGTAATAATTAACAGGAGCACGCGCAGTAAAACACTGATAAAAGCACTCCCAAAGTGGATGTTATTTAACAACGAAACACACAGCAACACCATGATAAAAGTATTCCCCCGCCAGGTTTACCAACACACCAGTACTTAAACGTCAGGTCTACCAACACACCAAAAAAAAAAAAAAAAAAAAAAAAAAGGCAGGTAACAAGTAACCATTGATACATATCCTATCAAAGAGTTAAACAAACGTACGTGAAAATAGGATGATACATGAATAAAAACTTGACTGAAGGCATGTAACTAATTCACGGCACGCGCAGTCAAAACACTGAAGTACTTCCCAAATGTGTTATTTCACAACCAACAAAACCAGTATTCCCGGCAGGTCTACCAACACACCAGTACTTACACGCAGGTCTACCAACACACAGTACTTCCCGCAGGTCTACCAACACACCAGTACTTCCACGGCAGGTCTACCAACACACCAGTACTTCCACGGCAGGTCTACCAACACACAAGTACTTCCCCGCCAGGTCTACCAACACACCAGTACTTCCACGGCAGGTCTACCAACACACCAGTACTTCCACGGCAGGTCTACCAACACACCAGTACTTTCACGGCAGGTCTACCAACACACAAGTACTTCCCCGCCAGGTCTACCAACACACCAGTACTTCCACGGCAGGTCTACCAACACACCAGTACTTCCACGGCAGGTCTACCAACACACAAGTACTTCCCCGCCAGGTCTACCAACACACCAGTACTTCCACGGCAGGTCTACCAACACACCAGTACTTCCACGGCAGGTCTACCAACATACCAGTACTTCCACGTCAGGTCTACCAACACACCAGTACTTCCACGCCAAGTCTACCAACACACCAGTACTCTCCCGTCAGGTCTACCAACACACCAGTACTTCCACATCAGCTCTACCAACAAACCAGTACTTTCCCGCTAGGTCTACCAACACACCAGTACTTAAACGCTAGGTCTACCAACACACCAGTACTTCCACGCCAGGTCTACCAACACACCAGTACTTCCCCGCCAGGTCTACCAACACACCAGTACTTCCCCGCCAAGTCTACCAACACACCAGTACTCCCACGTCAGGTCTACCAACACACCAGTACTCCCACGTCAGGTCTACCAACACCAGTAATTCCACGTCAGGTCTACCAACACACCAGTACTTCCACGTCGTGTCTACCAACACATCAGTACTTACACTCGAGAAGGGCTACCAACACACCTGTACTCTCTAGAAGGACTACCAACAAACCAATACTCTCACTCTAGAAGGGTTACAAACACACCAGTACTTAAGGGCTACCAACACACCAGTACTCTCTAGAAGGGCTACCAACACGCCAATACTTTCACTCTTGAAGGGTTACCAACACAATATCCACGTGACATGCTTGACAACACTAATGTAAGGTCAAGATCAAAGAATACCTAAGATTCTTCGGACACCACACAGTAGTTTATAAACTTAGTACTGATAACAAGAATCTTTAAATCAATTAACAGGTCACACAAGCAGAAATAAATAAATTAACAGGACAAACTAGCTGAAACAAATCAATAAACAGGTCACACAAACGAAAAATCAATTAGGTCACACAAATGGAAACAAATCAACAAGTCACACAAGCCTTAACTGTTCCATCAATATGTCACACATAAAATAAATCATCATTTCACCTAAGCGGAAACAAATGGATCAAAGAGACCACACTAGAGGAAAATAAATTAATTATCATTTCACACAAGCAAGAGGGAAATTAATGAAAATTTCACCAACACAGAAATAAATTAATAACAATTCACATAAGCATAAGCAAATCAATCAACATTTCACACAGGCACAAATAAATAATTGAGCATTTCACACAAGCAGAAGCAAATCAGTGAACATTTCACCGACACAAATCAGCAGACATAGATCAATAAACATTTAACACCAGCGAAAATCAATCAACATTTCTGACAAGCGCAAACAAATCAAGAACAACAGTTCAACTTCGCATCAAGGCAATTAAATTTTGTTTTTAAGAAGAATTAATTACGACACTGCAATAACAACACTGTAATGACAACTGTGGAACATCATTGTGGAACCATAGGAATAATATTTAATATTCAATGTAAAACATATTTATCAAGTGTTTCATTATTACAAAAAAATACAGACTACTGTTTCTCATTACCTGCCCTAGCGTAATACAGCATGTATATCTAAAATTCAGTTATACTTACGACAACAATGGGGCTAATGAACATTAATCTACTGTACAAACTTTGGTAATAAATGCCACGTGAGTTTGACGTCATCAGAGATTCAAGAAACACTATCAGCATGAAACACTATCAGCATGGCTGAGTAAGCTTTTGAATCATTTTGCAGTGGATAAAGGTATAATATATCTTGTTAATAGTAGACAACTCAGCTATGGATCACTTGGCATCATTAACATGGTATCTGATTATATTAAGCTGGGCGTGGAAATTACAACAGCAGGACTCGTACCTTTTTGTCAGGAAAAGAGGTATTTTTTTTTGTTCAGAAACAATGTAGCTCCGACTTAAGAACATAAGAATGGAGGAACACTGCAGAAGGCCTACTGGCCCATACAAGGCAGGTCCTTATCAAAACCAATACTACCTAAGAATTTACTCCCGCACCCACGACACCAATCAAACCCAGCCCCTCCCACTCATATATTTGTCCAATCTCTTTTTAAAGCCACCCAAGGTCCTAGCCTCTATCACAGTACTCGGAAGATTGTTCCACGCATCTACAACTCTGTTCGAAAACCAGTAATTGCCTATGTCCTTTCTAAATCTAAATTTATCCAATTTAAATCCGTTATTTCTGGTTCTTACTTGGTTCGATATCCTCAGTATTTTATTAATATCTCCTTTGTTTATGCCCATCATCCACTTGTACACCTCGATGATATCTCCCCTCATTCTACGTCTCTCCAGAGAGTGGAGATTCAACGCTCTAAGTCTATCCTCATACGGGAGATTTCTTATACTGTAAATCATTTTAGTCATTCTTCGCTGTATGTTCTCCAACGAATCTATATCCATCCTGTAGTAAGGAGACCAAAACTGAGCTGCATAATCCAAATGAGGTCTCACTAGTGATGTATAGAGCTGTAAAATAACTTTTGGACTTCTGTTGCTTATACTTCTTGAAATAAATCCTAGTAATCTGTTAGCCTTATTGCGCACACTTAGGCACTGTTGTCTTGGCTTTAGATTCCTGCTTACCATGACTCCCAAGTCTTTTTCACATTCTGTATGATCAAGCTCTACTTCACCTAGTTTATAAATTCGAGGGATATTTTCATTACCAAGGACTAGTACCTTACACTTGTCCACATTGAACTTCATCTGCCACTTTTCAGACCAAGACATTAATTTGTCCAAATCCTCCTGGAGTTCACTGGTATCCTCCTCAGAATGAATCATACGGCCTATTTTTGTATCATCAGCAAATTTACTCATGTCACTTGCAATTCCTTCATCAAGGTCATTTATGTAAATTATGAACAACAATGGGCCTAAAACTGATCCTTGTGGAACGCCACTAGTGACTAATCCCCATTCAGATTTGACCCCATTAATGGAAACTCTCTGCTTTCTATTGGTAAGCCATGCCTCTATCCATGCTAGAACTTTACCTCCTATACCATGAGCTGCCACCTTTCTTAAGAGTCTCTTGTGAGGTACTCTATCGAAGGCCTTACTGAAATCCAAGTAAACTATATCATATTCTTTATCACTGTCTACTGCCTCAAATGTTTTATTGAAAAACGTCAGTAAATTTGTCAGGCAGGAACGACCTCTCGTGAACCCATGCTGAGATTCATTAATCAAATTATGTTCTTCAAGGTGACTTCTAATAATAGCAGCTATAATTGATTCTAATAATTTACCTACTATTGATGTGAGGCTTATTGGACGGAAATTTGATGGAATTGACTTATCCCCTGATTTGAATATGGGAACTACATTAGCTATCTTCCACATCTCTGGCACAACACCAGTTAGGATGGACGTATTAAACACATTCGTTAATGGCTGACTAAGTTCCATCTTGCATTCTTTAAGTACCCTGGAAAACAACTCGTCGGGTCCCGGGGACTTATTTTGCTTCAGTTTATCTATCTGTTTGATAACCATGTTAAAGGAAAAACAAATATTTACAATATTATTTGACGAACAACAAGGTTTGAAAATCGTATTTCTAAGGAAATGGCGAATATTAAGTCATTACAACCTGCTACATTTAAAACCTGTTCACAATCTCTCTTGTTTGCTCATTCAAGAACCACCTTCGCAGTAGTCACTAGCATCCCTTTCAACGCTAGCTTCCATAGACTAGATCTTAACGTGTAACTAATCGCGCAATAGATTAACATCAGCTACAAACCGCCTAGTTAATGTTTTTGGTTTTGTGAAACATAAAATGACTTAATAACAATCATTAAGAGAAGAAATAAAGGAACGGATGCTACGCGTCACTAGTTTCTGATGCCCATAACTTGAATAATGGGCGCAGGGGTTTCCCGTCTGGCGAGATATGTAACCAAATTATTTAAAAAATCAACTACGTCATTAATATAACAAATCATGAAAAATATATTTTTAAGAAAATAAATAAAAGCGATGCAAAATTTGAAAAATGAAGGTAAACATAAAAATATATTTTAAAGACGATTTACAGAAAAAAAATCCATAAAAAACGACTAAGATAGTATTAACTCAAATTTAATAATCATAAAATGTAGAATAAGAACAAAGCGTTCTTTGGTAAGAGCTGATTTGCATTAACTAGTGGCCAAGAAAAAGATAAGGGAGAATAAAAAAGAGGAAATCTCACAATAAAGTCATATAAATGCATAGCTGGAATGGAGGAGAGCAGAGTGAATGTAAAGATCCCAGTTAGTTGAGTGGCCACACAGGGCCACACTAGCACCACCACCCTCATCACTCTACTCCAAGACAGCCACTCACCTTCATTCTATCTCATCAATCCCTCACAAAGAAACATTCTAAGACAATACAGACTGTAGTAATGAATCTCCACAAGGAAGTCGTCTCAATGCCGGTGAGGCTCTTGATCAAAGGAACTGGACTTATCCTCTCATTTCTTAGATCGAACTTTAGTGCCTCCCGTTTCAAGGGCGCTATATGACCCTTATAGGTTTAGTGATTCCACCTGATTAAAAATTATTAAAGAAAGTATTGAATGTGCACTACTTTGCTAGGTGCGAAGCCTATCAACTGCCCGTGCAACATTACGGCTGCATTTCACATGAACACTAACAATACTTTAAACCAAAAATATTAATTAACGTAAACTCTGAATGTATACACATTGAGCGATACACAGCTTCATATATATATATATATATATATATATATATATATATATATATATATATATATATATATATATATATATATATATATATATATATATATATATATATATATGCATTTACTAAGTAGCAAAACACATAGCGATAACTACTTTTGTTGAGCTCGAAATATTTAACTATAATAATCAGAAATAGTAATTAGGGACAGGCAAAAAAAAAAAAAAAGTCCCACGAGGATTTTTTTTTTACCACAATGCCTGTCTCCCACCAAGGAAGGTTCATCCAAAGAAAACAACGCATTCACCATTATTCACTCATTCTTTGTCTTTCCAGAAGTGTCCTGTGAGAATCAAAATCAATAATAAGAAATACTTGTAAATTATGATGTACGAGAATGATAAATATAATTTATTAGCACATGCTATAGGTACATACATACATGTACTAACCAGAATTTCCTGAACTTCACATCTACCACCATCTCTTACCTAGAATCAACTCACATCTACCACCACCTCACATCTACCACCATCTCACACCTACCACCATCTCACACCTACCACCACCTCACACCTACCACCATCTCACACCTACCACCATCTCACACCTACCACCACCTCTCACCTAGAATCACCTCACATCTAGCACCACCTCACACCTACCACCATCTCACACCTACCACCACCTCACACCTACCACCATCTCACACCTACCACCATCTCACACCAACCACAATCTCACACCTACCACCACCTCACATCTACCACAACCTCACACCTACCACCACTTCATACCTACCACCACCTCACACCTACCACCATCTCACACCTACCACCACCTCACATCTACCACCACCTCACACCTACCACCACTTCACACCTTCCACCACCTCACACATACCACCATCTCACACCTACCACCACTTCACACTACCACCACCTCAAACCTACCACCATTTCACACCTACCACCACCTCACATTTACCACCACCTCGCATCTACCACCACCTCACACCTACCACCACCTCACACCTACCACCACCTCACACCTACCACCATTTCACACCTACCACCTCACATCTACCACCACCTCACACTACCACCAACTCACACCTACCACCACCTCACATCTACCACCATCTCACACCTACCACCATCTCACACCTACCACCACCTCACAGCTGGATGTTTATTACATCACAACCTCCGTCTTTTTATGCGTCACGCACAAAAAAATATTCTAACACAAAACTGCAGGATTTTCAGTATAAAAAAAACTAATATCAACCGAACCTTCCATTTTGACAGCGCCTACGGAATATGATTTAATAAGATTTAATCAGAATAAGGGGGAAAGAAGGTAGCTCAAATTTCTTGGAGGAATAGATGTTAACTAGCACCATGGCACCCTTTGAAGAGAGCACTATAGCAGCGGTCCTCTCACAACCATGCACCTTGTTATTTTGCATGTCACATCAGAAATAATTTACTCATCGTTGTAAAATACCTTCAGCACAAAACGGTAGTATTTCCAACCATCTTGCATACTCAGAGCTATTATTCATCCTGCTCTACTCTCCTTGCAGGCCCTAACACTCTGACATGTGAGCACCACTCCCAGGCTCACTGAAGCCTGTCCACGCTTACTACAGCCTCTACGTTGCGTACACCCTCTTTAATAACTAGCAACTACGTCTTCAACCTCCCTGATATTTCCTTTTCTTTGTATGTGCGTCTGACTTTACCCTGTGCACCTCTCTCATACTTGTTTTTCTTGTTTTTACATAGTTGCATTACAGGCTAGGTGTTATCGTACTGCAGCTCATTTCAAATTCCTGCCCTTTCTAAGGTACACTACCACCTCCCTATAATGTGACCTACAACCGTCAACTAACGTCCAGGTACCTATTTATTGTTAGGTAAACGGGAGAAATAGGTGAAGAGACTTGCTCATACGTCTAGCCTAATCTGTGAATCGAATCCAGGTCCTTTCAGTTGTGAGCAGAACCTTTACTTGCCACTCTGCTGGCACCTTTCCCTTGGCACCTCGTCCCCTTTCCCAACTCTTCTCCCTCCTCTTGGCACTGTTTTCTCTAACAGCACCTCTGCCAAGTTTAAGAGCCCATCGCAAATGCTTCTAGTGCCCCTGCCCTCCGTACAGTTCTCCAGGAAATAACATGGCAGCATAAATATCAAATAATTTATCCATTGCGTCTTTGCATAGATTTCTTTTCAGAAGATCACCTTGGATCTTATTCAATGTCTGAGTTTTTTATTTAACAGGCAACCAGAAGGTAAACAAGGTTGTATCCAAAACTGCAGGAAATTTCCAATGGACAACAACATACACAAAGTACAAAGTCCTAAACTAACCTACGGAAATATGCATTATAATAATGTTTCAGAAATTAATCCTTGCCAAATGAAGGACTAAAGAGGCACACTGAAAAAGTTCGAGAAAATCACACGTTGCATCTACAAAGATTCAAGAATAGGCAACTCTGTGGAAACAAGTAGCTAACCATAAACAAACAATAAAAAGACACTTAGAGGCAAACAAGTAGCTAACCATAAACAAACAATAAAAAAGACACTTAGAGGCAAAAAAGTAGATAACCATAAACTAACAATAAAAAAAGACACTTAAAGACAAGTCACAGGTATGAAAATGGACAAAAAACTGCAGACGCAGAGAGGTTGTTGAAAACGGTGATTAAGACATTTAGTGCGAACATGAGGCGTCAGGCAGCCAATAACAAAATTGGTTGTAAATGCTTAGAAAATCGTACAATCATTAGACTTCTATAACATGACTTAACAAATTGGATAAAAATGTTTCCTGCAACGCTTTATAAATTGGAAATTCAAACAAATATATATATATATATATATATATATATATATATATATATATATATATATATATATATATATATATATACCTCGAGTTTTCCCTGAGGTACGTTTATTGTCTTCTCTGAGGATGAGGGTCCCCAGCAAGCTCTAGAGGTGGTACCTCCTATATATTATATATGTATATATATATATATATATATATATATATATATATATATATATATATATATATATATATATATATATATATATATATATATATATATATATATATATATATATATATATATATATATATATATATATATATATATTTGTAAAAAGATAACCGAGGATAACGTTGGTTCAGAAAAAAAACTTGAAAATCTGAAAGAAGTTGATTAGAAAAAGGGTGAAAACACTTTAGCGAAGAGGGTAAAAATGCTGAGAGGTGGGTACTACTACTCTCATTGTAGAATGCAGAGTTCCCCGACTTCAATTAAGTTTTAAAATCCAAAGATAGCTGGAATCAAAAGGTCTTTCGGCACTTTATGCAATAACAGATTTCGCAATTATATACACTTGTACCACAGACCCTTTGGAACAACCAGCCTTCGTGGCTCCAGGAAACTTACTGATGGTACATGAGCGTAAGCTATGCATTAGGCAGCTTCTTTGTAGACCTAGTCTCGGTTTGCAAATTCACCTACGATGGCTAAAGTAAGTTTTCTGGATTTCTCATTGAAAAATCCCTCACATAAAAGATAGTTTCACTCTGGGAACACTGAGTGATACATCATAGGTGAAGTGTGCAGATGAAGGCTTTATAGCCTCGTGTGTAAGTGAAGCATGTTTATACCATGGATAAACTACAAATCACTTACTCTGAATGGTTGATCTCGCCCCGTTCATGAACCATTTGTGTTCACCTCACCGTCCAGCGCGGGTTTGTTTTTTTATATATACATGAAATTTTGCCGTTGTCTGCAAGCAATCATTTAAGGTTTCGTTGATGTGTAATCAACAGAATTAGGGTTCCATAATAAAATCCCTGATTATGATTAAGTATAATTTCTTCTTCTATTCTTGACTTGCTGTAACACGATTTACAACCTACAGCAATAACTTATTCATGGCGCTGTAAAATCTGCCCCACTGTACGCTAAAATTAGTTTAGTCTGATAGGCTTCAAGCTTATCGATTGCATGTGGGGGTCATTAAGGCTGCAAGTCATTGGTAAATTTAACATTTAAGAATGTTTTAATCCATAAAACGGGGAATAAAGTAAATATTTAGGGTATATACGCTGAGACATCAATCTCTCGATGTATATACATATATTCATCTTTCGGTGTATATACCCTTTGACGCTAAAATCTCTAGGTAATTAGTTTATAAAGAACGAATGTTTACTAGCGGACAACGGGAGGTGTGACATCAGCAGGAACTTCATGCCTTTGGTAGTGTTTCAATGAGGTTATTTTAATATGTAACCGTATCATACTTAACCTTCTGAAAACACATCCTGAAGCAAGATTTCATTGGTTTAATACTTTAGTCTTCTGTAGTTATGCATCAGCCATGTAGAATACGCACTTCAGGTATGTTAACGTTTTTGTCAGTAGGAAACACATTTTACACTTAGTCTACCTTAAGAGACATAGAGTAGCATGCAAAACGTATTGTGATGAAGTAGACGTAGGACATTCTAGTGTAATTTTAATACAGATATTTCAATACACCGAAACACTTTATTGTTATGAGAATATTTTAAAAAGTTTATATATCAGAGTTTCCTATTTGCATACTGGTGATATTATCTGTTGAAATTTATATCAACAATGTGTCAGGTTTTATACAGTTTATTTGTGTTACTCATACATTATAATGTATTTGATAAACCCAGTTTGACTTGGGATAATGTACACGACTTTGCTTCCAGACAATTAGGATTTATATTGTGGAATATTTCATATTCAAAACACGAGAGAAAATTGGAATTTTATGTTAATCTTATTTATCTTATTGTTAATGTACTCCTGACGACTCATTACACGCAGAATTTTTCACCTGGTCACCAAAGTGGATATAATGGCGCATGATGCAAGCAATTCTTTATTTTAGACGACGTTTTGTTCATAAATGTACTTTATGAAAGTTCATGAGCGAAACGTAGTCTATAATAAAATCTTGGTCTGCATTACGCGTGTTTATTAAGGTTTTGCAATTACGTGTCTAAAATCAGTTGATTTACACTCGTCAGCCATATTGGACGTGATTCCGCAAAAACTTGTATTGATAAGCTATGCGATAAATTCATAATTATATCATTACATGGTGAACAATATCACTTCCTACACTGGATAGGAAGGAAAGCCTACAAAAGCCTTGTCAGACGGTACATGATACCTCCTATAAAAAGCAGAGGTGCGATGAGTAGTATAAAATAACCACGACTCTTCAACATCCTCCCGTCGTGCAAAAGGGAAATTACAAACAAATCCATATTAGTTTTCAAGAGGGAACTCGATGGAACAGTTCCTTAAGTCAGTTCCTAATCAGCCGGGTTGCGGTGAATAAGTTGGGCGACGGGCGACCAGCAACCAGGTCTGATCTGGCATTGGGTTGAGGGAGCAGAGACCATCGGGAGAGTGGCTACAGGTAACCTACAGATAACAGGTGACGTATTAGTACTTTGGGGTTGGGTAAGAAGTCCACATCTCTTATTGGAAAATAAATTACCATTATTTTTATTGATGATGATGATGATGATGTTGCTTCACATCGAATATGAAAACGTCAGTATAATATGTGACGATACTTGCAAAACCTTAGTACCCGCTTGTCGGTTTGTTGCTCCCGTTCTACCCAAGAGTGTTGTTCTTCTTTAATGTACACTTTTGGCCTTCATAAGCCTCCATTTACGTTTTCATACAACAGTGCAGGCAAATTTACAACATATACTAAGTAAAAGAATTAAATAGATTTTAAAAATATAGATTAAAATTCACTGTATTGCAATATCAATCTGGCCATTTCATCTGTTACAACATTCAAAAGTCAAGTCCTTGAAGTAGTCACTATAGTTATCTTATATATATTTATGTCAGTGCAGATTGATCTGGTTCCTTAAAGTTAAAGGTCGTGGATATTCCTCTATGGTATACGAACTTTAGAAGTGTGACATGCGAAGATGACCGTTAATAAGTCACTTCTCTAAAGTTCTACTATTAACCATTGACTTTCATAGTGCATACTGTGATCCAAATAGGATTATTGTTACTTGAACACATGTCTATAATAATACATATATACTTCCCGAGGACCAACGCAATATAAACAATGTTAAGAAATATGCTTATTTTTTACCGCTGATAGTGGCTATACACAGGTTTGAGTGCACAAGTTAATGTGAATACTCAGCTACGTAAGAGGAATTCACACCCAGCTAGCTGTGAAGTTTTTGTGGCCCTCACAGCGTTGGAGTACAAGTATATTATAATCACATCCTTGTTGATATGTAGTGTCAAGATTATTATTTGTACTTTCAAAAGCATGTCAACCTTGTTAAGGGTTGCTCATTGTTATTGTATATACTATATGGCGTGCCGAATAGGTAAGACTGGCCAATTAGCACGAACTCATTTAAAATTAAATCCTTTCAAAAATTTTCTCTTGTACGTTTAAAGACATATTTTTTCATTTATGTTAAAGTAAAAATCAATAATTTTGTACCAAAAGAACCTTAGAAAACTTACCTAACCTTATTATAACAAGCGCAATTTAATTTAGCCTAATCCAACTAAATATATTTTAGATAAGTTTACAATAATTTAATAATAAACAAACACAATAAAATATTTTTTTTTTCGTTAGGTTCAGAATAATTTTTGCGAAATTATTGCATACACAAAATTTCGCTTGCCTTATTCGGCAAGAAGAGCGTTGCTATTTAAGCCAAAATAGCAAGTTTTACCTATTCGGCACGACAATATATATATATATATATATATATATATATATATATATATATATATATATATATATATATATAATATATATATATATAAAGCGTAGTTATAAATGAAGTTTCACCCTGGTGAGTTATCTTCAGCCAGACTTTGAGGGAATATTAAGGTGGAGACAGCTGATCGACGTCGGAGGTGCATGCATGCGGAGGACGAGAAATAAATGCATTTACAAAATCTTTACAACGTAATTCCTGAGTAAAAGAGGATGATCATATGTTAATTTTAAGATTAATTTATTTTAATTTGCTAAGAAATTATTTTTTGGATGTAACATTTATTCATAAAAACGCAAACTCACACATGCAAGTTCTTCCCCACAATACCATGTTATTCCTTAGGATATTTTTTTTAATAATTAAATATATCACGTTGTTATCGATGCACTCAATAACTATTAAACTGGTAAAATATAACTGTTTTATAAATGTGATCTTAATTTAAATTTTTCCTGTGTTTATATGACAATAATTTTAAACGTGCATTAATAGGTTAATAATACGTTTCCAGTACATGCAAATCTAATTCTACTTTGCAACCTATCAAAGTACTTTTTTTAAAACAAACATCCATGTACACAAAACATTTTCCACTAAACATGTAGAAAACTGTCTAAAAACTAACTTTCGGGATGTGAAAACATTCCAACACCGCATCACTTTTGCAATGGTATAAATTACATTAATCCACTGAAAATTCTAATTCTCGTATCTTTAAGGTAATATTTAATAGGCTTATTCCTGTTATATTTAACAGGTTTATTATATTGATGGCTGGCTGGGCACAGAGTTCATAACACTTATTCAGTACTTTGTTTCATGATTAACACCGTGAGATTGATACTAGGCTGACCTCGTGACGCGGGTGTAGTCTAGAGTTGTATCGGATGTGAAAATTTAGATATCCACGTTGCGGATGTGTATGAGGATGTCTTACTTATTTTGCGGATGCGGATATCTGTTTACAGTAAAATGCTGATGTAAGAAATTGTGCGGATGTTCCGCGGATGCCGATGCGGATATCCGATACATCTCTAGGGTGTACTGACGTAACTCTCACCTAAACCCAGCAGAGAATTGCGCCTCTACCACTCCTTACCCCGAATGACCCACATGGATTCAGCGCTTCACATCAAGTACAATCAGCAATAAATGAAAATTTTCTACAAAGTTTAAATAAGTGTTTTCTATAACACCTGATTCCCCTACCCCCCCCCCAAAGGTAAACTTTGTTACTGTTGTAAACAGGAACTTTCAAACGTCTCCCCTTCTTCAAATACTTAACAGAAATAAACTTTTATACACAAATATTTTATATAGTATTTATCAACGCGTGCGATACGGAAATCATAATGGTTAAGTTATTGATAATTATAATTAATGAAAATTAACTGCAATGGTGAGGATTTTATTCAAATTTCAAGGTAGCATGCTGACATACCGTACAAGAACAGAATTAACACATAGGTAACTCGTAATAATACACTTTATTACTTAACATTGCATTATTTTATTATTATTATTATTATTATACTCACAGGGAAGCGCTAAACCTATAAGGGGTTATAAAACGCCTGAGGTCAGATCCATGGAAGGGAGGGTAGCTCCAGTTCAAGAGCCCTTCACCAGCATCAAGGCACCCCCCTTCCCCACCTTGTACGAACATTACAAAGTATTCTAAAATTCATCGGTTTTGTAAGACTCAGAAACAATAGTTATTGCTTTTGTAGTCATACTGCTACTAAAATATATCAGCACTAAACGATAACCTCCGTATACCAAAGGGTATTCCTGGCAGTGTTAGAGAATTACAAACCACTTCTGTTATTTTCTTATGTAAGCCAGTAGGGGTCATACAGCATCTGGAAAAATGGAAGGAAACCTGAATTCCTTGGATCAAGAGTCCATTACTGGCATCTATCGCACAGAAATGAAACGTCACCGTCCACATGCACCTTCGAAGTCGACAAGGTGTTTCTATTGTATGTTAGGTATTGTGAAGCAATAATGGGCTGCCTCAGAAAAAAATGTTTCAAGTGCTTTTTATACGACATTCTGTATTGTTGACATCTTGCCTTCACCACGTACGCTCTGAGGATAATAAAGTATGGCGTGTACAGCGTGATTTTCATTATCCCTACTATCAAAAAAGTATTACTGCTATATTTTGAACATTTCACCAATGTGAAATAATATGATAGCATACATATAAGGTGACATGTCTTGTTCAGCAGGAATGAGTCCAGCTGAAGATGCTATGTGATACAGGTTCTGTCGTTGAGATAATTCCAGCTGTAATTATTCCAAATGAAGAGGCGATGTGACTTAGCCTAAGCAGCTGGAATGGTTCCAGCAGCAGATGGCGAAGCCTCTCCAGCTGGAATAGTTCCAGTCGAAGGATTATGTGACATGGCGCAATTATACCGGGGCCAAGTTTTTGTTAGCTATTAAATATCTTCCCCAAATATATTATATACTTTTATTCCTTTACTAAGCGTTTCATGATCCGTATAGGTTTATCGCTTACCCCTAAATACTGTAAGTACGTAGTAATAATAATAATAATAATAATAATAATAATAATGTTCTTCGGAAAGTAAATCACTCCTGTTGGTCCATTGATAACTGAATCAGCAACACTTCAATTTCAAACTTCACTGATGTGAAAACTCTACAGCATCACCGTTGTTGAGCGAGTAAAGCTAATCGCTTACTTTCAGAAAAATCATTCAAATATACAGAGGGAAAGCGAAGCGATGGTAACCAGGGAAAATACTCTGTAGTAATATTTAATTATCTTTACGCGTAAACAAACTAAAACAAACGTATGCAAGCAAGCACGCATTATTATTATTATTATTTATATCCATGGGGAAGTGTTAAACCCGTAAGGGTTACATAGCGTCTGTGGAATAGAAGGTAATCACATTTTTCCATGAAAGGAGGGGGTAGTTCCAATTTATTGAATTAACAGCCCTTTACCATCAAGTCCCCAACCCTTGTAAAGGGTCTCCTACTAGCAAGAGGCCCAGAAACAGGTGCATCGAAGTACTCTGGTATACGACGGAGGCGCTGAGACTTCTGGGAGGATACAAACAGCATCACGATAGCATCTAGCAACAACCAGGCTATTCCTGCGTCCTGTCTGCACGGGATAACATTGTAAGAATTTACACAAAAAGCACGAGAATACTGTTTTTCATGTAGCTTCTTGGTAAAATGTCTTCGTCTTCGCCTTTTCCCACAATTCTGCAGCGAAAAACTTTATTTTCCCAAACATCATTTTTCTCAACTTATTTATCTCCACCATTTAGCTGCGAGACTGTACCATTCAGCTGGTATTTTATTCATCCTTTTCATTCAATTGCTGCATAAAATGACACTTTTCTATTAAACAATTGATACACTTATTCATTTTTCCCATCCAGCGTCTCAGTAGGCTTTCCCATCGTTCCCATTTAGCGTTTCAATAGGTTCACCCCTCTTTCCTACCCAACGCATTAACAGGCTTAACTATCTTTTTTGTCCAACATCTCGATAGGCTTACCAATCTTTACTCAATAGGTTTCGCCCTTTTTCCTATCCAGTGTTTCAGTAGGCTTACCATTTTCTCCATTTTCTCAGTAGGCTTACCTAGCGTCTTTGTATGCAAAACCAGCGTCTCAGTAGGCATACCCACGGTTTCAGTAGGCTTACCATTTTCTCCATTCAGTGTCTCAATAGGCTTATCAACGTTTCAATAGTCACATCCAGCGTCTCAGTAGGCTTACCAATCTCCATTCAGAGTCTCAATTGGATTACCTATCCTACCCATCTAGCATAGAGTTTTTCAATGATTTCATTCCCAAAAAGATTTGAAAATTTTCGAAGCCTATCAGATATGTTTGCTTTTTTAAAATCTGACACGTTTTGCATTGCTAATATTTGCTTCCTACGATAATCGCTTAAATTAAACTTTTCACAGCCAGTAAATATTCCACTAGCATACCTTTCAAGGAGGATACCTTGATGCTTGTGGTGGGCTCTTAATTCAAGGAAATAGAGTTCTCCTTCTCTTTTCGTGGATCAAACCTGATTATCCAAAATTCTCCAGGTGCAGTACGACCGCCACGGGATCAACACTTCCCCATGACTATAATATGGCAAGACAGAACAAAAAATGTACTGCAGCATTATTATTACATTCAGAAAAATTAACTAGATTTCAGAAATCAAATGAAAAGAAAAAAAACTGTTACGGTCACAAACATCATGTCCTTACCACATGCAATTTTCCTAATATCGAAGGAAAGATGAATGAGGTGGAGGTTCTTGTGGGATTTCATCACAACAATGTTATCTGAGGCAGCCAGGCGCACTGCAACACCAACAAAATACGCGACATGATTAACACCACGCATCTTGCTGGGTTACAACAAATTCTCGGGTGTTTAAGGATTGGTTGGCTTTAATACATTTAAAAAACACATAGTGTATTCCACTATATGTATTCATCTGTCTGCGGTTGCAGAAGTCGAGTCTTAGCTCCTGGTCCTGCCTCTTAAAATGGCCGTTACTTGGTTCCCTCCTAGCTTCATGAGACCTAGCATAACTATTCTAATACGTATATATTTAATTATAATCATACATAGTTTTGAATTTATAAGTCGGCCCTTCTGGGAAGGCAGTGATGTAGTGAGTGATGGTGAAAGCGTTTCTTCTTTTTTTGGGTCACCCTACCTCGTTGGGAGACAGCCGGTATGTTAAAAAAAAAGCCAGTTTAAAAAACGGAATTTACAATAAGAAAATTGAAACAGGTAAATATATGGGGACAACGATAAATAATAATAATAATCCGTTCGTCACTGCTTGAACATTCAAAGCACAAATTACATTTATGAAAGGAGAAGAATAAAAAGGCAAAGTGTTTTTGTGCTGAGCTTCCGGAATGGTAGCTGAGAATGCATGGTCGACTGCAAGACAAGTTTATTACGTAGTTGGCGCAGTTTTAATCTATTTCGGAAACAGCAAAATTCGAAGAAAATTTTTCGTATACTGATATTGTTTCTTGTACCGTATTGACAGTTTCCTACTAAGACTGGGTAACCCAAAGAAGGAAACACATTAACCATCATCCATTCAATAGCTGGCTTTCCAGAAGTGCGCGGACAACACACTTCAAATGACTTTCCGAACCGCAACTTGCCACATAACCTTCAGAGCACTGTAGTTCCCACCTTCAAGCTCATGTAAGGTTAACCGGTTCCAACTACTCCCTCCATAAAATTATATTACACAAAAAAGTTTTACGGAATGACATGAATGCTCATTAATTTGACTTTATCTATCATGTTTGCGCTTATCAAACACCGCCATGGCAAATATACTAACAAGATCGGTAAGATACTTTAGGAGTGAAATGCTACCTTGCTGGATTTTTATTCTCTAAAATTGCCATCGTAACCTGCTCCCATAATTGTCTCCATTCCGATTTTTCTGTTCAATAGAATTTCTGTTGGTCTTTCTTAATTTGTTTCCATCAATACACATAATGTATCATTCCTATATTTCATTGTGATTTTAAGAATTAATCTGCTTCTTACTTTCATGTTTCTTTTTTAAAACTGTTGGGAGTTTCCGTCGCCCACTTTCTCACTTAGCACCGCCTGCCTTGTTACCTACATCACCCCCAAACTTACTCCTATCTGCATAAATTTAAAA
Source organism: Cherax destructor (assembly GCA_009830355.1). Taxonomy (NCBI): domain Eukaryota; kingdom Metazoa; phylum Arthropoda; class Malacostraca; order Decapoda; family Parastacidae; genus Cherax; species Cherax destructor. The sequence goes on along the minus strand of WNWK01000369.1, from coordinate 391,353 downwards.
GTTTATAACCCCATTTCTCAGTTTCCAACAAAATATTGATGGTGATCATGCCTGCAGGGATCTCCGCGACCTGGCCGACAGCTCAAGCAAAATGCACGATATTAAAGTGATAATAATTCAGTAAAGTGTGACTATTTATAGAACTTTGCTAATATGCTCCGGGAAAAAATCAAAGTGTTTAAACCAACGTTAATTAATAGATGGATGTAAGTGAGGAACTAGGCGAAATTGAAATATTTAAAAAAAAATCCAGATAGATTAATAATTAAAACAAAAGTTTATAAAAAGGACATTGGCGCTATAATACTGGGAATAGAAAACAAGTTTGAATATTATAAATTAGCATTAGTAATGAAAACAAACAGATAAAGGTAAATAAAGGATGAGGTAACGTCGTAAAATAATGTAAACACTTCTCTTAATGACTGATCTGTAGATAGCGTGTATGTTAATAATTATCCAGTGTATGTTAATTACAAATAATTACATATAACAATTATGTAAAACACATGGAAAATGGTACAAGGGCAAATGGGGCACAAGAATGCTTGCAGACTATTGCTGGACAGCTATACACTTTAGAGTCAATAAAAAAATAAAATAAATAAGCTTCGTATAAGTATATTTGCCCAAAATAATATTGCTTAGAGAAGGGAATGTGAGAATGCCTAGAGGGAACTGGAAAGATATGAGGCTCATTCAGAGATCAAAGCTGCTAGAAGCCATCCATCCAGAGGCCGGGATGTGGCTGCTTTCATCACAAACAAGACACTACCCAACATAGCCTCTCAAGACCTGAATATCAAATAACCTTAAGATTCCTGGCATATGTTTTAGCTCCTTGACTTGTCACGAAGCGTGTTTCGTGCGCCTGCGTGCACACGAGCGTAAATACCTAGTTAGAATCTCGTTACAATTATTATTATAATAAAAAGAAGCTCTAAACCTACAAGGGTCACCTCGTTACAAGTATACTTAATTGTAAGAAATAACTATTTTATTCAACTAGTTCAATTATCTAGTTGAAGTTACCTAGTTGCAATTGCCTACTTGCAAATAGCTAGCTGGCTCTGCGGATTTTGAGCTGTAATTCTTCCTATTCCTGATTCGCTTGGGTATTCAGCTTGCAAGTGTCATCTCGTTTTGTTGCTTCTCATGAAAAAAAAATCTGCCTTTGTCTATCTCTGTGTGGAGACACCTTCGGGTGTGAGAAGCCCCAGTGTTGTTCAAACTCACTTTTATAGAAATCCGAAAGTTAACTTAGTTTAATCTCAACATAAATTAGCTTAACGTGCCTTCTATTCTATAATCATTCAATAATTGTTATAGTCTATAATCAATTATTGTTATATTAATAATCTGTCTCTCTTTACAAACACATACACACTATACATACATACATACACACACACTATACATACATACATACACACACACTATACATACATACATACACACACTATACATACATACATACACACACACTATACATACATACATACACACTATACATACATACATACACACACTATACATACATACACACACTATACATACATACACACATTATACATACATACATACACACATTATACATACATACACACATTATACATACATACACACATTATACATACATACACACATTATACATACATACACACACTATACATACATACACACATTATACATACATACATACACACATTATACATACATACACACACTATACATACATACACACACTATACATACATACATACATACATACATACACACACTATACATACATACACACACTATACATACATACACACACTATACATACATACACACTATACATACATACACACACTATACATACATACACACACTATACATACATACACACACTATACATACATACACACACTATACATACATACATACACACACTATACATACATACACACACACTATACATACACACACACTATACATACATACATACACACACACTACATACATACATACACACACTATACATACATACACACAATATACATACATACACACACACTATACATACATACACTATACATACATACACACACTATACATACATACACACACTATACATACATACACACACTATACATACATACACACACTATACATACATACACACACTATACATACATACACACACTATACATACATACACACACTATACATACATGCATACACACACACATATATATCGTGCCGGATAAGTAAAACTTGTGATTTTGGCTTAAATAGCAACGAATTTATTGCCGAATAGGGCAAGCGAAAATTTATGTATGTATGCAATAATTTCGAAAAAATCATTCTGAACCTAACGAAAATAAATATTTCATTGTGTTTGTTTATTATTAAATTATTGTAAACTTATATAAAATACATTTAGTTGGATTAGGCTAAATTAAATTGAGCTTGTTATAATAGATTAAGTAAGTTTCCTAAGGTTCTTTTGGTACAAAATCATTAATTTTTATATTAACATAATTGAGAAAATATATCTTTAAATATATAAGAGAAAATTTTAGAAAAGACTTCATTTTAAATGAGTTCTTGCTAATTGACTAGTTATACCTATTCGGCACATGCGAAATCATAATGACACAAGTGTAAACAACTCATGGCAGGCCAATGCTAAAACTAACACGCCAGTGCTGTGTCCACTGTACCATAAACCATACCACGGGCAGGCATAGAACCCTCGATCAGTCATAAAACTCCAGACCGGCATAATATGATTCATTCTACTAGATGTACGTAGTATTTCTATTCACCCTCGGAAGGGTAACATGGGCCCCAATGTTATAGAGCAATAACTTTCTAGTTAAAGGACTGGTTTGCCGTGAGTTCTGACCCCACTGCATTCATTAAGCATGTAGTTTTTATTTGTAAGATACATATTTAAAAAAAAAATGGAATCCCCTTTGATTGCACTTCTGTATATATTTAGTGTAGAATTTTGGGCATACATACAACATATTCTAATTTAGTTCTGAACATATTATAAAAAAAAAATTAAGTATTTCTTAATCCTTGAAAGCTATCCAAAAATTTTGAAATTGGCAAAATTCTCGAGGTAGTACATTTAAACTGCTTGGGGTGATATTTTATTTACACTCACTCCAAGATCGATCTCTTACGCATCTTAAAGTTTTATTACACACTATATTCTACATGAGGTTCATTTCCACCTTCGCTCCATTAATTACCAACACATTTCACTCTTCACTTTTAAGTTCCGGGATCCATTTATCACTGCTTAACTTATTCAAATCTTCCTGTAAAGAAGATTTGAATTAAGTTAAAGAGTGGAGTACTCCACTCAACACAGAACCACGCGTATATACTAGCCTATTTCTAGCTCTTAGCCTCGCTTCAAACAACTCATCAACGGTCATACTCTATACCTTGTCTTATGGGCCCTTTGATACATACTCTTAAACTATGTACGGCGTTTTTTTGACAGAATTTCCTTATCCAGATAGTTCCACTTTCAAACTACCATCAAAATAATAAGTACCTGATTACATCCCTGTGTCTCATTTAGATCTTTCGACTTCCATCTATGCTCCTTTTATCCCCGCTCCTTCGTTTCACAATGTATCAACTCCTTTTGAGTATCTTGAAGACCATAATAATGTCTCCCATTATTTTCCTTTTCGCCCAGTGTTTTAAATTTATGCTCATTTAGTCTCGTTGGTCGTTTATTTTGTGTGTATTTGTGTGTACTCACCTGTTTATGGTTGCATGTGTCAATTCACAGCTCCTGAACGCAAGCGTCCCTTGGAACGAATCTGCTGAGAGTTCTTACTCATTTCTGCAACTTTGCAAGCACCTGATGTGTTGATTGCAACACGAAAGGCCTAGAGCTATTATTATTCAACTCCCCCTGTGGTTGTTTTGCATCTTGTATCGCATGTTCGCGATTCTTGTGTTTGTGTGTGTGCTTTTTTTAATAATTATGATTAGTTTATCGTGAATTTCGTTGAAGCTAGTAGTTCATTTTTAGTGAGGCAATAAATCTGATGGCTTATTCTCTAAGAACTTCGATATTTCAAGAGCTTAGCCCAAGAAAAAGCAGCAAAGAAAAAATCTTGATTTTAAGACCTTGTTATGAATCCTAATTTGGAAACAAACCACTGAATATGCGTAAATTACATCGTCTGTGTATACACGAGAAGCCATTTTTGTATACATATACTTACTACAATCATGCCATATGAATGAAGCAGAAGCCTGTTCAAATATTTTCACTCGAACAAGACGGTTGGTCGTTTGTCTCACAAACAATAAGATTCCAAATACAGCTTACATATTTTAATTACATTCAGTACACACTTAGTGACTCGTTTTTTTTTAATAATTCGTATTCCTGTACTATTTCCTTCTTAATTTTTAAAGCCAGGTTTGAGACCGGGCCGCTGAGGTGATTACCTAGGAACCAATACTAGACAGACTAGTAATGGTTCCTGATAATGTTGTCATAAACACCTATCGATGAAAGGTGAGAAACCATTTGCAAATAAAATTTAAGCCGAGTATAAAAAGTCTGTACATTTCGGTCTAAGTCAATCGCTACTCAGTGAGAAAAATGTAGCAACAGATAGAGAAAAATGTAGCAACAAGTATATGTAAGGTAATAAGTTACGAATCCATTCAGCCAGCTAATAAGATAGCCAAGTAATCAGTCAATCATAACCAGCTAACCGGCCAGGGAGCTAACAAGTCAACCAAATAATCAGTTACCTAGTCACCAAGCCAGCTAGCCAGCCAGCCAATCAGCCAGAAAATCAATTATCCAGCTAGCCATTCAGTCAGTCAGCCAGTCAGCTGGTCAAGCAGCCAGTTAGTCAGCCAGTGAGATCTGCAGTTCGTACCTCCGGCAACAGCCCCACCTGACCACAGCAGCAGCAGACTCAGCAACGGCTCAGCCGGGAGGAGGCGGGATCGATGCACTCAGGAGCGATGCAGCAGTCACCCAGGAGAGCTGCTTCAACCGCCATGGCTACAACCTTCTCTCAAACCTCAAGCCCCAATCACCAGACACCAAGACAATTATAAACCTGAAACTCTAATCAATCATCAAGATACTAAGACAATTTTTCTATAAACTTCAAGACCCAATCATCATGCAGCAGGACAAGTGCAAGCCTTAACACTCATTATGCAGCAAGATACTTACCTAATTGGGTATCATTCTGGTAGAGAGCAATTATCTAGCTAAGTACTACCATTCTGACATTCGAGGTTGAAATGAAAGCCTATTAAACATTCAGGTCATTTTTATCTCATGAAACTTTCAGAGAGCAAGTAAATCTTACATGCATCTACTTAGATTCAGCACACACTTAATTTTGTTTTGTGTATTTCTTTATAGATTTCGTTCCAGTAATATTCTACGCGAAGGGGGGTAATCCCTCGGAACTATTAACAAAAAACAAATAAATAATGTTTAACTGTGCAAAAATGTCTCACCACGAGTATATACACCGCTCCTTCCACTTATAAACATATACCCAGGGGGGTTAATATTTACCGAGGACAAGATGTGCCAGAGGAATATTTTGCAATGCTTAAATATAATACAGAGGGACAGAAATTTCCCATGGAGGCAAATGTTGTTTGTAACATCGAAATGAGGGAAAATTATAATGCACAATCGTAACAGCGCCACTCTCTTACATCAAAATTCTTTTTAGCATTTTCCCGTCCGCTGAAAAATCGTGCCTGTCCAAAATTTAAAATTACCACCATATGCTCATTCCTGTCCAAACTTTTTGAATTATCACCAAATATTCGTGCATGTCTAAAAGATGCAAATTACTGCTTCATATTCGTGTAGGACTCTTCACACGAAGGCTGAGTTGCCTCTATTAAAAATTCATCACAGTGAGCTTTTGATGCAGTAATTATTGACACTCCGGCAAGAGAGAAAGAAAAGGGGTCCCGAGCTCCAGCAATTTCCCCCATTCTTTTGCCTTCGCTAGTGAAGTCTCTTTGTTATTGTTACTGCTGAGAGAGCGACCTCATTAACGATCCATAAAAATAACTGAATGATGATGACATTTGATAAATATAAGTCAAAATGAAGAGACTGGAATAATTCACAACCAACCTTCAAAATGTAAATAAAAATCTGATGACCGTTTCGGTTCGTCCTACAATCAGCGGCGGACCTCCATTTTTGGGACCCTGAAGCAACCATTTCTCATACAGTAGACCCAAAATTTTAAGCAAAGTGGACTAAAGTCGCTTCTGGGGCCCCTCCGGATAAGGGGCCCCGAAGCTTAAGCTTCATTAGTTTCATAGTAGATCCGCCCCTGCTTACACCACTATCAATTCGCGATTTAGTAATGGACCAGGATTAACCAATACGTCGTCTTATTTTAATTTTCAAATTGTCAACTCTTAAGTATGATCTGGCATCAGTGTACCACGGTGCTCCAAAACTACTGTGATACTTTACCTTATTCCTATGTAGATAAATCTTGAGCTCTCAAGGAAAATCTTAAAGAAAATAGTGAAAATGCAATATTAATCTTAAATTTGTTCATGTCACTGCATTATGAAGATATATGCAAAGCAATTTAAAAATTATACTAATTTTTACTATTTCGGGCAATGTAAATATGAATAAAATGATACAAAGAATATTGTGCAGTTACTTTTAATAGCAAATGCAATTACGGAAAACTAATTTTCCATTGGTTTATTAAGAGTTTATTTTTTTTATTACAACCTTTCAAGATATTTTCAGCATGTATATTAATTATTATGTATAATATATATATCATGTTATTAATGTTATACAATATCGACAAGTTGATGAATGACACATGAGCAAAACTTGGGAATATTCATTGTATATTATGGGCGAACTTTAATCCAGATGATGTTGCAGTTGAATGACTTATCATGCATTATGACTTCTACTCTTTGCAGCAGGTGACGGTCATTGCTTTATTGTGCAACACAGAAATAAGATTATAACTTATTAAATCATTTAACAATAGAGTGAATACAATAGCAAATATATGCACCTTTGCTTTGTAGTTTGGCAGTGCTATATATAAATTTCTTCAAGCAGATGATAGTGACATTTTTTTCTATTATCAAAAAATATTCTTCAATAAAGGTTTTACATGTGATTTACTGTATTACGTTTAAGGCCCATCAAATGTACGCGGGTCAGTAAGCATGTAAGTCACTCGTGCACTATTATTATTAGCCATAGGCGAGCGCAATGGGAGACATTCACATTCAAAATTTGAGGAGAAGAGATCCAATTCCTTGAATCTAGAGCCTCTCACCGACATCAAGGAGGCTTCTTATAGGGGTCACCTATATTTTTATCTCTAAAACCTACACAGAGTGCACACCTGAGATCCTCGCCCATATTGATGTTTTGAATACAAGTAATTAATATATTTACCTAGTGTAAAAAACATATGGGAAATTACTTTAGAAACATCAAACATAAAAACAAATAAATGTTCAAAATTAGTATACAGCTTTGGATGACAATGTATATGTGCTTAGTGTTATCGCAAAAGCTTAGATGAGGTTTGTACGACTTGCTTAAACTACGTGAGAACAAATTGTATTACACTATTCTCACGCACCAAATATAAATATTGATGCTTAATTATTACTTGTAAAATACGTTGTTAACTATTTTCACAGTGGTTGCAACATGCAATTACGGTGTGCCACCCTTCATCAACTAGGCTAATTAAATTGATCTCACTTTTATAGTTTACATTATAAAGACAATAAAAAAGTTACAGCACATGCGAGGACGACACTGTTCTCTTTGGGTATATACCGTCCAAGAGAAAAGAATTATTTAACCTGGTGAAAATTTTCAATAAACCAGCCTACTTATCCAGCACGCCACGATGATGACAAAGCCGTACTTGTGACAGGTTTAGTTATTATACTTTCGAAGCCTACCCTAAATCAAGCCTCACTGATGCCAGACTGATCAACTACAGTGTTGCCACCAGCGTCTCGCTGGATCCAGTACATATATAATCGCAACCTAGCTGATAAATCACTTGTAGTAAGTAGTAGTCAAATTCCCTGACATTAACTACACAAGTTTAACGGGGATTGTGAATAGCATCAAGTATACGATTTACTGTTTAGTGTATATAAGAAATGATGACAAGACGTCTAAGCCCTGGCAATGTGAAAAAAAAATAATTAGGTTATGTTGTGTCTAGTAAGCAACACTCATATTACAGAGTATCACGCTGAGAAACAACAAATACAGCATACGTATACTTAATTCACGAGCGATACACGTGCGTATGTGATGGTTTCCTGGAGCTGCTTAGCCCCTGCGTTGCAAAACGCGTCATGGCCTTCTTAATTATCTACACTTAAACATACATTTTTAAAGTTTTAAGTACCAAAACCTAATCTAACTATAAATAAAGAAAATATTATTTTATGGTATAAAAGTAGAGTTCAAAAATTGACGTTGGGAGTTGCATTAAAAATTGCCATAAAATAGATTGACGCCGAAGGTGTATACGCCACAATAATTAAGTCGGGTGCATGTCAAGCCGGTACAACAGCGTTGCTTTTAGGTATTGGTTTCAGACCGAGCCGCGGGGGAGTTGACCCCCGAAACCATCTCCAGGTATACCTTTTATCTGATGAATGACTCTCCACCACAACCTATGGGAAAATTTCTTCAGTACAGCTTTGGATACGCGCTTATGCATAAGCATACATATTAACACAAATACATACTCAAACGTATACATATTTTTATATTTTGTTGCCATAGAATTGGATGGTTACCCGGCATTATTCGTGCTGCGTGTTGAGGTACAGGGGTTGGGCTTATGGGATACAGCAATACCTTTCTCAGAGCAGTTTCAAACAGGGAAGGGCAGGGTTAACGTTAAAGAATACGGTACTACCTTTCTTGGATTGCGCAGTGGCCAAAACTGTCTAGCTATTATACGATATTTAAGGGGAAGGGCTAAACTCGTAAAGGTCACAGCCCCACGAGAATGGGCTGAAACCTGATTTGATCACTCGAATCAAGAGCTCTTCACTTGCATAAAAACTCACCACATCTCCCACCCTCGAAGGGAATAAAAAGTATAATACTGGGAGAATCGTTTATCTGGGGTAAACTGTGGGAAGCAACTTAGCAGTAGTATTACGCGCTCGTGTAAAAGCTCCTTGGGGAAGTATTTTCCTGTGTTAATGTTTACCAGTCCTCGACAAATCTGCCATCCATATGATCATATTACACCAATGACATAAAAAATACTTGCAAAATTGTGAAATTTTCTTTCCAAATTAATTTGATCAGTGTTTATCGTGTATTTTGGTTGCATATAATGTAACTGCAACTTCCACGTTAAGGTTACAACTTCACTTCATCAGAGTACACACATTAAGGTTACTCATTATCCTCCCTGAAAAAGGCAGCTTGTAAATGAAAACCCGCAAATATTACTTTCATATCCAAGCAGGGCAACATGTAACGCGTACCTTTATTGCTTCAGAACCACAAAATTAATCAGTTAATGTAATCCGCATATGCCAAGGTATGATACAGTAGAGGCTAATAAGAGGCCAGAGTGGGCGGAATATATTCCACCAGCATCGTTAGTATGACAAAGAGCATTGTAAAGCTACACAGCAAGTTTCCTCCCCAGGGAGGGAGGGAGGAGGTAGTGTAGTAAGGTAGTGCTGTGCTCTTTCTAGGATTATGTTGGCCTGTTCTTAATTAAATTCATGTAGGCCTGTGTTCCTTCTTAACGTTTTCCTAGGCTCATGTAGACCTGTGTTCTTCCTATGCTTATGTAGAGCCGTGTTCTCCCTAGTATATATGTACGTGTGTTCTCCCTAGACCCATACAGACCTGTGTTCTTCCTAGGCTCGAGTAGGCCATGTTCTTCCTAGGCTCGTGTAGGCCTGTGTTCTTCCTTGGGTCATGTAGGCCTATGCACTCTATAGGCTCGTGTTCTTTCTAGACTTATGTAGGCCTAGGTTTTCCCTAAGTTCATGTAGGTCCGTGATCTCCACAGACTCATGTACAGTAGGAATGTGTTCTCCCTAGGCACATGCAGGAATGTGTATATGACTGGTGCATCAAGCTGAGGTCTCTTACACACTGGCTACCAACTTGCTGACCTCATCAAGTTGTCCTACAAGATGGCATCTAGTGCATATATTGCCGTCAAGCAATGTGGTTCTGCTCACATTATGTCCAGCGTGAGAAAATGGGATATACGAGACACTAATGGCTCGTGTTTGCTCCTCCTCCTGTCATAAATCCTGACTGGCATTTTTGGGGGAAGAACCATTTACCGCAGATTAGGTTATTTTGGTGTGTATTTTACATCAGTTCTGTCTGGTAGATAATAACGTGAATAGCATGCCCCGAAAATATGTTCGTTTTTCATAAGACTGCAGAAACCAGAAAGCTTTTAAAGATGTTGCAAAACTTTTAAAATATTCAAATGCTAGTCAAAATTTGTTGATAATCATAAAATATTTGCCATTTTTGAAAGCTAAATATCATAGTAACAAGTGCGCATCATTTCTGTGTCATTCTGGCCCTTGGCTTCACCAAGAAAATACTAGAATTTACTATATACTTTTAATGATGTTTAAAAATATTCCAACCTATTTATATAAGATAAACCTACATTTAATCAGTAATACTTAACATTAATGAAATAAATATAATTTTGTGTCGCTCAGCCTAATTTCCATGGATTTACTCTAACAATAAATTTACCTTTTACTTGTTTGGCAGAACGATACCTGTCGAATAATCAAAATAATTAAGTTGCACCTAAAAAATGCACCTCGGGGCCCACCTCAAGTGCGAATTATGAGGGCCCGAAGCCTAGGAGACATAAAATAGCTACAAGAAATTTCTTTACGATTTCTCGTAAAAGCCGTATTATTGTTATTCTTCTACAACCCCATGTATATAATTTCTAGGTAAGTTTTATTATATTGGCTCATTTATGTATACATTATAATTCTTTGGAAATTGGACGGTAAACGAGAATTCGACAGGCATTTTTCCTCTGGGTTGCCACACCACATTTTTGTTCCTGGATCCAATAGTCCCCGAGCCTACTGTGATAAAGCACTAACGATTCCCCTAGTCCCCATATTTGTTGAGTTTAGATTCTTCCGTGATCAGCAGTATTCCTTAATTGTCCTGCACGGCGTGACAAGGTCTCCTCTGTGCTTTTGATGTTTTGTACTACTAATTTTGTTACTACTATTACACTTTATGTCATTACGTCTGCTACTACTGACATCTCCATTACTGCTACTCACCACTGCTGCTACCTTTATTACTACAACTGTTGCTAATTCTACTTCTACTAGTACCATGACCCCACTACTACTTCCTTTCTCCCCACTCCTGAAGTGTTTTCTGACCTCTACTTTTCTTGCCTCTGTTGTGACGACACTGGTCCAAGACAGACTGAAACGTAATAAGTTCCTTTCCTAAATGTGGGTTTGTGATGAACTGATACAGGTATCAGTAAGACTGGATACTCAGAAATAGGTCCACATCACTTGTCTGCGAGTCTTTCAGGGATAGATTGTGATTCCATCATGTTGGTTATCAGGATAGCTGGGACTGCCTGATATTAGGGATCGTAGTTCTCTCTCAGCCGGGGATTTAGCCGCAGTTAAATGTCCGGCATCCCCTGGTACTTGCACAATTTAGGTCTAGCGGACTATATTAATAAGATTCTAATTTTTCCCTAACACACTGGTATTCAGCATGAATAGAAGGAACAAGGCTGATGGTTACTGAAATGCAGAGGGTCAGTAGGTTTGGACATGTACCTATTGCCGACACAGGAGCTGTTTAAAGGAAGTCTCCAGTGACGTATGCTCAAAACAAAGATGAGCAATACCATGAGCATACTGTTATACAACTTTTCTGTTTGTAAGTTAGCGTCACAGCTGAATTTGATGCTAACCATGACAATGATTTGTCATGCGTTCGAACACTAAAATACTGAAACAATCAACGATGAAAGTTTACCTGCCAGCCTCTCGCGGGACTGGCAGACGACACCTGAGCAGCTGGAGCACCCTCTTCGCTCCTCAGCCAGACACATGAATGTTTATTCTAGTTCTCAACTTCACTGACTCACTAGATGGAATGGTGTATTGCAGACAAGTCTGAAGGCACAGAAACAAGTTGCAGAAGAAGCTTTTAGTGGGTCAACGTTTCGCTTCGTAGAGCTTGATCAAGTCATCACATAGCACTACAAAGATTGAAACACTCCCAATAAAAGCGTGTTCTTTAACTTGTTTATGTTTTTATTCGCTAACTCCTGCTCTCTTTCTCAGCTCATTCAGTAAGTGGTAATGGAATATGGAACACTAAGGCGAATACATGAAAAGGTAGTGAAGGCAAACACTATAGACAGTTCTAAGAGTAAATATGCTCAAGCCCTGCAGGTTTGTTATCAGTAAAACCGGTCGATAAGCCCTGCAGGTTTTTATCAGTAAAACCGGTTGATAAGCCCTAAAGGTTTTTTATCAGTAAAACCGGTCGATAAGCCCTGCAGGTTTTTATCAGTAAAACCGGTTGATAAGCCCTAAAGGTTTTTTATCAGTAAAACCGGTCGATAAGCCCTGCAGGTTTGCTATCAGTAAAACCGGTCGATAAGCCCTGCAGGGTTTTTTTATCAGTAAAACCGGCCAATAAATACTGCAGTTTTTTTAATCAGTAAAACAGGTCGTTAAGTAAATTAGGCGGAACAGGAGTCATGACCCCTCCAAACACAACATACCAGCTGATGAAACTATGCTAGCTGATACAGCTTTAAACAGGATCCATTACCAGCCTCAGACATACATTATTAATATTATATTAATGCAAAGCTCTAAAATCAGACATACTTGATCCATATGGGTTTTAGGACATTTAATTTTCATTAATTTTGTTAGTAAGAATATTTTTTAGTTTTTTTTTAGAGATTCAACTTCTGAACATTGTAGAATATAACTAAACCTAAGAATGGAAACTAAACTGTGGAGATGTCACAGACTAATGAAAATATTTAATATATACGCGATAATATATAGAAAATTTGATTAGTACTATATAAATGAGCTTAGGTATGCTAATGTATTCTTAATAATATCAACCCTGCAAAATGTCCTTATAATTATATAAAGAAAATATCGATTTCTAAAAGCTCATAAACATTCAATATTAAATACTTCCAACAAATAGGTGGATATTGAACGCTGAATGGATACCTATTAATGGGTACCCGTTTTTTCCTTTCCCCAAGGTTTCAGATTTTCAAAGTTTGTGTACTGTAATAGTGCAACGCTCATACAACTATTGGCATCTTAGGTACCCTCTGGGCAATGCTATATAGACCACACCCGGTTTGGTTTCTCTGCAATAACTTTAGAAAGCCTCTTCTTATCAATTTGAACTTACAGGTATTTAGGTACCAATTACCAAATTTTATATTTAAAATGGGATGGTATTTTTCTCTTGAACTATCTTGACTATATTTTATCTGAAAGGCTTCAATACTTAATTACTAGTCCATTTTATGAGAACGATTGTACCTTATTAGTTTAAGCTGTGTAGTTACAAATTTGTCAACATTTATATAAAATGGAATCGGTAGATTCTGTGATAACTAAAGACTGCCTCTACTGATCAATCAACGGATGCACTTCACAAGATAGATAATAACATGTACGACTAGGATGTGCCAGTACAATTTTACCAATATACTAACAGTCGACAAACTTTGATTCGTTGAATTCCGTTTGATAACTGGAGAATGAATCTTCTCGTTGGCTTAAAATTTTTAGCACTGGTAGGTCTTACAGAAAGGTTTATAGGTGGGACAGAGTAGTGTGAAGGTGAACAATTAGACTATATAGATTCACAGTGTATTAGTAATAATGACAGCATGCTTCAATGTATAATAATAAAAATGATAATTTCTACAAGTACATGATACAACTTATACAGACCTAGCTGACATCAGTGACACACTATATAGAAAGCCCCTGATTATGCAGAGCATTTTGAGCAACTTAGGTTAATTTTGTTCCCAGGATGCGACCCATACCTATCGGCTAACACCCAGGTACCTACTAACTGCTAGGTGAACAGGGACAGCAAGTGCCTTAAGGAAACACGCCCAATGTTTCCACCAGTACCGGGGATCGAACCACAGACCTCTATGTGTGAGTTGAGTGCGCTACTAACCGAGCTACGACACTACCTTATAATTCTGTGTACATAGTAACAGCATGACAACAACCTTACAAACACCAGAGAGGCTCCCTCAAGCTCGTCACACGACTAGCTACTTTAAAAGACCTCTGCGAATGTGCGAGTCGATGAATTTCATATATACTAGAGTCATTTTCCGCGTTCAGACGAGTGGGCTTAAATCGGTTTCAGCCAAATGGGACTCGTAACTATCAGGGGAAAATGATCCGATAATTGGATTTTTCCGTGCTGAAGGTTAATAATATCCTGGTTATAAGAGGTGATGGGGAGTGACCGTAGTGGTGGAAAACAAGTGAGGGGTTCCCCTGTCCAGGACTTAACCTAACTTTCGGCACCAGTGAGTTGATGTGCCAAGTTTTTGTTATAGCAATAAATACATTGTGAGGTTTGTGATTCTAATGAGTAACGTTGGAGAGTATTATGTTTCTTAGTAAAAAGTTGGAGAGGCTCCTGGTTCTGATGGAAAAAGTTGGAGAGGCTCCTGGTTCTGATGGAAAAAGTTGGAGACGCTCGTGGTTCTGAGGAAAAAACTTGGAGAGGTTTTGGAAAAAAAAGTAAAGGCTAGTGTTTTGAAGAAAAAAAAAACAGAAGAGGCTCGTGGTTCTCAGGGGAAAAAAACTCGAGATACGTGGTTCTGGTGGAAAAAAGTTGGAGAGGTTTACGGTTCCAACAGAAAAAGTTGGAATTCTACAGTTCTGATGGAAAAAACTGGAGACATTTGCGGTTCTGATGGAAATAGGTGGAGAGGTTTGTTGTTTTGATGGAAACAGTTGGAGGTGTTTGTGGTTTTAATGGAAATAGTTGGAGAGGTTAGTGGTTTTGATGGAAATAGTTGGAGAGGTTTGTGGTTTTGATGGAAATAGTTGGAGAGGTCTGTGGTTTTTAATGGAAACAGTTGGAGGGGGTTGTGGTTTTGACGGAAACAGTTGAAGGTTTGTAATTCTGTTGAAAAAAAAGTTGAGAGACCCGTGGCCTTGATGGAAAAAATTCAAAGATGACGGAAAAAGTTGAAGAGACTAGCGGTTTTGAATGTAAAAGTTGGAATCACTCTTACTAATTTAAAAGATGGAGATACACGTGATTTGTACGAGAGAAACGTTTAAGACTCCTAGTTCAAACAGGAAAACTGAAGAAATGCAAGGAACTCGGGGTTCAAATTGAACAGGCTCGTGGTTCAAACAAGAAAATCTTGCACGGCTAAAGAGACTAGCAGATAAACCGGAAAAGTTTACTACATTTAGCCATATTTATTTGATAACAACTCACGAAACCAAAAAGCGATGTGTATTGTTTGTGTTTCTCCTCAGACCAACCAAACACTCGAGGATATGACGATATGTAGCGCGTTGCCACACGTGAACCGATCGTTATGTATCTCCTAATTCTCGGTTAAGTATACGTATAAATAGGTTTATTTACGTTAACCTAACATGACCTAGAAAAACACATTAAATTTTTCACGGAGGTTAGGCTCGGGCAGAAATCACCTTCCTTTTATTACTTCCATACAGTACATAATATTTCATGTTCAGATCATTCATTTATATCAATTGCCTGTAAGTAATTGTTATGCATAATTTGATGGAAGTCAGTTAGAGAATATTACGCTGGAATGGGTAGTGGTTAATATTATTATAATATTAATAAAAAGTAAGGTTTAGTTTTTTCAGTAAAAAAATAAGTACACAAAATGCAGCATCTTGTCCCGCCTCTTAACTTTGAATACAGAAGAAAGTAGATGAAAAAGAAGAACACGTAGAACAAAAAGAAGGAAGAAGACGAAGACGATGACGATAACGACTTTATTTAGGTTATTAACCGCGGAGGGAAGTAACCCGAAATAACGCAACGAAGCCAATCACTGGCTTATTTCCACTAGGGTCCTTTTTTCAGGCCCTCCCCAAGATGCGACTTACAACAGTCGACTAATTCCTAGGTATCTATTTACTGCAAGGTAATAGGGTCAGCAGGTGTTACAGCAAGAGATGAGACATCCATACTTCTCTCCTCGTCCAAGGTTCGACCTGGGGTTCTCTCGGATGTGAACCGAGCACGATATCACTGGTAGAGTGGGTTATTAGTCTCTTGCCTTCTGTCCTCCCTCGAAGCAGGCGCCTTGTAAAGTCTCGGAGGAACTGAAGATTCAGCAGACAGCTGAATGGGTCAACACTGAGGAAAGCCGTGAACGGTGGTCTTTGCACCGGCGTGAGCACAAGCTTTCGAATTACTCTACTCTCCAGTTCGATGGACGAGAAAACTTACCAACGTAAACTGTACCTTCTAAAGGGATGAAGTAGGAGCCCAGGCCCAGCGAGGCGAAATTTTCTAGTTCCTCCGTGGATGAGTTATCTACCACTGCAGTGCCATTGGAATCTATCTCTTTCTATGTTAAGTCTTCCATGCTGCACGACCAAGCAGAAGGTGAAATGTTCCTGATAAAACACTGACCGAGGTCAATGTACGTGTAAATTTTAACAAGTTCATGGTCATCAAAACACGAAGCGGCAACTATTCTCGATGGTCACTTTCATCTATTGCCAAGAGAGAGCGTTGTGGTTTCCTGCTCTGTTTCAGGTGCGAAAGTTTCTTGTATCCCTCGTGCCTCCCTAAATATTAACCTGTGTGATTTTAGCCAGAGAATTAACGTGGTACAGCAAGGATGAGATACTGAAAGAAATGAAAAGCCTAAAAGTAATTAAGGTTGAGCAGCTTAAGAGAATTATGGTCTGAGTTGCTATTTCAATGCATACTTGTTTCTTTAACATTTGTATTACAGTATCTGATTTTGTGAAACTGGTAAGGTTTAGGAGCCTGGTTAAGACGTTTTTCCAGTCATCGCCAAGGTTTCCACTATCAGGCGTATGGTCATAGTCATGGCAATCGTGTTTGCTAACATAATCAAATATCTCTCGGATGGGAGGTAATCAGGTATGACCTGAGGAAGAGTAGCTCCAATTCCTTTAATGAAAAGCCCTCTAACAGAATAAAGGCACCCCCTTGAATGATTATTTTTGAGAGAAATAGTTACTATGAGAACTACTCAAACTATGATGAGGTCAAATACATCAAACCAGGATTATATACCTGTCCTTCCTCATGTTACCTCTAGTATTAAATTTCACCAGCACCTCATCCTTCCATACAAACTTAGCACAGCCTCAGCTCTTAGTTTAGTCTAGGTCTTCCAGTGTTCTTGTGCTGAACTAATCTTCGTTTCTCACTACTTACCCCTACCAGGTAAGGTACTCCAAAAGCACTGAAGATGTATAAACCGTCATAAAATCTTGTACGACTCTCCTCCTCCCCCCTCCCCAGAGCCTCACAAAATGAATTACATTACCTGCCATACTGCAGTGGGGGGAGCTCTGCCTGCTTTATGGAAACTACTTCGAAGTTTATTTTTTTCCCGTAATAAATGATATTGGGTAACAGTGAATTCCCTCCGAAGCGATACGCTGGAAATTACTATAACCCTACCTAGTTGTTCTGCAACTGTATGTGGAGAGGAAATAAACCAAGTTTACTTGTCTATCAAGGTTTTACTCTCGTGAGGGAACACAATGAATAATTTCATCAACTTCTTAGTCCCTACTTCTTACCTGTGGATTTTAATGGCCTCACCACTTGTGAGGTCACCCAGTATCCACCCGATGAGGGAAACTTGTTGCTGCGGTGGAGTCTTACCGGTAATTCACAAATGAAACAGAAAGCTACGCACTACAGTGACTTCAAATTAAGTATCTTAAACACGGAAGAACTTATACACTACTATATTCAAACATGCGTTCCCAGCAATAAATCTGACTCTTTGCTCCCCCGATGCTTCACTGCATTTTATGAAAGGTGGTTGCTAACCTCCATGGAAGCGACTACTACTCAACTATCCCCCATGTGGCTTACTGCCAGCCCAAAATGACGATCACACTGTTAATGTGAGTAGGAAAGACTGTTAAACGTTCTGCACTCTAGCAGGATTCCTGGCCTTTCTTTGTCTCATGTATATATAAGAGGTATGTCTTGAAAATTGTCGACAAACATTAGTATGCAATTAGCTTTTCTTCTTCTCGCTATGTGTTTTTCTTAGTTCTTATTATTGTATTATTTCCTTTAAAATTTATGAGGCTTCTTCTCAAACCTTGCCGGGCCGTGGATGATCCCTAGAACTTGCGTGTGTGTGTGTTAGTTACCATTTTGTCCTAGGCACATGTCGATTAGACACTAGGCCTCTTGTATGTGTGTGTGTGTGTGTGTGTAAGGAAACACTTCGAAATGTTTCCGCCCCGCCGGGAATTGAACCCGGGCCCTCCGTGCCTGAAGCGAGAGCTTTAGCCACCAGGCCACCGGGGCTGTATGTGTGTACTCACCTAATTGTGTGTGTGTGTGTGTGTGTGTGTATGTGTGTGTGTGTGTGTGTGTGCGTGTGTGTGTGTGTGCGTGTGTGCGTGTACGCGCGTGCGTGCGTTCGCGCGCGCTCAAATTATTTTAGACTACCGTTATATAGTTAGGAATTATATTTTTATTATTTGTGCAGCTATTGGTTATAATTGAATACCAATGTATCAAAATGACGTATAAATTTAGAAACTGAATCACTGAAGGCGAATTACTTTTATACTCGTGTTAATTTAGAAAAAGTACCAATGAAAACTAATTACTATTATACTTGTTTCAAAACTAGAACCTTCAGACTGAATTTCACGAATAGGAAACTACGTAACTAGTACTACGTAACTACAAACGCGCGCGGCCGTAGTTACTAGCTGTCAAACACACTTGTCAACAGACATTTGGCCTGGTAAATGTTTTTTTTGTGTGTATGTGCGTGCGCGCGTGAGTTCAAATTCCAAGCTGCTTGTATTCTAACGCCTGCAAACTACAAAGGATGTGCCAAGGGAGAAGTTGCAATGAGTTTTCCAATGTCTTTTGATTACTCTCCTAAGACAAATAAGTTGTGATCCGAGTTACCTTTGAGTCTCAACGTGATCTGTTTACAAAACAGGATTGTTCTCAGTGTGTGTGTGTGTGTGTGTGTACCAGTGTCGGCAACTGCAGGTGTAAACTCAGACTGTGTACCATTTTTGGTAATTACAGTTGTACACAAAGATTGTATGTACCAGTGCTGGTCACCACTACCGTACACGAAGATTGTGTATACCAGTGCTGGCCACTGCTGATGTACACGAAGATTGTACCAGTGTTGACCACTACTGCTTTATTGGAAGATTTCCTGTATACCAGTGCTGGTCATTCGTACTGTACATGAAAAGTGTGCTAATACCAGTGCCATGTTGGTGCATTATTGTGTTGGCTACTCCTTCTGTAAAAGAAGATTCACATTTACACCAAACAAGGAAGTCCGAAAGCTACTAAATCAGTTTGTAGGTGAACCTGGAATTGTTGAGCCCAGTGTATTTTGAAGATTTATTATCCTTAGGGGTCCCTGACATAAGATCTTATGAATGACACCATGGCAGCATTAAGAATTTTGCAGAATTTGAGAAATCCAAGATGGCCTCTACAAAACAACAGTTCGCCTCAAATATTTAATATTTAAATGCTTCAGATGTCTAATCCTATAGTTTTCCTATTCATGAAATTCAATCTGAAAGCTCTAGTTTGGAAACAAGTATACTACAAGTAATTGGTTTTCATTGGTACATTTTCTAAATTAACTAGTATATAAACGTAATTTCGTTTTCATTGATACAGTTTCTAAATGTATACATCATTAGGATACACTGTTATGCAATTATAACTAATTGCTGCATAATCAAAATATCACTGCTAACTATATAACGATAAATACTCAAATAATTTGCAATGCAAATTCGAGTTTTCACTGTTACATGTTTACCATAATGCTGATGGTTAGGTACGGTATGAATTCATTTATATGGAGTCGCAATGTTATTCACTAAAACGAACACAAAACATTAAAAACAATTTACGAAAATGCATAAAAATACAATATAAAAAGAAATAAGGAATATGCAACCATTATGTATTCATATAAGAAACACATATCTTATTATTAATACAAAATATTAACAAAACATTTTAATAAATATTTACATATAATGATTAATCAAATTGAAACGTACATACCACAGAATATATTTTTATGGTCTACACAATATCAGTAAAATAAAGCAAAATAAACTTCAAGCTACTACACAGAAATTTTTCATTAATCATTTAAAACACCGAAGATAGTGGGCAGCAATCCCTACGACAGGGATTAGTACAAGTCGTCATGTGTTCTTAATGCAAAATTAACATACATTTATATGACACAATTTTTATATGTATTATATATATGTAACAATCAATAAAATTTAAGAAAAATAGATTTACATTTCAGTAAGTTGTATCCCTTTCAAAAAGCGTATATTTAAAAAATATGCATTCCTATCAAAAGTGCCAGTTTCAACAAAAAAGATGTTTACATCTTAAAAGGCTTGTACTGTACGTGTCAAAAATAATGAACATAGTTAATATGCAATAAAAATTAGTAAAGCCACCATCACTAATACACAAACATTACATTAATTTGCGTTTACTCTTACTCTTAAGATTAAAACAAAAAAAACAATTGCGTGTAACCCAGGAGTATATATTTTACTCAGTATGGAATAAAAATAAAGAGTTTAACATTTATGTATTACTGCTTAACTTTGTTTCACCATTTTTCATTCAGACAGTGGTCAGAAGCAAACATTTACTCTAATATACATTAGTATTAACATTTACTATACAAGTTTTATATTATTATTTTTAATTGCTCATTAAAAATATTTTTTCTCATACTCGCAGCCTCTTTCTCAGCCATCATAGATATGTGCATTATATGAGCTAGCTAGTTTGCTATATTCAAGGCGTGTTGACTGTACGTGGGTTAAGGCCTAATATCAACTACGTACTAACATCAAGAATGCTTTAATCCCTAAAACAGAATTTGATGTAAATTCTTAAGTGTATATAAATTGAGATATACAACTCGCTAAATATACTCATTGGTATTGTTGCAAAGATTGAGTATAATTTTGGTTTTCAATACTATTAAACAGAGATCGTTATTTCTAGCATTCGAAAGATTGTTTCAATACACCTCCTGAAGCTAGAAAAAATATGAGTTACGAAGACGAATAAACACTGAGCACAAAGAAAATAGCCTCGATGGTTGATGGGAGGAAAAACAAAACATGAAAACCACATTCATATATGTATAAAGTAATAAAATGTTATGACAAAATCAATAAGATTTCTTAATTCCATAATTGCAAGTGAGGATAAAGGTAAGTTTTCTACACTAATAATACTGGAACGAGATTCGGGCGAATTATGTACTAAAAGTATTGAAAATGGAAAACTATATATTTAAAATAAAACCTTGAAGACAAAACACCATGCGCTTTGGGCTTCTGCTTCGGTAGCTATGAACATTTACAAACACGTAATCATATACTTCTGTGACCCCAACACATATTACTTACTTATTTCCAATACAACTCTCCAACTGAA
This sequence comes from Cherax destructor, assembly GCA_009830355.1. Lineage (NCBI taxonomy): Eukaryota > Metazoa > Arthropoda > Malacostraca > Decapoda > Parastacidae > Cherax > Cherax destructor. The sequence goes on along the minus strand of WNWK01000369.1, from coordinate 369,506 downwards.
AATACCTCAGACGATTTGTTTTGTAAAGCGTCATTAAGATATGCCGTCTGTACCAAGTGTCTAATTCATCATCCTGTCGGTTCTCTGAATCATTTATCTACACCATACGAACTCTCCTTTATTGGATTATTTTCTGTTGAGTAATTTAAGCATTATAAAACAGTAAACTACCAGGATAAACATGGCTTGGCGCGTGTACCTCGACAACAGTGACTGATTTAGCCATCGTGAGCTGACTTGACAATCCTTCCTCCACTCACGCTAAACGACGTGTTTTTTAAAGTAACGAGAAGTGGATCTTAACACATGTCTTCATAAGGTCTCGAGTTCACTGCTGCTAAAGAACGAAGTGCCCACCTAACCTTCTTAATTAATTGATCAAGACAGGTGCAATTTCTCAAGAACCTGATACGTAGTAAGTTTAAGCATACAGATTCTTACTGCCTTTCAAGAGAGCAAATGAAATTAAATTTAGAGTGTTAAATTGATGTAATTTTGCGTGAAACTGAGAATTATTTTAGTGTGGGCTACTAAAGTACACTGGAATTTAAGGTTGACTAACGCATGAAACGCATTATTTCACATATGAGTATCAAACAGTCGTTTATTTTTCTCCTTTTTTTCTACACGAAGAGACAGATAGCGGTTTCTTTCAAGCATTTCATTATAATTATATTCATGGGGAAGTAATGCGAAGTAATCAGGTTTGTTCGAAGAGGGTAACTCCAATTCCTTGGAACAATAGCCCTTCACTAGGCACCACTCGAAGGGTTCCTCGGATAGTGGTTCTCCTGTTCGCTAGACAAGGTAATCGTTAAATAAGTCAAAAGCGGTGAATTCGCTACTGTTGGATAGACAAGGTTATAATTTGATAATGTTCACATGCAATGTTCGCTTCTGTTAGCTAGAAAAGATTAATGGTCGCTAAAAATGTTCGCCATCAGTGTTCGTCGCTGGGAACGTGAGCAATATGGCGCTTGTTCGTTTTTTCTTATTAACGTGATTATTATTATTATTATAATCAAAAGAAGCGCCTTATTAACGTGAAATTTATCAAATTAACACGCTAATATATTTTTTTTATCTACAACTGTATTAAATGCTCACACCACGGTTTCAAAATTATTAAGTTGCTGTGACAAAAATCGTCACCCAGAAAAGATTTCGAATAGTAAATGTGTTCCAAAACATTTTTTTACCAATTATTTCCATATTGAGCATAAAGTTTGCAATATTCACTTACCTCCTATTGTCCAAAGACTTTCACGAAACGGTCTTCGACGTAATTTTCCGATTCAGCGTTGAAAATAAGCACTAAAATCGCAATAAAGTGTTAGTGAAACTTGATGCACGTGTGTGACTGGCGCCAAGTACAGCCTCTCTGGGAGACTTCGTGACGTGTACACTCTCCTCCTGCCCTCATTGGTCACTACCTTCATGACGTCACACAACGTACGCATCAAAATCAAATTTAATGTGATTCATTATAATTTTCGAATTATAATTACACTTTTTCGGCTTGTAAAAAAATTAACTTTTCACAAATAACCAGACCAAGGACTGATACATTCCTTCAGATGAATATGAAATAGCGTAATATCAGCTAGGCTAGCAATGTGTATATACTACATACTAGCATAACTCTTCATGCTGCCTCTTGATCAAATATTAATTTTCCCTGGATCAAATCTGATTACCTCACATTACGCAGGCTCTGTATGGCCCCTAGAAATTTAGAGGTTCCTTGTTTCTTGATCAACTCACCGTAATCATTTACCATAATTCTTAAACTATTTTATCGAGACTTGACTATGTGTACTTTCATCAGGTCAGGTATGACTTCATGAAGTCTTTTCAACTTATATTTTGTGCCGCGTATGTGAGTGTTGTATTAACCAGGACTCCTTTTCTCATTGCTGTATAACCCCTGTGGTTTAGCGCTTCTTTTTTATTATAATGATAATAATCCTTTTCTGATTAAAACAATTTACTCAGAGTTTGAGTTGATGGCTCGACCACTATATTCCAAATATTTATCCCACAAGGAATTGAAAAATATAGGGACTAGGGTATATTATTTATCAAATCACAGGAAAGGTGCCAAAATTTTGATTGGAATGGACCGGTAAGCCAGGAAAAGGCTTCGGTCAGACGACCAAAAGCTCCAGACCCGCATCAGGAAACCCTTGTCATGTTTCCTGACAAAACTTACCTAACCTAAACAGAAGGATCGAACCCATGACAAACAAGTCCAGTGTGCACTAAGCCCGTAAGAGTTATACACTGTCTGTAGAATGAGACCTAATCTTTAATACGACAATAAACGAACGTCATTATTTGATACAGTAAATAAATTAAAAATCAGTATCCTAATTAACTTTTATTGGTAGTAATATTTGTTTATCTTATGATTTATTCATATTATTCAGGGATGTATCTAATATTTCCTAAATTGATGGATGAAGGGGAGGTTATTGCTGATGTGTCTGATCCGTTAATTTTTTTATAAAACGAAAAATATATTTCTTGGGGTAATGGAGGTTGTGACCTTTAAACCTCAACCTCCCATACATACAGCCATTATTATTAAAAATGGCAATACAAGACTGATATAAAATATTGGGAACGTTTTAGCAGCCTGATAATGTAATAGTATCACTGTCCATCTCACCATAATATTAGTATAATCATAACCAAGCGCTAAACCTGTAAGGGTCATACAGTAACCTCAAAACAGTTCAACTTGCAAATGAAAGTACGGCTAAGCTTCACTTATATATTACCAGAGGTAATGAAGATGCAGGAAAGTTGTAGCAGTATTGTGAATCTGATTACTGTTGGCAGAACCTTGACTGTGCAAAAGGCTTTGTTCCACTCATATATACTGTGACTGAAAATAAGAATAAACACTGGTACTAGACATGTCGAGTTTCTTGTACAAGTTGCTGTCAGAGGTTAGGAAGAAACAGGTTAATATTTTGCCTAGCCAATTCTCCATGGCTAGAACAATTCACGAATATCCCGTACTTAGGAGACTGGAACTTATGACGACGTTTCGGTCCGATTTGGACCACTAACACCGATACAAGTCGGATCGAAACGTCGCTGTAAGTTTCAGTCTCCTTACTGCAGGTCATTTGTGTATATCCAAATTCTTGATCCCCTGGTAACAATCAAAACATCAAACTTAAGACATATACTTCCAACTCAGGAGGAACAGTAATCTTATTGTCTCCATGAATTAAAGCAAACAATTGTAATTCGTTATCCATTAGTAAACACAGAGCTCCAACATATTTTTTATCTGACAACATCTTTTTTTTTGTAATTACTGATTTTAATCTCATTCAGTTTCCATTAACAGAGTAACTCACCTATTTACTTCCTCTTAAAGTCCTCTAATGTTTCATCAGTGATGTCTTTATTTTCAACAACCAATGCTATATTACTTTTATTTTAGAGACGAAATACTAGTTTATATTCAATTAATTTATTAGCGGTCTACAGGAATATTTTAACTTGAGGCTTTCCTAACATATTCATTGCAGGTTTCTTTAGTATTGCCCTTTGTATTACCAAAGAAATTCTTTATTGTTCACTTTATAAATATATGTATATATATATATATATATATATATATATATATATATATATATATATATATATATATATATAAGCTCTGAGTTGTTATCTATGTTGTTTTACTCCCATTGTATTTTGTATTTTGTCTTGAAATAAAGTTTGTAAAAAAAAAAAAGATGGGGTGGTAGGGGAAGTGGAATATTCAAATGGCTTCAGAAAGAAATCTAAATATTCTTCCTTGAAGTCTTTTTATATTATATATATATATATATATATATATATATATATATATATATAATATATATATATATATATATATATATATATATATATATATATATATATATATATATATATATATATATATATATATGTGTGTGTGTGTGTGTGTGTGTGTGTGTGTGTGTGTGTGTGTGTGTGTGTCTGTCTGTCTGTCTTAGATATATCGGCTTAGTAATAGTGAAATACAAATTGCTTTAATTATCTTGATATTCTTACAAGCATTCACAGAATATAATGGAATAATAACACACATGTTTCTTATTAACTTAACCTGTGATTGGAAGGCCTTGTTGTTATATCTTGTATGAGGAGCGGCGTGTATTTCTTCTTTTGTCATCGCCATACAAATTTTTTAGAAGAAAGGCAATTTCTGCTACATCATACTAACAGTTGTACCATTCATCCTCTATTCCATCCTTCACATAATCAGTAATTGCTAACTACGTGTATACATATTCAAAAGCAAGTTGATGCTGGTCCAGAAATTCTACAACCAACAGAATATACGATCTTGTATTGTTGTAAATGTGTTAACGTTAGACATTCTTGTTGACGAAAATGTTCGCTGCCTAGTGTTCGCTGCCTAGTGTTCGCTGCCTAGTGTTCGCTGCCTTGTAATGTGCAGTAAAACTTCCTTACAAAAGTTTTTCTTTTACCAAGTGTGTAAACGCTGAGAGATGTACATCTCTCGATGTATATATGAAAATTTACTTTGTTCCCTGTTTTAGGTATTAAAGCATTCTTAATTGGTGGTGTATAGGTGAAATGCAGCCGTAATGACCAATGTTCAGTCGATAGGCTTTATACCCAACAAACTGACCTAAGAAGTTACCATATATACACGGAGGTGTATATAAACTATTTTTGAATGTTAATGACTGGAAGCTTAGCAATCGAAAAATAATTCACATACATAGCCCTTAATGGGGGTGCCTTGATCCAAGGAACTGGAGCTACTCCTGTCATTTCCAAAGATCCCTCCCTTATGCAAGATTTTTTGACGCAGTAGGAGGCTTTGGATCCACGGCACTTGGTCTGACATGCCCATCTTTGGATCAAACCTCATTGCCTCCAATTTTCATTGGAGCTGTATATCACATAAGGGTTACTGATTCCCTCATGATTGTAGTTATTTCCTCGTATCAAACCGGTTTACCTCCTGTTTCCGAGGCACTACATGATCTTTGCGGGTTTAGCGCTTTCCCATAAATAAAATACTAGTATTAATTCACATATTACTGTGTATTATTATTATTATTCATGGGAAGAGGTAAACCAGTAGTGGTCATATAGTGCCTGCATAATTAACACAGATATATCTAACAGTCACAAGCAACTCTCACTGGGACACCTACAGTCACAAGCAACTCTCACTGGGACACCTACAGTCACAAGCAACTCTCACTGGGACACCTACAGGCACAAGCAACTCTCACTGGGACACCTACAGGCACAAGCAACTCTCACTGGGACACCTATAGGCACAAGCAACTCTCACTGGGACACCTACAGTCACAAGCAACTCTCACTGGGACACCTACAGTCACAAGCAACTCTCACTGGGACACCTACAGGCACAAGCAACTCTCACTGGGACACCTACAGTCACAAGCAACTCTCACTGGGACACCTACAGTCACAAGCAACTCTCACTGGGACACCTACAGGCACAAGCAACTCTCACTGGGACACCTACAGTCACAAGCAACTCTCACTGGGACACTTACAGGCACAAGCAACTCTCACTGGGACACCTACAGTCACAAGCAACTCTCACTGGGACACTTACAGGCACAAGCAACTCTCACTGGAACACCTACAGGCACAAGCAACTCTCACTGGGACAACAGAAGCAATAAGAATTTATATTTAATCGTTACAAATAAGATTTTGCGGTAGTAGCGTAATATCCATCAAGATCAAAACAGAATATCCAGTTTCCGATTATAACGTTAAATTATTTTATCTCGTTGGTATGCAGGCATATTTTAAGACGTTATCTTAATTCTGAGTGTTTGCCTTTGACATTCAAGTGAAGGCTTAGATTTAATTATACGCTACGCTGATCACTCCATTCATACATGCAATATTTAAAATTACATTCCCAAACCATCTATACCTTTACATTTATGTATTTTGAAGACTGCTTGGTGACTGTTAAGCAAACATGTACCAAATATTGTCACTAAACTTAAAGTGCTCCCCCCTCCTTTCTTCGTGAAGGAAGATAGGCAGAGTGAATCCATTCAAGAACATTTTCACGGAAAATAATCGTACCATTTTAAAAATAAAATAAAATTGGCACCTACACACTTCAATAACAATCTCAGGTTTCTTGTAAGTAGCCTACATTAGTGTTGAAAAATTGAAGGCGATCAGAAGAGAATGTGTCAAGCTATGGCACAGAAAACCAAAAAATCGGGAATTTTCTAAATAAAACTGACCAGAGGGCATTTGGACATACCTTTTGTGGAGTGAATCTTTCTCTCGTTACAGAATGCCAACGTTGAAAAATTAAGTTGATCGAATCAGGCGTTCTTAAGTTATAAAGGAAATCCTTGCAGAAGTAAGATACGTCATATAACCCATTACTTAATTATAAAATAACTAGGTTCCCCCGAAGGGGGACCTAGTTATTATATATTAATATTAGTGGCCCTTCATAATTTATGATGTAATATTTTCTATCCTTAATTACAAAGCTATGCATGACACTGAATAATGAATTTTCATACTGGCTGATAGGACAGGCAATCAAGGCCTTATCAACCAGTAATATATATGGAGGCTGAAGGGCGTTGGCATGAAGATGGCATCACATGATAATGATTAATAAATTAATTTACCACATTATATTTTCTAAATTTGAGTAAACTCTAAAAGTGCCTCTATATAAATACTTGAAGCAATGCCTAATATCTTCACTCAAAAGTTGAAAATGAAGATTTTATACTAAAATATATATGTGTGTGTGTGTGTGCTCACCTACTTGTGCTCACCTAGTTGTGGTTGCAGGGGTCGATTCACAGCTCCTGGTCCCGCCTCTTCACTGCTCGCTACTAGGTCACTCTTCCTGCTTCATGAGCTTTATCATACCTCTACTTATAGCTATGAATGAATTCTGCCTCTACTAAATCACTTCCTAGACTATTCCACTTCCTGACAACTCCGTGACTGAAGAAATACTTCCTAACATACCTGTGATTCATCTGAGTCTTCAACTTCCAATTGTGACCCCTTGTTGCTGTGTCCCATCTCTGGAACATCCTGTCTGTCCACATTGTCAATTCCTCTCAGTATTTTATATGTCGTTATCATATCCCCCCTATCTCTCCTGTCCTTCAGTGTCGTCAGGTCGATTTCCCTTAACTTCTCCTCGTAGGACATGCCCCTTAGCTTCGGGACTAGTCTTGTTGCAAACCTTTGCACTTTTTCTAATTTGTGTGTGTGTGTGTGTCAATGATTTTTATGAACAATCTGTCTCTTAAAACAAAAGAAGCAGTAAAACATGACAAAAACATTTGATGTGTGTGTGTCTTAAAACAAAAACAGCAGTAAAACATGACAAAACCATTGTGTGTATGTGTGTGTCGATGATATTTATGAACAATCTGTCTCCTAAAAAAAAAAGCAGCAAAACATGACAAAAATATTTTGTTTCATTACTCTTTTCTAAAATCTGATAAACTCTGGTCATGGGAGATAATTTCACTAGAACAGGTTATGAGCTCACACACTGAGGTCCTGGGGTCGATCCCCGGTACGGGTGGAAACATTAGGACATGTTTCCGTAAGGCACCTGCTGTCCCTGTTCGTCGAGTGGTGTGGGTCACATCCTGGGACAAACTTGACCTAATTTGCCCGAAATGCTCTACATAGCAAGGGGCTTTCTATATAGTAGTATGTCATTGATGTCAGCTAGGCTTGTATACCTTGCACATATACTTGTAGAAATAAAGATTATTATTATTATTAGAATCCTTGTGATGATGGACAAAGCCACCTTAGCATATTATCATATAATTTAATCTCGAGAGAAAATTACAGTGGAAGGTTTTTATCTGTATAACATATGAACATAATTCCAATGTATCACTCAGCCGATCATGGCTGTGCACATCAGAAAATGATGAGGACAAGAACTTAATGACGTTAGTCAGGACTACTAAAGTTCCCCGTCGTCATCTCCTCCCGACCACTTTAATGCACATGAAGGAGACAGCGGAGAGGATTTTCTTGAAGAAGTTTAGAGATGACATAATCTGATGGACACTTGTGGCCTCTTTAATTACTCAGGATAGAGATAATGGCCCTCAGCATGGCCAGTCACAGCTAGAACCTTTCTGATAAATCCTGGGTCTTTCCTATAATATAACACAATATGTCTGTCTCTCTGATAGATCCTGGGTCTTTCCTATAATATGAGACGGCGTCTGTCTAGCTATAAAGACCTAAGCCTTCACCACGATGGTTTACACTTACGTAAACTAGATATATAATATATTAGAGATACCAGATATATATAGTTCAAATAACGGATAGATCAAATAAGGGACCTATATTCACTGATGTGAACACATATGCATTGTCTTTATGTTAACAATCAAGTGAAAAATAAGTTTGTATAAGTATGGATATATATTTTTAAGTCGAGGAACAAGGCAGGACGTCTAATATAGTCTTGAGGAGTGTCATACAGAATAAATTATAAAAACCAGGGATCTTGAGTATACCACAGTTATACTTTAATAGGCTATATAGTGCAGCAGCTATTTTGAAAAAGCCATGGCTTCATGCCACTGATATAGAAGAGCTACCTACAGTTTAAAATTAACTAATGTCAAAATTCACTCTTAATGAGAAAGGTCTCTACAACAGAAAATTCAGTAAGTTTCGTTGTCTTTGGGAAGAAAGAAGAGGAACTACAAAGGGAGGTAACTCCAGGGGGTGTAACAACAAAGACCACTATGATACCATTGTCCCAGGGGAAGCCAGGACACAGGGTGGGTTCTCTTGAGAACACGAGCTGGTTTTCTGAGACTGTAATGAAGGTGACAAGAAGCCCACAAAAGTTAGGTGCAAGCCTCGTGGGCAGAATGTGGAATACCACAACTGCGCACCCATGACGCTCTCTACTCTCGGGACGTCTTTGAAGGGACTGGGGGTTGGTGATGCTAGTTAAGGGCTCTTGATCCAAGGAGTTGGAGCAACCTTCCCTTTCTTAGCTCAAACCTGACTACCTTCCATTCCCTAGGCGCTGTATAACCCTTGCGGATTTTGCACTTCTCATGAAAATAATAATGATACTCTCGGGCCAATTATCAAAAATTATCTTGCGGTCAAGTATGTTATAATGTCCATGTGATCCAGACAGCACTATATGAAAGCTACGTAGTGAAGAATTATCAATATTAATGAGAAATTAGCTTTAATTCTGCTGCAGAGGCGCACATTCAGTAATACTGACCTATACGCCTGCACCTCTACATCACTGAATAAAAAATATATAAAAAAATAAAAAATGCGTATAAACAGGGGCTTGTATTATGAAGACAGGCGGGTAGCAGACACAAAACAGTTGATAAAGACACATACGTTGATGAAGATGTATACACTTACAGTGTAGGAGATTCAGGCAGGAGGAAGAGCGAAGGACTGAGCCAGGAGGAACGTTCCTCCCTCGAGGAATTAAGTCATTACCTGCAGGCTGTCTCTCACTTTCAGAAGTTTGGTAGCACTTCTCACCTTCCTTTATCTTCAAAATTCACGCCTCATGTAATATTTATAGCTCTTTTTTTAAATAATGACTATTTTTCGTTTTGTTAATAAAATTTTAAATTTTTACCGTTAAGTATTTTGTTGGGAGCTAGGCCAACACACGAACAGCCTACACCAAGGTCAGGTTCTCATCAAAATCTGAGAGTACATTTCCCAGTGACTGGATGGCACCTATTTCTGACACACGACTATAAACTGAGGCAGTCAGGGTACATGACAGCTAGCACAAGTCACAGTGAGCCTTCAGCCCAGCTTATCTATAGCTCCTTTCTTTCACTGTCTATGGAGGAATCTGAAAGACTCGTCACCGCCAGGCGCATCCAACTTTTAACGTGCTCACAGCTGTGATGTCGCCATCTTACGACTCCTTACTTCATCTACTGCCGCTGGAGTCGACTGTCGCCGCTGCCCCGCCACACTATTCCCTTTGCTCCGTTAGAAGTTACGGAGGATGAAGAGCTCCACTCATTATAGACCTGTTGTTTTCTTCGTCAGAAGTCACAGAACATAGAGGACCACCTCTAACTATTGGGTTCTCGTTTCACTAGGATTCCTGCCACTAACATCAGCTTTTCAGGCAGAGGCCCCTCATGGGAGGTTCCTTGATGCCGTTGAAAAGCTCTTGATCTTAGTAGGTGGACTTATCCTTCCCTTCGTTGGGTCGAACCTGATTTATTTCTGTTTCCCACTGGTTTATCACTTTCCCTCCTGATTATAATAATGGTAATTTTCAGGCTAGAAGACCAGGGATCAGTGCCGTACCCTTACATTGCAGCCTCGCAACTTCAAACATTATTTTAGGAATAATAAGTTGAAAAAAACAATTTCTATTTGCCCCTGTAAGGAGTGGCTGGATGTATCAGTTTCTTAGTTGGGAAAAGTGGAGGGTTATGGGTAGACGTGGAGGATTGTGGGTGGAGGTTGAGGATTATGGGTGGAGGTGGAGGATTATGGGTGGAGGTGGAGGCTGATGGTTACAGTGAAGGTGGATGGTGGGCGGAGGTGAAGGGTTGTGGGTAGAGGTGGGGGATTGTTGGTGGAGGTGGGGTTGTGGGTTTAGGTGGACGAATGCAGTAAGAGGGAACAATTGAGGTCTCATATTTCACAATCACCTCCCAGGAGTGAAGGGTAAGAAAGTCTCGACGTTAGCTTGTCATTGGATAATTTTGGCATTTTATTTTGATATTTCCTTGCTGGTGAATGGCTCTTGAGCCAAAGAATTCAAGCTACTCTCACATTCCTCGGATCATACTCGATTACCTCCCAATAAGTTTTTGTTTCAAATATTTTTATGCATTCATGGATAAATAATTTGTATATTTTCGAGTGCTTATTCCCATCAATGAAGTTACGGTGGGTGTCAAGTAGCTGAACCGGTGGTGGTATCGTTGCAGCTATATTGTACGAGGCTATAGTGGGTGCCAAGTAGCTGGACTGATGGTGGTATCGTTGTAGCTATATTGTACGAGGCTATAGTGGATGCCAAGTAGCTGAACCGGTGGTGGTATCGTTGCAGCTATATTGTACGAGGCTATAGTGGATGCCAAGTAGCTGGACTGATGGTGGTATCGTTGCAGCTATATTGTACGAGGCTATAGTGGATGCCAAGTAGCTGGACTGATGGTGGTATCGTTGCAGCTATATTGTACGAGGCTATAGTGGATGCCAAGTAGCTGAACCGGTGGTGGTATCGTTGCAGCTATATTGTACGAGGCTATAGTGGGTGCCAAGTAGCTGGACTGATGGTGGTATCGTTGTAGCTATATTGTACGAGGCTATAGTGGGTGCCAAGTAACAGAACTGGAGGTGGTATCCCTGTAACTATACTGTACATAGAGTGAGCACATCATTCCTGTACTACGTAACAAAGCTCATACTGAGCACTTCGAGCTGTGATGAATACCAGTGGTGCCACAGATCATGGTTTACACAATACAGAGTCCAGGTAACATTTGTTTGTTTGCCAATACACTCCTATCAATGTGTGCGTTTCACTCCGTCATGGATGCAAAAAGAAAAAGAAAATTGAGAGAAAATGTGCGAACTGGCGATCCAGTGCACTGAGGGTATTGTCATTCTCCAAGTGAGTGTGCAGGTCACCACACAACAATGTAACAAGTATACTTACCAAACATTTTTTTTTCGTATGTCTTCAAGTTCATTATTATATTTATGTGACGCACTAAACCCTTGTGGGTCATTCAGATCAAGAAATGATGGATGTTTGATACTTATTCCGTTAACTGGTGTGCTAAGGTTAAAGTACATCGACTGCCAGAGGGTCATTAAGGCTTTATATCAGCTGTAAACCACCAGTCAAAAATATTTCAAATCTTAATATTGGGGTTGAAATAAAACCTCATTGTATTTACACCGAGAAATATGCACCTCTTGGTGTAATATAGTCCTGTTTTAGAACAACAGGTTTAATATGCTTTCATGTTATGGAATAACGATGTATATAACTAAGAATCTTATAAATTTGTTACGAGAATTATTCTTATATTCCTAGCGAAGTTAAAATCGTAGGGATCATACAGTGATTTAGGAATGGGAGGTAATCAGGTCTGATCCAAGAAGATAATTCTTTGAATCAAGAGCCCCCACACCAGTATCAAGGTCCCCACACAAGTATCAAGAGCCTCACACAAGTATCAAGAGCCCCACCCCAGTATAAAGAGCCCCACACCAGTATCAAGGTCCCCACACAAGTATCAAGAGCCCCACACCAGTATCAAGAGACCCACACCAGTATCAAGAGCCCCACACCAGTGTCAAGATCCCCACACCAGTATCAAGAGACCCACACCAGTATCAAGAGCCCCACACCAGTATCAAGGTCCCCACGCCAGTATCAAGGTCCCCACGCCAGTATCAAGGTCCCCACGCCAGTATCAAGGTCCCCACGCCAGTATCAAGGTCCCCATCCCCAGTATCAAGGTTTCCACACCAGTATCAAGGTCCCCACTTTAAGGAATTACGGTTTACTTTAGATGATATGGTTATACATTGAACTAGTTAATATATAGTAAAGAAATCTTGCTGTCAATGAAACTAAAACAATCGTAAATTCTTTCAGAAACTTATATAGTCTGATCTTGTTAGACGTCCCGCTGAAGCAAACTTTCAGCTCGCTTCATGGAGAAAACATTTTCTCCTGTCTTGAGTAAGACTTATTGGCAAAGCTATTCTTTTTACTTTACTTATGTCACACATAAACATAAAACACTGTACTCGCATCTTAAGAAAGATTTAAGGATCGACTATTATTGTATTATATGATAAATATAACCAATAAGAAAATGCAAAAAAAAAAAAATACTGATGTTGTGAGATAGAATTACTAGTAAAGCTGTTGTTTACACTGTAACATTGTATTTTATAAGAATATAAAAAAGAAAAAGCACAGCTGCAAGCCTACTGGTACAAGCTAAGCAGGTTATTCATAATAAAGTATAAACAGGGCAACTATAAACAATCTGGTTCTTTGCAGTTAGTAATTAACTTGTTTCGTACCTCACAATCCACTGTTGCTAGAGGTATTGATCCCTGACTATTATAAGTAGACACTTGAAAATGATCATGAGAGGACCGAAACGTTGTCTGAAGTTTCCTCTCAAAATTGTGACTGTGCATAAGAAAGTACACTGTCAATGAACAAAATATATCTGCAAAGCAAAAAACAGACGAGAATAGAATTACCGTTGCTTTTGTTGCTATTGTTATAAACCCGTAGAGTTTATACAGCGCCTGGGGAAATGAGCGGCAATCAGGTTCGGTCCAAGGACGGGGAGATCAGGTCCAATTCCTTTGATCAATTCCCTCACCTTCGTCACGAACCTCCCTTGAGGGACCAAGAAGAAAAGAAACAGAAAAAGAAAAATAAGAAAAGGAATAATGAGGAGCAGCACCACCAGTGTGAGGAGCAGCACCATCAGTGTGAGGAGCAGCACCACTAGTGTGAGGAGCAGCACCACCAGTGAGGAGCAGCTCCACTAGTGTGAGGAGCAGCACCACTATTGTGAGGAGAAGCACCATCAGTGTTAGGAGCAGCACCACTAGTGTGAGGAGCAGCACCACTAGTGTGAGGAGCAGCACCACCAGTGAGGAGCAGCTCCACTAGTGTGAGGAGCAGCACCACTAGTGTGAGGAGCAGCACCACCAGTGAGGAGCAGCTCCACTAGTGTGAAGAGCAGCTCCACTAGTGTGAGGAGCAGCACCACTAGTGTGAGGAGCAGCTCCACCAGTGTGAGGAGCAGCACCACCAGTGTGAGGTGCAGCACCACCAGTGTGAGGAGCAGTTTCACTAGTGTGAGGTGCAGAACCAAAATGTGTGAGGAGCAGCTCCAGTAGTGAGAAGCAGCTCCAGTAGTGTGAGGAGCAGCACCACTAGTGTGAGGAGCAGCACCACCAGTGAGGAGCAGCTCCACCAGTGAGGAGCAGCTCCACTAGTGTGAGGAGCAGCACCACTATTGTGAGGAGAAGCACCATCAGTGTTAGGAGCAGCACCACTAGTGTGAGGAGCAGCACCACTAGTGTGAGGAGCAGCACCACCAGTGAGGAGCAGCTCCACTAGTGTGAGGAGCAGCACCACTAGTGTGAGGAGCAGCACCACCAGTGTGAGGAGCAGCTCCACTAGTGTGAAGAGCAGCTCCACTAGTGTGAGGAGCAGCACCACTAGTGTGAGGAGCAGCTCCACCAGTGTGAGGAGCAGCACCACCAGTGTGAGGTGCAGCACCACCAGTGTGAGGAGCAGTTTCATTAGTGTGAGGTGCAGCACCACCAGTGTGAGGAGCAGCTCCAGTAGTGAGGAGCAGCTCCAGTAGTGTGAGGAGCAGCTCCAGTAGTGTGAGGAGCAGCTCCAGTAGTGTGAGGAGCAGCACCAGTGTGAGGTGCAGCACCACCAGTGTGAGGTACACCACCACCACCAGTGTGAGGTACAGCAACACGAGTGTGAGGTGCAGCAGCACCAGTGTGAGGTGCAGCAGCACCAGTGTGAAGTACAGCACCACCAGTGTGAGGTGCAGCTCCGTCAGTGGCATGTGTGGCTGATTGGCTCTTCGTGTTTTTGTCCTTGTGATCGCATTTCTAGGTTCTCCAGAAAATCTGATTTCCTGCCCAGTTTTTATAACAGCTGGGATTTCCCGAGGCTACACTGACCAGGCTTACCTTCAACTTTGTTTTATCTTATATACACCAGATAAGGCGAGGGATGATTGTGAGGACCTTATGGAGTCGCTAGGCTCTGGAGAAACCGTTATGCTCTGGAGGAACCACTAGGCTCTGTAAGAACCGTTAGCCTCTGAAGGAACAGCTAGGCTCTGGAAGAGCTGCTAGGCTCTAGAGGAACCGCTAGGCTCTGGAGGAACCGCTAGCCTCTGGAAGAACTGCTAGGCTCTAGAGGAACCGCTAGGTTCCGGGAAAAGATTATTATAATCAAGAAGGAGTGCTTAACCCGTAGGATTATACAGCGCATGTGGGGGGATGGAAGGTAGTCGGCTCAATTCAGGGAACTGGAGCACAGATTCAATTCCCTAGATCAAGAGCCCCTCACCAGTCAAGGAACCTCCCTTGAGGGGTCCGGGGAAAGAGATAGGGTCTAAGGGAAACAAACCCTACTAGGCTCTATACGAACCCCTACCATTAAACCTTGTGCAAGTGAAGGTAAGTCCGAGTCAGTTTTAAATATGTTTTAAAACAGCCATTTAAGCTACGTAAGGAGGTTTAATAAGCAAAAAAAAAACAAAAAAAAAACAAAGGAAACACATTCTTCACTTTTTATATAAACATCAAGTACAATTTTCCTTAAAGAGTTTTCCCTTCAAAGGCATAATGCTAATGAAAGGCTCTTGATCCAAGGAACTTCGGCTATCAATCGTTTCTTGGGTCTTGGTGCACCTGACTGCCTCTGTAAATACCTTTATAACTTGTCATGATTGTGACCAGATCTACCTGGAGTTAATTACCTTTGTACCTTGTTCAGCTATCAAAACTTTGAGGTCCAGTCCCTGGACCCATTATGTACCTCTGTAATCTTTTGACTACCGCCCACAGGATGGGTATGGGGTGCATAATAAAGATATTAAACTAACTAAACGCTAACATGCGTACCATGCACAAAGCATCACTAACTACCATAAACAACAGGTACAATTGTTTACACACGCACTTCCACTATTTCTCTCAATTGCCTCCATCACTTCCCTAATTGACTCGGTGAATTTCAGATAGAAGTCGAGAAGGTGGAAAGTCTGGAGTGTGGAGACTAAGAGGTGGCCCTTATGGTAATCCAGGTTTGTGGATGACTAGGTTCACTTCATATTCCAAGTAGGATTTATGACTGGCCGAGGAATGGCGCTTTTTGAGTCAAGTTATGAATAACGGTTGACGTTAAAGGAAAACTTAAGAAAATATAGGATTTGTGGCAGTAACCTATAGCGAGAAGCATTATCCAAGGCTTGTGTAAAGTGCTCTTATTGCTTAAATATTTCATTAAATGGTAATTGGTTTATGTAATTCATTTGTAATTCATTCGAGATTTTATTTATTGTAGTATTGTAGTTATGTATAAAGTTTTCTCATTTAGGAATAAATATTAAAGAACATATACATACGATTATCAATTTGCTATTGCTCTCAGGAAAATTGGACTAACCAAGAGGCCTAGTTTGGGAGCTGGTGGCGCAGGCCTTCCCCCTACCCCTGGCTAACCTACACATATACTTAAATTAATTTTCAAGTTTCTAATGCATTTCTTTGACGAAGGTCTTAAGTTGTCTGAAGCTTCAAATAGGGATTAAAACAGACGCCTAGTGTACTATATATATATATATATATATATATATATATATATATATATATATATATATATATATATATATATATATATATATATATATATATATATATCCCTATTTTAAGAATTTCTGCAGTATTCTTTGTTTATATACATGTGATTTTCCGCCTTAACGGGCAAATGGGTAACATACACACATACACTAAAGGACACAGGTGTGGATTCATTGATTTATTAATAACACAACGTGTTAATAAATGTTCAGCTTTCAGTGAACAGTTCAGTCATGTGAGGCTCAGATTAATGTCGGACACCAGCTGCTACAACAGCTGATTGAACTCGCTATCCAGGCGTGACCCATGCATTTTGGCCAGCATGCAGCTGTGGCACAAACACTGTGGCCACTATTCAAGTGTAAATTAAACACTTTGGCTAGCATGTAGGTGTGGCCCAGACATTGTGGCCAGCATGCAGGTGTGGCCCAAACGCAACCAGCATTCAGGTGTGGCCCAAACACTGGCCAGAATGCAGGTGTGGCCCACAGGGTAGAGAAATCATCAGCGAGTTATCGTCACTGAGGATGAGTGGCCCTCCACAAAAACTTGCCCTTGGTGGCATCAGATAACATGCTGTCATAAGTGAAAACAAGTCACACTGCATATGAACAACACGTTCATTTTAACAACGTTTCGCTCAGTGTAAAGGTTTTATGAAGCTATACTGAGCGAAATGTTATCTCAACAAAAGTTTGTTCTATAACATGCGTTTTTTTTTCTTACCCTCCTATGATGAGGAACAAGACACATGTACAACACCTGTCTACCATCTTTCAGATAGTATTGAACAGGTATCTAATTCTTCATCTTATCTGAATTGTATACCATTACTGTAATGGGCCCTCTTAAGATATTTTAGGCTGCAGGTCCTGTAGTCTCCCAGGAGGAAGCCTATGACTGTGTCGTTTGGGTCTGAGATCGTGGTGTGAATACTAATGTATACGGACATTTCTATTTGTGGGTTCCGGGTATACACAGTTTGATCACGAGGCTGCATGTAGTCTTGCTAAAATTCACTCTCCTATAAATCACTTAACTTTCGTCATGAGTTTGAAGGTAAATTTCCTTCCCGATTTTATCATAGTCTCAGCATTAGGCGATCTCTTTTAACCTTGTAAACAGTATAGCCTGGAATGGATTATTTAAATGATTTAAGGCACTTTGTTGCCCCTTACATTTTAGTGATACGCATAGATTCGTTTAGCCTGCTCTTGACTGCGGGACTAACGTTTATGTATTGCGGTTAGAGGAACGAGGATCGAGCCTTCACCACTCCATATAAATATACTACTTCTACTACTACTACTAATAATAATAATAATGGTAATAATAATAATATACTAATAATGAAAATATTACTACTGTTAATAATGATATTAATATTATTATCATTATAAATTTACTTTCGTTTTTCATTACGTTTTTCTTAGCTGATTTCCTTCAATTTATAGTATTCCACTGTCTGCATTTATTATATATTAAACTTTTCTTGCTTAGCATAAATTTTCAAACGAACTTTCAAACAAAACAAAAAACTTTTAAATGTATGAAGCAGCTGTTTCTTCCTTTGGTGTGTGTGTCCAAGTGTCACCTGTGTGTGTATCCAAGTGTCACCTGTGTGTGTGTCCAAGTGTCACCTGTGTGTGTCCAAGTGTCACCTGTGTGTGTCCAAGTGTCACCTGTGTGTGTGTCCAAGTGTCACCCGTGTGTGTCCAAGTGTCACCCGTGTGTGTGTGTGTGTCCTTGTGTCACCCGTGTGTGTGTGTCCAAGTGTCACCTGTATGTGTGTGTCCAAGTGTCACCTGTGTGTGTGTCCAAGTGTCACCCATGTGTTTGTGTCCAAGTGTCACCCGTGTGTGTGTGTCCAAGTGTCACCCGTGTGTGTGTGTCCAAGTGTCACCTGAAGTTCCCATTCTTTGTCTTCCTGAGATACTTGACATGCATTACACTTGGCTCCTGGTACCACTTAAAATGACTTATGAGGGGTGTGTGTGTGTAGACTCTAGCCTGTGTACACCATAAAAGCGTGTACACACAACCACTGTGGACGTACATGGGAGGCAACGTGGGATTAGCGTGTCTGGTGGGCTTGTAAACAAATAAAGTCTAATAGAATAACAAACTAAAATTGAGTTTCAGGATTTTTTTTATCCGATTTCAGTATGAAACGGCTTTGGTTTTTGTGTATTTTTTTCTAGTAACCAATTTTGGCTCTTGTCGAGGTAAATTTATTTTAGGAGCCAAAAGATAAGTGAATGAGAAATATAGTGAGAAAGATTGCAAGAGGCAGAATGAAAAAAAAATGGAGTGAGAAATATATATATATATATATATATATATATATATATATATATATATATATATACAGATCGGATGAAACATAAGAGGAGAGACATTGAAAAAATGAAACGTGAGAAAGAAAAGATAGTGAGAAATATTAGAAGAGTGAGAAAGATGCTAAGACAGAGTTAGGAACATTAAATAATAACGTCCTACACAAAGATATTTTTTATTTACTCCGAGTTGATGTGTTGCATCACCACGCATGTATGTACAAGTTGATGTGTTGCATCACCACGCATGTATGTACAAGTTGATGTGTTGCATCACCACGCATGTATGTACAAGTTGATGTGTTGCATCACCACGCATGTATGTACAAGTTGATGTGTTGCATCACCACGCATGTATGTACAAGTTGATGTGTTGCATCACCACGCATGTATGTACAAGTTGATGTGTTGCATCACCACGCATGTATGTACAAGTTGATGTGTTGCATCACCACGCATGTATGTACAAGTTGATGTGTTGCATCACCACGCATGTATGTACAAGTTGATGTGTTGCATCACCACGCATGTATGTACAAGTTGATGTGTTGCATCACCACGCATGTATGTACAAGTTGATGTGTTGCATCACCACGCATGTATGTACAAGTTGATGTGTTGCATCACCACGCATGTATGTACAAGTTGATGTGTTGCATCACCACGCATGTATGTACAAGTTGATGTGTTGCATCACCACGCATGTATGTACAAGTTGATGTGTTGCATCACCACGCATGTATGTACAAGTTGATGTGTTGCATCACCACGCATGTATGTACAAGTTGATGTGTTGCATCACCACGCATGTATGTACAAGTTGATGTGTTGCATCACCACGCATGTATGTACAAGTTGATGTGTTGCATCACCACGCATGTATGTACAAGTTGATGTGTTGCATCACCACGCATGTATGTACAAGTTGATGTGTTGCATCACCACGCATGTATGTACAAGTTGATGTGTTGCATCACCACGCATGTATGTACAAGTTGATGTGTTGCATCACCACGCATGTATGTACAAGTTGATGTGTTGCATCACCACGCATGTATGTACAAGTTGATGTGTTGCATCACCACGCATGTATGTACAAGTTGATGTGTTGCATCACCACGCATGTATGTACAAGTTGATGTGTTGCATCACCACGCATGTATGTACAAGTTGATGTGTTGCATCACCACGCATGTATGTACAAGTTGATGTGTTGCATCACCACGCATGTATGTACAAGTTGATGTGTTGCATCACCACGCATGTATGTACAAGTTGATGTGTTGCATCACCACGCATGTATGTACAAGTTGATGTGTTGCATCACCACGCATGTATGTACAAGTTGATGTGTTGCATCACCACGCATGTATGTACAAGTTGATGATGTTGCATCACCACGCATGTATGTACAAGTTGATGTGTTGCATCACCACGCATGTATGTACAAGTTGATGTGTTGCATCACCACGCATGTATGTACAAGTTGATGTGTTGCATCACCACGCATGTATGTACAAGTTGATGTGTTGCATCACCACGCATGTATGTACAAGTTGATGTGTTGCATCACCACGCATGTATGTACAAGTTGATGTGTTGCATCACCACGCATGTATGTACAAGTTGATGTGTTGCATCACCACGCATGTATGTACAAGTTGATGTGTTGCATCACCACGCATGTATGTACAAGTTGATGTGTTGCATCACCACGCATGTATGTACCAGAGTTGTTGATGTTGCATCACCACGCATGTATGTACAAGTTGATGTGTTGCATCACCACGCATGTATGTACAAGTTGATGTGTTGCATCACCACGCATGTATGTACAAGTTGATGTGTTGCATCACCACGCATGTATGTACAAGTTGATGTGTTGCATCACCACGCATGTATGTACAAGTTGATGTGTTGCATCACCACGCATGTATGTACAAGTTGATGTGTTGCATCACCACGCATGTATGTACAAGTTGATGTGTTGCATCACCACGCATGTATGTACAAGTTGATGTGTTGCATCACCACGCATGTATGTACAAGTTGATGTGTTGCATCACCACGCATGTATGTACAAGTTGATGTGTTGCATCACCACGCATGTATGTACAAGTTGATGTGTTGCATCACCACGCATGTATGTACAAGTTGATGTGTTGCATCACCACGCATGTATGTACAAGTTGATGTGTTGCATCACCACGCATGTATGTACAAGTTGATGTGTTGCATCACCACGCATGTATGTACAAGTTGTGTGTTGCATCACCACGCATGTATGTACAAGTTGATGTGTTGCATCACCACGCATGTATGTACAAGTTGATGTGTTGCATCACCACGCATGTATGTACAAGTTGATGTGTTGCATCACCACGCATGTATGTACAAGTTGAGGGGTTGGCTCAGCATTTGTAGTACAAATGAAGAAAGTTTTTCACAACATGTGCAGTCTGAGTGAAGATGTTTGTTCATCATGTACAGTACGAAAGATGTTTGTTCATCATGTACAGTACGAATGAAGATGTTTGTTCATCATGTACAGTAAGAAAGATGTTTGTTCATGGTGTGTATGGAACAACAAGTGTGCTGTGGATATACCAGAAGACCATTATGATAGAGAAGCATCAGCAGGAGAGAGAGAAGAGACCTCCTCTTTAGATTTCCCCACCGTCTTGTATATGTTTCTGTATCGTGATCTCACGTGTGGAAGGAGGGAAATGGTCCCCATGATAGCCCCTTTTACTGCAAGGAAATTGTCCCATTCTGAGTAAGGAGAGTGTCGCTTCCGCAGACATTATTGACGCCAACAAAGGTGAGAGTCATGAGCGAAGATATAAGTTAAACAGCTCTTAGTGTGCCTACGTATTCCTTTTATCCCCGCAGTCATCTCTCATACACAGACCTAAGATACTCACGTCACAAGGCAATGTCTATAAACCCTTGTAGATAAATATCATTGTCATAAGAAATAGTTATAAAGAATTACCGAGAAGAGCGAAACTTAATGGTAGAATGTTTGGTGTTGGCGGCGCACCTGTGAGAGGCAGCAGCTGGGAGGAAGCTGGGCGACCCTCCCGTGTTTTATGCTCTCACCAACCCCCTCATGCAAGTACGTTTTGATCCTCACCTTTTTTGAACACACACTTAGATAGCAGCAAAGGTTAGGATTAATCCTCACAGATATTTAACATATATTTAATTAGCAACTGTTGGCGTTCTGCATGCACAACTGTCGCCCATCTTTATACAAACATTCTATCATGCTGATATAAAATACTTTAGTATTATTATTATTATATCCTTCAAGACAAGCTTTACGTATTGATACGAACCCCTTAATTCATGGGACAATATTAACGCCTTCCAGGATTATACAATAGGTCGAAAAAAATCGTAGTTCCTTGCATGAACTTCAAATGAATGCAAATCTGGCGCCGCCGCCAGTAACCATTGTGCTCTAACCAAACCAAAAGATGAAAGTCACTGATTTTGTCCTTTTGTATAGTTCTGTTTATTTCCCGAACAATGTATGACTACAAGAGACCGGAATGACTACAATAACGCTGCCTTACTGGCTCAACAACAGCGGTCACTCTCAAAAACACTTGTACTTATATGTTGGTGTAAAACACATGTGTAACACCTGCGATCTCTACTGACTACACTTTTCTGTTTCACCAACAAGCTGGTTTAAAAGGACACCTGAGCAAATATTTGGATATTTTCAGTCCCAGGACTGATTTTTTTTCAATAAATATGTCTTAGTGTTTGCTCAAGTTTCTTTTTAAACCAATTTATCTCGTCTCCTTATCTCTCCCTATTTATTCCGCCTCCTTATCTCTTCCTATTTATTCCGTCTCCCTCTTTCCCTACAGTACACCCTTGAACGACACACTGGTTAAGGGCTATTCTTGTGTATAATAATAATAATACTAATACTAATAATAATAATAATAATATAGTCGAAGCACGAGAGATGATATAGGAATGAGAGGATGTGGAAGATAAAGCTATAAATTAGTACTGCAATAAAGACATGATGCTGGCATCCATCTGTGTTTAAACAGGAACCTTCAGCGGATCAAGATCCTCTGGGACAGTTTGAAGGCAGTATGTACCTTCGAGGCCAGAGAACAAGGTGACAACCTTACTCACATGGTGGAATGGTAAACCTCAGATGGTGTAAAAGTAAACTTCAGATGATGGAGAGTTTACCTTGCCCAGTTTACCTTGGCCAGTTTACCTTGGCCAGTTTACCTTGGTCGGTTTACCTTGGCCAGTTTACCTTGCCCAGTAGTGTGTATATCACTGACAATTTCTGCCAGAGAAACATTTGTTTACAAACTTACCGACGTAACTAATTCCATGGACTCTTAGACTTTGTGAGTCTGTGCGCATTAATAAATGCCGAGCGCTTAATTGGGGTTTAAAGCCTATCCACTACACAGAGAATCATTAAGGCTACGTATAACCCTGTTTACCCACAGTCAAGAATATCTTAATCCTAGTATATATATATATATATATATATATATATATATATATATATATATATATATATATATATATATATATATATATATCGTGCCGATTAGGTAAAACTGGTCAATTAGAAAGAACTCATCTAAAATTAAGTCCTTTCTAAAAATTTCTCTTATACGTTTAAAGATATATTTTTTTCATTTATGTTAATGTAAGAATTTATAATTTTGTACCAAGAGAAACTTTGAAAACCTACCTAACCTTATTACAACAAGCGCAATTTAATTTAGCCTAACCCAACTAAATATATTTTAGATATGTTAACATTAATTTAATAATAAACAAACACAATGAAATATATTTTTTTCGTTATGTTCAGAATGATTTTGGCGAAATTATTGCATACACAAATTTTCACTTGTCTTATATGGCAAGGTGAGCGTTGCTATTTAAGCCAAAATAGCAAGTTTTACCTAATCGGCACGACATATATATATATATATATATATATATTAAATGCAGTTAAAGCTTTAGTTAAGATTTTTCTTTGTATCCAGAGACTATTACTACAGGAAACGCCACCCGTTATTCATTTACATGCAAATTGACGTTTCACACTGCAGTGACATGCTTATCACTGAAGCAATCTCTGCTTGTCATTCACTGACATGTTAAATAACATTTTATACTTTTGTGAAATTTGCTTTATCACTGAAGCAAAGACAGTTTTTTTATTTACACAAACTGACACTTCACACATTTGTAAACGTAATAAAACATGTAAACAAGGCTTCATCCACTGACATTAATAGATGCGGGAGCTTCTTACTTTTTTCAGTTTGAAATTTTTTTAGCACTCGTTATTATCAGGACGTACCTTCAGGGGACTTGTTTTTCCAACGCTTAGAAACTCTTACTGTAAGAACTGTTCCCTAATATTGTCAACTTCCAACCAAGGCTGATCACATGGCAAGTTACTGAAGCTATGGTGTGAAGCTCTCGGTGTAGGAGCTATGGTGGGAAGCTCTCTGTGTAGGAGCTATGGTGGGAAGCTCTCTGTGTAGGAGCTATGGTGGGAAGCTCTCATTGTAGGAGCTATGGTGTGACGCTCTCATTGTAGGAGCTATGGTGGGAAGCTCTCATTGTAGGAGCTATGGTGTGACGCTCTCATTGTAGGAGCTATGGTGGGAAGCTCTCATTGTAGGAGCTATGGTGTGAAGCTCTCATTGTAGGAGATATGGTGTGAAGCTCTCGGTGTAGGAGCTATGGTGTGAAGCTCTCGGTGTAGGAGCTATGGTGGGAAGCTCTCAGTGTAGGAGCTATGGTGGGAAGCTCTCAGTGTAGGAGCTATGGTGTGAAGCTCTCAGTGTAGGAGCTATGGTGGGAAGCTCTCATTGTAGGAGCTATGGTGTGACGCTCTCATTGTAGGAGCTATGGTGGGAAGCTCTCATTGTAGGAGCTATGGTGTGACGCTCTCATTGTAGGAGCTATGGTGGGAAGCTCCATTGTAGGAGCTATGGTGGAAGCTCTCGTGTAGGAGTATGGTGTGAAGCTCTCGGTGTAGGAGCTATGGTGGAAGCTCTCGGTGTAGGAGCTATGGTGGGAAGCTCTCTTGTAGGAGCTATGGTGTGAAGCTCTCAGTGTAGGAGCTATGGTGGGAAGCTCTCATTGTAGGAGCTATGGTGTGAAGCTCTCATTGTAGGAGCTATGGTGGAAGCCTCATTGTAGGAGCTATGGTGTGAAGCTCCATTGTAGGAGCTATGGTGTGAAGCCTCATTGTAGGAGCTATGGTGTGAAGCTCTCATTGTAGGAGCTATGGTGTGAAGCTCTCATTGTAGGAGCTATGGTGTGAAGCTCTCATTGTAGGAGCTATGGTGTGAAGCCTCATTGTAGGAGCTATGGTGTGAAGCCTCATTGTAGGAGCTATGGTGTGAAGCTCTCATGTAGGAGCTATGGTGTGAAGCTCTCATTGTAGGAGCTATGGTGTGAAGCTCTCATTGTAGGAGCTATGGTGTGAAGCTCTCATTGTAGGAGCTATGGTGTGAAGCCTCATTGTAGGAGCTATGGTGTGAAGCTCCATTGTAGGAGCTATGGTGTGAAGCTCTCATTGTAGGAGCTATGGTGTGAAGCCTCATTGTAGGAGCTATGGTGTGAAGCTCTCAGTGTAGGAGCTATGGTGTGAAGCTCTCATTGTAGGAGATATGGTGTGAAGCTCTCAGTGTAGGAGCTATGGTGTGAAGCTCTCATTGTAGGAGATATTGTGTGAAGCTCTCAGTGTAGGAGCTATGGTGTGAAGCTCTCATTGTAGGAGATATGGTGTGAAGCTCTCAGTGTAGGAGCTATGGTGTGAAGCTCTCAGTTTAGGAGCTATGGTGTGAAGCTCTCAGTGTAGGAGCTATGGTGTGAAGCTCTCATTGTAGGAGCTATGGTGTGAAGCTCTCATTGTAGGAGCTATGGTGTGAAGCTCTCATTGTAGGAGCTATGGTGGGAAGCTCTCATTGTAGGAGCTATGGTGTGAAGCTCTCATTGTAGGAGCTATGGTGTGAAGCTCTCATTGTAGGAGATATGGTGTGAAGCTCTCAGTGTAGGAGCTATGGTGTGAAGCTCTCAGTTTACGAGCTATGGTGTGAAGCTCTCAGTGTAGGAGCTATGGTGTGAAGCTCTCAGTGTAGGAGCTATGGTGTGAAGCTCTCATTGTAGGAGCTATGGTGTGAAGCTCTCATTGTAGGAGCTATGGTGTGAAGCTCTCATTGTAGGAGCTATGGTGGGAAGCTCTCATTGTAGGAGCTATGGTGTGAAGCTCTCATTGTAGGAGCTATGGTGTGAAGCTCTCATTGTAGGAGCTATGGTGGGAAGCTCTCATTATAGGAGCTATGGTGTGAAGCTCTCATTGTAGGAGCTATGGTGTGAAGCTCTCATTGTAGGAGCTATGGTGGGAAGCTCTCAGTGTAGGAGCTATGGTGTGAAGCTCTCAGTGTAGGAGCTATGGTGGGAAGCTCTCAGTGTAGGAACTATGGTGTGAAGCTCTTAAAAATGGAACGGTGTTATGAATCTCTCAGAGAAAAAAGAGCGGTGGTAGTCTCTCAGAAAAGGAACGGTGGTGTGAAGCTCCCAGAAAGGGACAATGTTACGATTCTCTCCGAAAAGGACGGTGTTGTGAGGCTTTCAGTGTTATATATATATAAGGAGATTGGTTCCAGACCCTCCAGCAACCTGCTCTATTACCATTTAAAGCACAGGAGCAGCGCTGATAGGAACCTCTTACTTATTTATCCTCTAGCCAGTTTGCTGGGAGGTGGGACGCTCATACGCCCATTAACTCAGCAAGAGCGGACTAGTATTATGGTTATTTATCAAGGTATATGTGATTTTTTTTACGAAACTGTTGTCAACGTCCAGACACAAGCTTCGGGTAATGTGTGTACAGAATTAACCAGGTGTGTTCACCTTAACATGAAGTATGGCACCTCTCTCAAGTGTTGGTGAAACCAAAGATGGAGCAAGTCTTCTCCAACAAAAACACTTCACAAGCAACTTAACAAGATGGAGCAACTCTTGTCTAAGAGGAACACGTCGCAAGCAACTTAACAAGATGGAGCAACTCTTGTCTAAGAGGAACACGTCACAAGCAACTTAACAAGATGGAGCAACTCTTGTCTAAGAGGAACACGCCACAAGCAACTTAACAAGATGGAGCAACTCTTGTCTAAGAGGAACACGTCACAAGCAACTTAACAAGATGGAGCAACTCTTGTCTAAGAGGACACGTCACAAGCAACTTAACAAGATGGAGCAACTCTTGTCTAAGAGGACACGTCACAAGCAACTTAACAAGATGGAGCAACTCTTGTCTAAGAGGAACACGTCACAAGCAACTTAACAAGATGGAGCAACTCTTGTCTAAGAGGACACGTCACAAGCAACTTAACAAGATGGAACAACTCTTGTCTAAGAGGAACACGTCACAAGCAACTTAACAAGATGGAGAAACTCTTGTCTAAGAGGACACGTCACAAGCAACTTAACAAGATGGAACAACTCTTGTCTAAGAGGAACACGTCACAAGCAACTTAACAAGATGGAGCAACTCTGCTTTAACAGAAACACGTCACAAGAAACTTAACAGTGCTTTGCAAAAATGCTATGTAAAAAAAAAAAAAGTTGAAATACGTGTGTAAATACTTCGCATATTTCGTCTACCATCATACCAAAGATATATTTTAATTTTCAACATAAAATAAACATTTCACATATTTTTTTCTACCAATATTCCGCAGATATATTTTAATTTTCAACGTAAAATATTTTTTTTATGGGGATTGACAGGACTGCCCCATCGTCTCGCCGCGCTCACATCCCCCTCTCCCCGACAATTTAAATTTTACGGCTCTGCTTTTAAATTAGTTTTATCTAAAAGGTGGGTACTCTGTTTTCACAATGCCTGATGCGCTACACTCTATTCTATCCATTTAATTTACATTTTCATACCCAAATATGTTTGCAGATGTGAGGTGAATAAGGTAACCAGACAGTAGTTTCTTAGGTTGAAGACCCAGTGATTGTATATGATTTATTAAGGCCCAGTTTCACTTACATATATACACTGTGACTACCAATACGTTAATTCCAAAAATAGAGATTAAATATACTGCAATATATATATATATATATATATATATATATATATATATATATATATATATATATATATATATATATATATATATATATATATACTATATATATATATGCAGCATCCTTAGAGAAGTTGCTCTAAGAATGCTGAATAAAGTTGCTGCTGGTAAAAGTACTAAGTTTGCTGCCTTACAAACCAAATTACCAACTTTCCCACCCACCCACCACTTCACCACTATTCACCCACCCACCACTTCACCACTATTCACCCACCCACCACTTCACCACTATTCACCCACCCACCCACCAAGCCACCCACTCACCTGCGCTCTATAAACTGTGATTATTTCCCTCGTTTGCCAGGCCCATCAAGGAAGCTTGTGATTCATGTAACTGGCGCTCGCCTGTTAGCTGATTACAAACTCTCCTGATTTCCCAATGACCTGATATTTTTTTTATCATTTTCTTTTAATTTCCAAATGGAATGGATTTTTTTTTTCTTAAGAAATTTTACATCAAGTGAAATAAATGAGCAGCGATAGTTAACTTTGGTAATTTTTACCGATGGCTCAGATAGGAAGGTTCTATTTCCTTCACGTCTCCTCATGACCAGCGAAATTAGGCAGATCAGCACGAAATTACTGATAATTGATCGTGTTAGGTGTGTTGTGGCCCTCACACCTCTGCCCTCTGTCTTTGTCTCTTTGTCTCTCTCTCTCGCTCTCTCTCTCTGTCTCTCTCTCACAGCCTCACTATCCTCCCCAGCTCCATCATTCTCTCTCAGTTATCGCTTCTGCTGCTGCGTCACCACCCGGCCGCCCACTCTGGCAGGTGTGATGTATGGGGCGGTGGGCGGCGCTAACTCTGTTATCTGCCACCCTCCTGCTGGTGCGGTGATGCTGCCGTTGTTGCTGTTGCTGGTGGCGGTGGTGAGAGTGGTGGTGCTACCGTTGTTGCTGCTGCTGCTGCTGGTGGCGGTGGTGAGTGGTGGTGCTACCGTTGTTGCTGTTGCTGGTGGCGGTGGTGAGAGTGGTGGTGCTACCGTTGTTGCTGCTGCTGCTGCTGGTGGCGGTGGTGAGTGGTGGTGCTGCCGTTGTTGCTTTGCTGTGCTGGTGGTGGTGGTGCTACGTGTTGTGTTGTGGTGGTGGTGAGGGGTGCACCGTTGTTGCTGCTGCTGCTGCTGGTGGCGGTGGTGAGTGGTGGTGCTACCGTTGTTGCTGTTGCTGGTACGGTGGTGAAGTGGTGGTGCTACCGTTGTTGCTGCTGCTGCTGCTGGTGGCGGTGGTGAGAGTGGTGGTGCTACCGTTGTTGTTGTTGCTGCTGCTGGTGGCGGTGGTGAGAGTGATGGTGCTACCGTTGTTGCTGCTGCTGCTGCTGGTGGCGGTGGTGAGTAGTGGTGCTACCGTTGTTGCTGCTGCTGCTGCTGGTGGCGGTGGTGAGAACGGTGGTGCTGCAGTTGTTGCTGCTGCTGCTGCTGGTGGCGGTGGTGAGAGTGGTGGTGCTACCGTTGTTGCTGCTGCTGCTGCTGGTGGCGGTGGTGAGTGGTGGTGCTACCGTTGTTGTTGTTGCTGCTGCGCTGGTGGCGGTGGTGAGAGTGATGGTGCTACCGTTGTTGTTGCTGCTGCTGCTGTTGGCGGTGGTGAGAGTGGTGGTGCTACCATTGTTGCTGCTGCTGCTGCTGGAGGCGGTGGTGAGAGTGGTGGTGCTACCGTTGTTGCTGCTGCTGCTGCTGGTGGCGGTGGTGAGTGGTGGTGCTACCGTTGTTGCTGCTGCTGCTGCTGGTGGCGGTGGTGAGAGTGGTGGTGCTACCGTTGTTGCTGCTGCTGCTGCTGCTGCTGGTGGCGGTGGTGAGAGTGGTGGTGCTACCGTTGTTGTTGTTGCTGCTGCTGGTGGCGGTGGTGAGAGTGGTGGTGCTACCGTTGTTGCTGTTGCTGCTGCTGGTGGCGGTGGTGAGAGTAGTGGTGCTACCGTTGTTTCTGTTGCTGCTGCTGGTGGCGGTGGTGAGAGTGGTGGTGCTACCGTTGTTGCTGCTGCTGCTGGCGGTGGTGCTACCGTTGTTGCTGCTGATGCTGCTGCTGGCGGTGGTGAGAGTGGTGGTGCTACCGTTGTTGCTGCTGCTGCTGCTGGTGGCGGTGGTGAGAGTGGTGGTGCTACCGTTGTTGCTGCTGATGCTGCTGGTGGCGGTGGTGAGAGTGGTGGTGCTACCGTTGTTGCTGCTGCTGCTGCTGGTGGCGGTGGTGAGAGTGGTGGTGCTACCGTTGTTGTTGTTGCTGCTGCTGGTGGCGGTGGTGAGAGTGGTGGTGCTACCGTTGTTGTTGCTGCTGCTGCTGCTGGTGGCGGTGGTGAGAGTGGTGGTGCTACCGTTATTGCTGCTGCTGTTGGCGGTGGTGAGAGTGGTGGTGCTACCGTTGTTACTGTTGCTGCTGCTGGTGGCGGTGGTGAGAGTGGTGGTGCTACCGTTGTTGTTGCTGCTGCTGCTGGTTGCGGTGGTGAGAGTGGTGGTGCTACCGTTATTGCTGTTGCTGCTACTGGTGGCGGTGGTGAGAGTGGTGGTGCTACCGTTATTGCTGTTGCTGCTGCTGGTGGCGGTGGTGAGAGTGGTGGTGCTACCGTTGTTGCTGCTGCTGCTGCTGTTCGCGGTGGTGAGAGTGGTGGTGCTACCGTTGTTGCTGTTGCTGCTGCTGTTGGCGGTGGTGAGAGTGGTGGTGCTACCGTTGTTGCTGTTGCTGCTGCTGGTGGCGGTGGTGAGAGTGGTGGTGCTACCGTTGTTGCTGCTGCTGCTGTTGTTGCTGATGCTGCTGGTGGTAGTGAGAGTGGTGGTGCTACCATTGTTGCTGCTGTTATTGCTGCTGCTTCTCCTGTTGCTGCTTCTCCTGTTGCTGCTTCTCCTGCTGCTGCTTCTCCTGCTGCTGCTTCTCCTGCTGCTGCTTCTCCTGCTGCTGCTTCTCCTGCTGCTGCTTCTGTGTCAACCCCACCAACACGTTTTCTTGGTCCTCTGCGACTGACCAATCGACTTCACAGCATTAAGATTATTTTTTACACAGAACTAATCCATTAAATACTTATATTCGAGGCAGGTACCTTAATAGGTGCGTCAGTTTCCCTGTCTCCTAATATCATGATTATTTTTTCCCTATAATCTACCTTGTCCATAATTACAATCGCATTTGCTTTGTCTGCTTTCGTAAGGTGAAGTCAGGATCTTTCCTTAATTCATGGTATAACTTAACAAATCTTTGATGACAATTGTGTTGCTCAGACCTCTACAACAACAATAGTCCTCAAAGATTTGTTAAGTTATACCATGAATTAAGGTAAGATCCTGGACTTCACCTTACGAAAGCAGACAAAGAAAATGCGATAATAATTATGGACAAGGTAGATTATAGTGGAAAAATAATATATTATAAGAGAGGGGAAGTGACGTGCCTCTTAATACTGCCACCGTGACGATGCAAAAACATTTACTAAAGAAGTAACTGAGATGTGAGTGTGCTGGAGTGGAAGATGTGACCGAGGTACTGAGATGTGAGTGTGCTGGAGTGGAAGATGTGACCGGGGAGCTGAGATGTGAGTGTGCTGGAGTGGAAGATGTGACCGAGGTACTGAGATGTGAGTGTGCTGGAGTGGAAGATGTTACCGGGGTACTGAGATGTGAGTGTGCTGGAGTGGAAGATGTGACCGAGGTACTGAGATGTGAGTGTGCTGGAGTGGAAGATGTGACCGAGGTACTGAGATGTGAGTGTGCTGGAGTGGAAGATGTGACCGAGGTACTGAGATGTGAGTGTGCTGGAGTGGAAGATGTGACCGAGGTACTGAGATGTGAGTGTGCTGGAGTGGAAGATGTGACCGGGGTACTGAGATGTGAGTGTGCTGGAGTGGAAGATGTGACCGAGGTACTGAGATGTGAGTGTGCTGGAGTGGAAGATGTGACCGAGGTACTGAGATGTGAGTGTGCTGGAGTGGAAGATGTGACCGAGGTACTGAGATGTGAGTGTGCTGGAGTGGAAGATGTGACCGAGGGTACTGAGATGTGAGTGTGCTGGAGTGGAAGATGTGACCGGGTACTAAGATGTGAGTGTGCTGGAGTGGAAGATGTGACAGGTACTGAGATTCAGTGTGCTGGAGTGGAAGATGTGACCGAGGTACTAAGATGTGAGTGTGCTGGAGTGGAAGATGTGACAGGGGTACTGAGATGTGAGTGTGCTGGAGTGGAAGATGTGACCGAGGTACTGAGATGTGAGTGTGCTGGAGTGGAAGATGTGACCGGGGTACTGAGATGTGAGTGTGCTGGAGTGGAAGATGTGACCGGGGTACTGAGATGTGAGTGTGCTGGAGTGGAAGATGTGACCGAGGTACTGAGATGTGAGTGTGCTGGAGTGGAAGATGTGACCGAGGTACTGAGATGTGAGTGTGCTGGAGTGGAAGATGTGACCGAGGTACTGAGATGTGAGTGTGCTGGAGTGGAAGATGTGACCGGGGTACTGAGATGTGAGTGTGCTGGAGTGGAAGATGTGACCGAGGTACTGAGATGTGAGTGTGCTGGAGTGGAAGATGTGACCGGGTACTGAGATGTGAGTGTGCTGGAGTGGAAGATGTGACCGAGGTACTGAGATGTGAGTGTGCTGGAGTGGAAGATGTGACCGGGGTACTGAGATGTGAGTGTGCTGGAGTGGAAGATGTGACCGAGGTACTGAGATGTGAGTGTGCTGGAGTGGAAGATGTGACCGGGGTACTGAGATGTGAGTGTGCTGGAGTGGAAGATGTGACCGGGTCTGAGATGTGAGTGTGCTGGAGTGGAAGATGTGACCGGGTACTGAGATGTGAGTGTGCTGGAGTGGAAGATGTGACCGAGGTACTGAGATGTGAGTGTGCTGGAGTGGAAGATGTGACCGGGTGCTGAGATGTGAGTGTGCTGGAGTGGAAGATGTGACCGAGGTACTGAGATGTGAGTGTGCTGGAGTGGAAGATGTGACCGGGTCTGAGATGTGAGTGTGCTGGAGTGGAAGATGTGACCGGGTGCTGAGATGTGAGTGTGCTGGAGTGGAAGATGTGACCGAGGTACTGAGATGTGAGTGTGCTGGAGTGGAAGATGTGACCGAGGTACTGAGATGTGAGTGTGCTGGAGTGGAAGATGTGACCGAGGTACTGAGATGTGAGTGTGCTGGAGTGGAAGATGTGACCGGGTACTGAGATGTGAGTGTGCTGGAGTGGAAGATGTGACCGAGGTACTGAGATGTGAGTGTGCTGGAGTGGAAGATGTGACCGAGGTACTGAGATGTGAGTGTGCTGGAGTGGAAGATGTGACCGGGGTGCTGAGATGTGAGTGTGCTGGAGTGGAAGATGTGACCGGGGTGCTGAGATGTGAGTGTGCTGGAGTGGAAGATGTGACCGAGGTACTGAGATGTGAGTGTGCTGGAGTGGAAGATGTGACCGGAGTGACTGAGATGTGAAGTGTGCTGGAGTGGAAGATGTGACCGAGGTACTGAGATGTGAGTGTGCTGGAGTGGAAGATGTGACCGGGGTACTGAGATGTGAGTGTGCTGGAGTGGAAGATGTGACCGGGTACTGAGATGTGAGTGTGCTGGAGTGGAAGATGTGACCGGGGTACTGAGATGTGAGTGTGCTGGAGTGGAAGATGTGACCGGGGTACTGAGATGTGAGTGTGCTGGAGTGGAAGATGTGACCGGGGTGCTGAGATGTGAGTGTGCTGGAGTGGAAGATGTGACCGGGGTGCTGAGATGTGAGTGTGCTGGAGTGGAAGATGTGACCGGGTGCTGAGATGTGAGTGTGCTGGAGTGGAAGATGTGACCGGGTGCTGAGATGTGAGTGTGCTGGAGTGGAAGATGTGACCGAGGTACTGAGATGTGAGTGTGCTGGAGTGGAAGATGTGACCGGGTGCTGAGATGTGAGTGTGCTGGAGTGGAAGATGTGACCGGGGTGCTGAGATGTGAGTGTGCTGGAGTGGAAGATGTGACCGGGGTCTGAGATGTGAGTGTGCTGGAGTGGAAGATGTGACCGGGGTGCTGAGATGTGAGTGTGCTGGAGTGGAAGATGTGACCGGGGTACTGAGATGTGAGTGTGCTGGAGTGGAAGATGTGACCGGGGTATTAACAACAGCAGCATGACATGTCAAACGTTATAGTGTCTCCTGCAGTGTGGTTGTTTGCTGATCGTAAAGTATGAGTCGCTAACAGTGTCGTAATATTCTGGATAGACAAGCCTCTTTAAAAAAAAATTACCGTCGCACACTTCTATAGTTAAAATATTTTGTTATATCCAACATTTCTTATAACCTAATAAATTACCCATGAAACATATAATGTATCTTATTAGTGACGGTTTACAATACCATGATTACAATCATCACTGATATAACAACTAGATACATGATATAACAACTAGATACATGATATAACAACTAGATACATGATATAACAACTAGATACATGATATAAAAACTAGAATTAGGCAGTAATGGAACATACTAATGAATTGAATTTTGTTAAACTGTTAATAAGCCTTTGACATAGTGAGCCACAAGGGATTATATTAACAAACTGAAAAAAAACCCGTATTGGAGTGATTGAGAGAGTATACTATATTATATATGAATATGTCTATCTGGGGACACTTATGGTGAGTAAACTCTTCTGTGCTAATGATGAGAATAATGATGAGAATAATGATGAGAATAATGATGAGAATAATGATGAGAATAAATGAAATAATGAGATAAATAAATAGATGAGAATAATGATGAGAATAATGATGAGAATAATGATGAGAATAATGATGAGAATAATGATGAGAATAATGATGAGAATAATAATGAGAATAATGATGAGAATAATGATGAGAATAATGATGAGAATAATGATGAGAATAATGATGAGAATAAGTACACATAGGTACTGCAAGATGCAAGTGACAAATGAAAGATGATGACAGGAACAGCAGGTAGGAGACCAGAGGTGAGTACAACCTGAGAGGCAGGCTGGAGGTACGTACAACCTGAGAGGCAGGCTGGAGGTACGTACAACCTGAGAGACAGGCTGGAGGTACGTACAACCTGAGAGGCAGGCTGGAGGTACGTACAACCTGAGAGGCAGGCTGGAGGTACGTACAACCTGAGAGGCAGGCTGGAGGTACGTACAACCTGAGAGACAGGCTGGAGGTACGGACAACCTGAGAGGCAGGCTGGAGGTACGTCAACCTGAGAGGCAAGGCTGGAGGTATGTACAACCTGAGAGGCAGGCTGGAGAGTACAGTACAACCTGAGAGGCAGGCTGGAGGTACGTACAACCTGAGGGCAGGCTGGAGGTACGTACAACCTGAGAGGCAGGCTGGAGGTACGTACAACCTGAGAGGCAGGCTGGAGGTAGCGTACAACCTGAGAGGCAGGCTGAAGGTACGTACAACCTGAAAGGCAGGCTGGAGGTACGTACAACCTGAGAGGCAGGCTGGAGGTACAGTACAACCTGAGACAGGCTGGAGGTAGTACAACCTGAGAGGCAGGCTGAGGTACGTGACAACCTGAGAGGCAGGCTGGAGATACAGTACAACCTGAGAGACAGGCTGGAGGTACGACAACCTGAGAGGGGCAGGCTGGAGGTACGTACAACCTGAGAGGCAGGCTGGAGGTACGTACAACCTGAGAGACAGGCTGGAGGTACGTACAACCTGAGAGGCAGGCTGATGGTACGGACAACCTGAGAGGCAGGCTGGAGGTACGGACAACCTGAGAGGCAGGCTGGAGGTACGTACAACCTGAGAGGCAGGCTGGAGGTACGTACAACCTGAGAGGCAGGCTGGAGGTACGTACAACCTGAGAGGCAGGCTGGAGGTACGTACAACCTGAGAGGCAGGCTGGAGGTACGTACAACCTGAGAGGCAGGCTGGAGGTACGTACAACCTGAGAGACAGGCTGGAGGTACGTACAACCTGAGAACAGGCTGGAGGTACGTACAACCTGGAGGCAGGCTGGAGGTACACAACCTGAGAGGCAGGCTGGAGGTACGTACAACCTGAGAGGCAGGCTGGAGGTACGGACAACCTGAGAGGCAGGCTGGAGGTACGTACAACCTGAGAGGCAGGCTGGAGGTACGTACAACCTGAGAGACAGGCTGGAGGTACGTACAACCTGAGAGACAGGCTGGAGGTACCTACAACCTGAGAGGCAGGCTGATGGTACGGACAACCTGAGAGGCAGGCTGGAGGTACGGACAACCTGAGAGGCAGGCTGGAGGTACGTACAACCTGAGAGGCAGGCTGGAGGTACGTACAACCTGAGAGACAGGCTGGAGGTACGTACAACCTGAGAGGCTGGCTGGAGGTACGTACAACCTGAGAGACAGGCTGGAGGTACGTACAACCTGGAGGCAGGCTGGAGGTACGTACAACCTGAGAGGCAGGCTGGAGGTCACTGTACAACCTGAGAGGCAGGCTGGAGGTACGTACAACCTGAGAGGCAGGCTGGAGGTACGTACAACCTGAGAGACAGGCTGGAGGTACGTACAACCTGAGACAGGCTGGAGGTACGTACAACCTGAGAGGCAGCCTGGAGGTACGTACAACCTGAGAGGCAGGCTGGAGGTACGTACAACCTGAGAGGCAGGCTGGAGGTACGGACAACCTGAGAGGCAGGCTGGAGGTACATGTACAACCTGAGAGGCAGGCTGGAGGCGTACAACCTGAGAGGCAGGCTGGAGGTACGTACAACCTGAGAGGGAGGCTGGAGGTACGTACAACCTGAGAGGCAGGCTGGAGGTACGTACAACCTGAGAGACAGGCTGGAGGTCATACAACCTGAGAGACAGGCTGGAGGTACGTACAACCTGAGAGGCAGGCTGGAGGTACGTACAACCTGAGAGGCAGGCTGGAGGTACGTACAACCTGAGAGGCAGGCTGGAGGTACGGACAATCTGAGAGGCAGGCTGGAGGTACGTACAACCTGAGAGGCAGGCTGGAGGTACGTACAACCTGAGAGGCAGGCTGGAGGTACGTACAACCTGAGAGGCAGGCTGGAGGTACGGACAACCTGAGAGGCAGGCTGGTGGTACGTACAACCTGAGATGCAGGCTGGAGGTACGTACAACCTGAGAGGCAGGCTGGTGGTACGGACAACCTGAGAGGCAGGCTGGAGGTACGTACAACCTGAGAGACAGGCTGGAGGTACGTACAACCTAGAGGCAGGCTGGAGGTACGTACAACCTGAGAGGCAGGCTGGAGGTACTCAACCTGAGAGGCAGGCTGGAGGTACGTACAACCTGAGAGGCAGGCTGGAGGTACGTACAACCTGAGAGGCAGGCTGGAGGTACGTACAACCTGAGAGACAGGCTGGAGGTACGTACAACCTGAGAGACAGGCTGGAGGTACGTACAACCTGAGAGGCAGGCTGGAGGTACGTACAACCTGAGAGGCAGGCTGGAGGTACGTACAACCTGAGAGGCAGGCTGGAGGTACGTACAACCTGAGAGGCAGGCTGGAGGTACGTACAACCTGAGAGGCAGGCTGGAGGTACGTACAACCTGAGAGGCAGGCTGGAGGTACGTACAACCTGAGAGGCAGGCTGGAGGTACGTACAACCTGAGAGGCAGGTGGAGGTACGGACAACCTGAGAGGCAGGCTGGTGGTACGTACAACCTGAGATGCAGGCTGGAGGTACGTACAACCTGAGAGGCAGGCTGGTGGTACGTACAACCTGAGAGGCAGGCTGGAGGTACGTACAACCTGAGAGGCAGGCTGGAGGTACGTACAACCTGAGAGGCAGGCTGGAGGTACAGACAACCTGAGAGGCAGGCTGGTGGTACCTACAACCTGAGAGGCAGGCTGGAGGTACGTACAACCTGAGAGGCAGGCTGGAGGTACGTACAACCTGAGAGGCAGGCTGGTGGTACGTACAACCTGAGAGGCAGGCTGGAGGTACGTACAACCTGAGAGGCAGGCTGGAGGTACGGACAACCTGAGAGGCAGGCTGGAGGTACGGACAACCTGAGAGGCAGGCTGGAGGTACGTA
Organism: Cherax destructor; assembly: GCA_009830355.1. Taxonomy (NCBI): domain Eukaryota; kingdom Metazoa; phylum Arthropoda; class Malacostraca; order Decapoda; family Parastacidae; genus Cherax; species Cherax destructor. The sequence continues at coordinate 331,535 of WNWK01000369.1, read as the reverse complement.
CAACTTGATAGGCAGGCTGGAGGTACGGACAACCTGAGAGGCAGGCTGGAGGTACGGACAACCTGAGAGGCAGGCTGGAGGTACGTACAACCTGAGAGGCAGGCTGGAGGTACGTACAACCTGAGAGGCAGGCTGGAGGTACGTACAACCTGAGAGGCAGGCTGGAGGTACGTACAACCTGAGAGGCAGGCTGGAGGTACGTTCAACTAGAGAGGCAGGTAATAGAGGTAGATAGAGAGAGGTAGGTAATAGAGATAGAGAGAGGCAGGCAATAGAGATAGAGATGTAGAGTAGTGTGTTGTAGCAGAGTGAGTTAGTGTTCACCTCCTTTCTTTACTTTAATTATTGACCACACCTTCCTTACCTCACCTTTCTCTACTCTAACGCCTCTCCTTTTGTCTTTTTCCTCATTTTCTGTACGTCTACATGCACGATATGTACGTGAATGAGTGTGAATGTTTATATGTGCACGTGAGTGCATACATGTTGCATGAATATTCTTATATACCTGTGCATGTTTTAATTGAGTGTGTTGCTATGTCACTATATACACTACTATATATGAACTCTAAGAGTTACATATATTCTGGCTAAGAAGTCTACAAACTGGCCAGCCAGGATAAACTTAATTATAGATAGAATATTGGCCATAACGTCTACCAACCTGGCCAGCCAAGATTCACTTAATAATAGATAGATTCTTGGCCATAACGTCTACATACCTGGCCAGCCAGGACTCTTGGCCATAACGTTTTCGAACCTGTCCAGCTAGGATTCACTTAATAATAACTAGACTATGGACACAGCCAGCCAAGATTCACTTACTGATGGATGTCTGGTAATAAAGTCTACGGACACAGCCAGCCAAGATTCACTTACTGATGGTTGTCTGGTAATAACGTCTACGGACACAGCCAGCCATGATTCACTTACTGATGGTTGTCTGGCTATAAAGTCTACGGACACCGCCAGCCAAGATTCACTTACTGATGGATGTTTGGCTATAAAGTCTACGGACACCGCCAGCCAAGATTCACTTACTGATGGTTGTCTGGTAATAAAGTCTACGGACACAGCCAGGCATGATTCACTTACTTATGGATGTTTGGCTATAAAGTCTACGGACACCGCCAGCCAAGATTCACTTACTGATGGATGTTTGGCTATAAAGTCTACGGACACAGCCAGCCAAGATTCACTTACTGATGGATGTTTGGCTATAAAGTCTACGGACACCGCCAGCCAAGATTCACTTACTGATGGTTGTTTGGCTATAAAGTCTACGGACACAGCCAGCCAAGATTCACTTACTGATGGTTGTCTGGTAATAAAGTCTACGGACACAGCCAGCCAAGATTCACTTACTGATGGTTGTCTGGCTATAAAGTCTACGGACACCGCCAGCCAAGATTCACTTACTGAAGGACTTATAGGTTAGAACTAATTTTTTTCTAACTTGCTTTCATCTTATCTTCCACTAAATTAAATCAATACACTTTCTGTTACTTCATTAAAGCATTTTTTCTTCACCTCACAGTCCACCTCACAGTCCACCTCACAGTCCACCTCACAGTCCACCTCACAGTCCACCTCACAGTCCACCTCATTGCCCATCAATCACCTTTCTTCAGAAGGGTGCCTCGATGCTAGTCAGAAGCTCTTGATGCAAGAAATTGAAGCTACTTTCCACTTCTTTCGATCAAACCTGATTGCCTCCCTTTTCATAGCCACTGTTTAATTAAATTCATAATAATAATAATAATAACAATATTAATAAAACTATTGATAATAATAATAATATGATATACGAGGTGTTGACCTGCAGACACTTCCTACACGGTATATAATAATCTACAGCCGCTGATGATTGTGTTCTCTGTAAGACTGTCTTGTCTGGCCCACACTGCTCTTAACTGCTTGATCAAGACGCAGGTGTCTTCCTGCATATTACTCATCATGTGAGAGCGTCACAGTGAGAGTGACTGATGAATGAGACATGTGCAACACTTGGATGTCCTTATTGTGGAAATGTATCGACTGCGCAGCAAAGATGCTTTTAATTCTGGAGACAGGAAGCAGCGGAGACGTAATGTCGAGGTTTTAATCTCTCAGAGTGTGACTATAAGAGCACCACAGTGTTAGTGTAGCAGCATGGTTATAATAATAACCATAATTTTAAAGAGGTGGACCAGTAAGCCAGCGGAAGTCCTCGGTCAGATGACCAAAACCTCCAACTGTGGGTCGTCATATGACTAAGATCCGCGTCAGGAAACACTTGTACTGTTTCCTGACAAACACTGTACCTACCTAATACAAGTGTGAAAGACGTGAGCGTGACTGAACGTGTGTGTGAGTGTGTGAATGAGTGTGTGAATGAGTGTGTGAATGAGTGTGTGAATGAGTGTGTGAATGAGTGTGTGAATGAGTTTGTGAATGAGTGTGTGAATGAGTGTGTGAATGCGAGGGCCTCGTTAGCTGATATATTTCACGTGGTACATTAGAAGCGTGACTATCAGCCATGTGCCACACCATGGACACCGTAAGCGTCAGCACGGGGTCACTCCCACCCATCATCCAGGCAGTAAATGCTGACATACAGTGAGTGAGGTGGGGGAAGGGGGCTAGCACCCACCCATCACCCTGCCAGAAGGGGTCAAGGCTACCCTACACCCATTAATAACAACACGAGACTGAATCAGCGGCAACCAGTCACTCCGTGGATGTCACCACAGACTTCGGTGGGAAGTCACAGACAGCACGAGACTCAGTGAATTGCTCCTCTAATTGCTGCTACGAGCCATCACTGCCTGGCCAGAGGTTTAGGTCCCTGGGTGATGTGTAGGTGACACGCACAGTGGCGCCACAGTGCTTGTATCACTGCACAGAAACACACTGCTGGAGCCGCCACCTTCAAACACTTCTGTGTCTTCATGGTGTCGTTAAGACAATTATCCTCTCTTAGAGTAATCTTTCTTATCACTCGTTTCACCTTACTTACCTTGTACTACTACTACTACTACTTACCTTGTACTACAATCACATACATTGTGCTACAATCACATACATTGTGCTACAATCACTTACCACGTCTTACAAATCACGTACCTTGTCCAACAATAACTTACCTTGTACTACAATCACTTGTATTGTACTACAATCACATACCTTGTACTACAATCACTTACCTTTCACTACAATCACTTGTCTTGTACTACAATCACTTACCTTTCACTACAATCACATACCTTATACTTCAATCACATACCTTATACTACAATCACATACCTTATACTACAATCACATACCTTATACTACAATCACATACCTTGTACTACAATCACATACCTTGTACTACAATCACATACCTTATACTACAATCACTTACCTTGTACTACAATCACATACCTTGTAATACAGTCACTTTCCTTGTACTACAGCCACTTACCTTGTACTACAATCACATACCTTGTACTACAGTCACTTTCCTTGTCCTACAATCACTTACCTTGTACTACAATCACTTACCTTGTACTACAATCACTTACCTTGTACTACAGTCACTTACCTTGTACTACAATCACTTACCTTGTACTACAATCACTTACCTTGTACTACAATCACTTACCTTGTACTACAATCACTTACCTTGTACTACAATCACTTACCTTGTACTACAATCACTTACCTTGTACTACAATCACTTACCTTGTACTACAATCACTTACCTTGTACTAAAATCACTTACCTTGTACTACAATCACTTACCTTGTACTACAATCACTTACCTTGTACTACAATCACTTACCTTGTACTACAATCACTTACCTTGTACTACAATCACTTACCTTGTACTACAATCACTTACCTTGTACTTACAATCACTTACCTTGTACTACAATCACTTACCTTGTACTACAATCACTTACCTTGTACTAAAATCACTTACCTTGTACTACAATCACTTACCTTGTACTACAATCACTTACCTTGTACTACAATCACTTACCTTGTACTACAATCACTTACCTTGTACTTGTACTACAATCACTTACCTTGTACTACAATCACTTACTTTGTACTACAATCACTTACCTTGTACTACAATCACTTACCTTGCACTACAATCACTTACCTTGTACTACAATCACTTACCTTATACTACAATCACTTACCTTGTACTACAATCACTTACCTTGTACTACAATCACTTACCTTGTACTACAATCACTTACCTTATACTACAATCACTTACCTTGTACAACAATCACTTACCTTGTACTACAATCACTTACCTTGTACTACAATCACTTACCTTGTACTACAATCACTTACCTTGTACTACAATCACTTACCTTGTACTACAATCACTTACCTTATACTACAATCACTTACCTTGTACTACAATCACTTACCTTGTACTACAATCACTTACCTTGTACTACAATCACTTACCTTGTACTACAATCACTTACCTTGTACTACAATCACTTACCTTGTACTACAATCACTTACCTTGTACTACAATCACTTACCTTGTACTACAATCATTTACCTTGTACTACAATCACATACCTTGCAGTAATTCATCGTTGTAAGGGTCATACAGCCCTCAGATATATAAACATTCTTTCAGAGAAACAAAAGCTATTGTTGTCTGTAACTGTGAAAATCATATGAGATAATATCCAGTGAGACAAAAGCTTAAAATTACTGTCTATACTCAGCAGTGTAATTGAGCTTCCAACCATTTACTGGTTGTTAAGATAAGCAGATTACAGCCTCCATAGCCGGTAAATGTCTCTAGGTTTATCATTAGTAATTATATGTCTTTCATGACCTATGACCAGGATATATACTCTCTGAGACCAAGATATGTATTCTCTGAGACCAGGATATGTATTCTCTGAGGCCAGGATATGTATTCTCTGAGGCCAGGATATATATTCTCTGAGGCCAGGATATATATTCTCTGAGGCCAGGATATATATTCTCTGAGGCCAGGATATATATTCTCTGAGGCCAGGATATGTATTCTCTGAGGCCAGGGTATGTATTCTCTGAGGCCAGAATATGTATTCTCTGAGGCTAGGATATATATTCTCTGAGGCCAGGATATGTATCCTGAAGGTAGAATATATGTAGATGAATAAGACACATATGTACAAATTTGCCATCTTTATTTCCCCAAGGTTCCGGAAGTCAATATACTACACTGGTCCTGCACGTGTAACCTCTTCATCTATGTCAGTACTGTATACCATTAATATAAAAATACCGGGATATATGTTGTCAAATGCAAGGATATATGTTCTCAGAGGACGGGATATGTATATTCTCCCCGAGCTGGACAAACACAGACTCAACAGTCGTACGACAGTTTCCAAAATACTGTTGACGTCTCATATTTTTTAAGCCCAACCTCAGAAAAGCCGTCAGTTTAAATCAGCATATGTAATTTTTTTCCGAAGGGGCCATTTCCAGAGTAGTTTTCCGAGCCATTTGGTCGATAAATCACGTCTCTATTGTCAGTGTTGGGTGTCAGAGGCGAGGTGAGGCGGGGCTTGTCTGATTTGGTGCGTCAGTGAGGGTACACACACACACACACACACACACACACACAACGATTTAAAGAACAATCAACATCATAAACTAGTACTCGACACCATCAACTAGTACTCGACACCATCAACTAGTACTCGACACCATCAACTAGTACTCGACACCATCAACTAGTACTCGACACCATCAACTAGTACTCGACACCATCAACTAGTACTCGACACCATCAACTAGTACTCGACACCATCAACTAGTACTCGACACCATCAACTAGTACTCGACACCATCAACTAATACTCGACACCATCAACTAGTACTCGACACCATCAACTAGTACTCGACACCATCAACTAGTACTCGACACCATCAACTAGTACTCGACACCATCAACTAGTACTCGACACCATCAACTAGTACTCGACACCATCAACTAATACTCGACACCATCAACTAGTACTCGACACCATCAACTAGTACTCGACACCATCAACTAGTACTCGACACCATCAACTAGTACTCGACACCATCAACTACTACTCGACACCATCAACTAGTACTCGACACAATCAACTAGTACTCGACACCATCAACTAGTACTCGACACCATCAACTAGTACTCGACACCATCAACTAATACTCGACACCATCAACTAGTACTCGACACCATCAACTAGTACTCGACACCATCAACTAGTACTCGACACCATCAACTAGTACTCGACACCATCAACTAGTACTCGACACCATCAACTAGTACTCGACACCATCAACTAATACTCGACACCATCAACTAGTACTCGACACCATCAACTAGTACTCGACACCATCAACTAGTACTCGACACCACCAACTAGTAATCAAGACCATCAACTAGTAATCAACACCATCAACCAGGCATCAACATCAACCCTGATGAGAGCACCAACAGAATTAATTAATATTATTGATTGTAAAGTACTTTTCGTGTTTGTTGATGACTGGCTCAGGCATCGTCTGCCATCAACACTGTTGATGACTGGCTCAGGCATTGTCTGCCATCAACACTGTTGATGACTGGCTCAGACATCGTCTGCCATCAACACTGTTGATGACTGGCTCAGGCATCGTCTGCCATCAACACTGTTGATGACTGGCTCAGGCATTGTCTGCCATCAACACTGTTGATGACTGGCTCAGACATCGTCTGCCATCAACACTGTTGATGACTGGCTCAGGCATTGTCTGCCATCAACACTGCTGATGACTGGCTCAGACATCGTCTGCCATCAACATTGTTGATGACTGGCTCAGACATCGTCTGCCATCAACACTGTTGATGACTGGCTCAGGCATCGTCTGCCATCAACACTGTTGATGACTGGCTCAGACATCGTCTGCCATCAACATTGTTGATGACTGGCTCAGGCATCGTCTGCCATCAACATTGTTGATGACTGGCTCAGGCATCGTCTGCCATCAACATTGTTGATGACTGGCTCAGGCATCGTCTGCCATCAACACTGTTGATGACTGGCTCAGGCATCGTCTGCCATCAACACTGTTGATGACTGGCTCAAGCATTGTCTGCCATCAACACTGTTGATGATTGACTGAATAAAAATGGTAACGTATGTGTGTGTGTACTCACCTAATTGTGGTTGCAGGGGTCGAGACTCAGCTCCTGACCCCTGTGTGTGTGTGTCTGTGTGTGTGTGTGTGTGTTTCTGTGTATGTGTGTGTGTTTGTGTGTGTATGTGTGTGTGTTTGTGTGTGTGTTTGTGTGTGTATGTGAGTGTGTATGTGTGTGTGATTGTGAGTGTGTTTCTCTGTGTGTGTTTGTCTTTATATGTGTGTGAAATACTAGAGTGTGAGAGGGTTTGATCCTAGGCTCTTAAGCCACTTCATAACATTGTGTAGGTTAACGTGGTGTGTTATCGTCACAACTGTGCTCTCATACCTGTGCTTGAAGCTGTGTTATATTGTGAACTCTTCACCTTTTAGTCGTCTCCCTTGTTACTGGTTCTCCCTCACACCTTCCCTCTCTTTCTTTTTCGTATCTTCTTTCTTCCTCCCTTACTGTTAATCATTCTTCCTCCTGCCTCTTCCCTCTGCCTCCGGCCTTCTGTTTCCCTGCCTCCTGCCTTCTGTTTGCCTGCCTTCTGTTTGCCTGCCTCCTGTTTCCCTTCCTCCTACTTTCTGTTTCCCTTCCTCCTGCCTTCTATTTACCTGCCTCCTGTCTTCTGTTTGCCTGCCTTCTGTTTTCCTTCCTCCTACCTTCTGTTTCCCTTCCTCCTACCTTCTGTTTCCCTTCCTCCTACCTTCTGTTTCCCTTCCTCCTACCTTCTGTTTCCCTACCTCCTGCCTTCTGTTTGCCTGTCTCCTGTTTCCATACATCCTACCTTCTGCTTCCCTTCCTCCTGCCTTCTGTTTATCTGCCTCCTGCCTTCTGTTTGCCTGTCTCCTGTTTCCATACATCCTACCTTCTGCTTCCCTTCCTCCTGCCTTCTGTTTGCCTGCCTCCTGTTTCCATACCTCCTAGTTTCTGTTTGCCTACCTCCTGCCTCCTGCCTTTAGCCTCCTCACTCCTCGCTCTGTATGCAAGGGGTCAGTGAAAAGACGATTTTGGTCTCAGAAAGGAATTGATTACCGATATCTTGACAGTTCCTCAGTGTGTATATCATGAACCCTCTACCATGACCCGTTGACCCCTACCTTGACCCCTGTACCCCTATCATGACCCCCTAGACCATCTACCATGCCCCCTAGTTCCCCTACCATGCCCCTAGACCCCCTACGATGACCCCTGGAACCCTACGATGACCCCTAGACCCCTTACAATGACCCCTAGACCCCTCATCATGCTCCTTAGACCCCCATATGCCCCCTAAACCCCTAACATACCCCTGGACCTCCTGCCATGCCTCCTGGACCCATACCATGCCCAGTAGATCCCCTACCATGCTCCAAGACTCCCTACCATGCTCCCTAGACCCCATACCATGCCCCCAGGAGTCCCCTTACCATGCCTTCTAGACCCTGTACCATGTGCTCTGAATCTCCTATCACCGCCTGCATCTCCTACCACTCTCTGAACCCATCTTGAAATAATCAACCCCAGCTTGGAGCCCTGACATGATTAAATATATTCAATACTTTGAAAAGGTGCAAAGGTTTGAAACCAAAGTTGTCCCAGACTAAGAGGAGCTCATTACAAAGAGAGATTAAGGACATGAAGCTGACCACGCTGGAAGAAAGGACAAGGGAGACATAATCACGACGAATAAAATACTCAGAATAATTTGTAAGGGAGAGATCAGAGTTTTTTTTTAACAATGCTAAGACCAGGTACAAGGTGACGCAGGTGATTCAATGTGATGTTAGGAAGTACTTTTTTAGTCTCAGGGTGGTGAGAAAGTGAAATGAACAGAATGTATAAGTGGTGGTGGCAAAGTGCTTACATAGTTTTAAGAGCAGGTACGATAGAGCTGAAGAAACTAGAAAGTAATACAGGTTAATTAAGCTTATGAGGCGAGGCCAGGAGCTGCGACTCGATCACTGTAAACCAATAAGTACAAATATGTGAGTACACACACACACATACATACACACACGGAGTACACTACCTTACCAGTCCTTGCAGAAATCCTGAAAGGACATTTTTAAAATACAATAAACCAGGCATTGTAATAATGTAATCGTTAATTTGTGTGTGTGTGTGTGTGTGTGTGTGTGTGTGTGTGTGTATGTGTGTGTGTATGTATTGTGGTCTACTCAGTATATTTAACAGTAATTACAATGAGGTGGTCACCAGCACCATCACTCCCTTGTTGTGTTATTATCCACTGTCTCCCGTCAGAGCTGTTCTCTTAGCAATCACTATTTCTTATCATCGTTCATTTACAGAGCTTTTTCTTCGCATTAATTTCGCCAATATTGTAAGAAAACACGGTAAAGAAACATTTAGTGTCACAAGAAGGAGTTTCCCCTGAAGCGAACTTTAGAGAGAGAGAGAGAGAGAGAGAGAGAGAGAGAGAGAGAGAGAGAGAGAGAGAGAGAGAGAGAGAGAGAGAGAGAGAGAGAGAGAAATTGTCCCGTTATTATTGTAAGAAAGTGCAGCGCCTGCCAGGAAATGTTGTATTGGCGTGTAACACTTGGTGAAGCAATAAGCTGCCTAGGACGTGATCCAAGCCTTCACCTGGCCTCACTGGCCAGCCCTGCAGTTCTAACGTGATCCAAGCCTTCACCTGGCCTCACTGGCCAGCCCTGCAGTTCTAACGTGATCCAAGCCTTCACCTGGCCTCACTGGCCAGCCCTGCAGTTCTAACGTGATCCAAGCCTTCACCTGGCCTCACTGGCCAGCCCTGCAGTTCTAACGTGATCCAAGCCTTCACCTGGCCTCACTGGCCAGCCCTGCAGTTCTAACGTGATCCAAGCCTTCACCTGGCCTCACTGGCCAGCCCTGCAGTTCTAACGTGATCCAAGCCTTCACCTGGCCTCACTGGCCAGCCCTGCAGTTCTAACGTGATCCAAGCCTTCACCTGGCCTCACTGGCCAGCCCTGCAGTTCTAACGTGATCCAAGCCTTCACCTGGCCTCACTGGCCAGCCCTGCAGTTCTAACGTGATCCAAGCCTTCACCTGGCCTCACTGGCCAGCCCTGCAGTTCTAACGTGATCCAAGCCTTCACCTGGCCTCACTGGCCAGCCCTGCAGTTCTAACGTGATCCAAGCCTTCACCTGGCCTCACTGGCCAGCCCTGCAGTTCTAACGTGATCCAAGCTTCACCTGGCCTCACTGGCCAGCCCTGCAGTTCTAACGTGATCCAAGCCTTCACCTGGCCTCACTGGCCAGCCCTGCAGTTCTAACGTGATCCAAGCCTTCACCTGGCCTCACTGGCCAGCCCTGCAGTTCTAACGTGATCCAAGCCTTCACCTGGCCTCACTGGCCAGCCCTGCAGTTCTAACGTGATCCAAGCCTTCACCTGGCCTCACTGGCCAGCCCTGCAGTTCTAACGTGATCCAAGCCTTCACCTGGCCTCACTGGCCAGCCCTGCAGTTCTAACGTGATCCAAGCCTTCACCTGGCCTCACTGGCCAGCCCTGCAGTTCTAACGTGATCCAAGCCTTCACCTGGCCTCACTGGCCAGCCCTGCAGTTCTAACGTGATCCAAGCCTTCACCTGGCCTCACTGGCCAGCCCTGCAGTTCTAACGTGATCCAAGCCTTCACCTGGCCTCACTGGCCAGCCCTGCAGTTCTAACGTGATCCAAGCCTTCAACTGGCCTCACTGGCCAGCCCTGCAGTTCTAACGTGATCCAAGCCTTCACCTGGCCTCACTGGCTAGCCCTGCAGTTCTAACGTGATCCAAGCCTTCACCTGGCCTCACTGGCCAGCCCTGCAGTTCTAACGTGATCCAAGCCTTCACCTGGCCTCACTGGCCAGCCCTGCAGTTCTAACGTGATCCAAGCCTTCACCTGGCCTCACTGGCCAGCCCTGCAGTTCTAACGTGATCCAAGCCTTCAACTGAGCTTGCTGGCCAGCCCTCACATGATCCAAGACTTCACTGGCCTTACTGGATAACCCAGACGTGATTCAAGCCTTCATCTTGGCTTACAAGCCAGCCCAACGCCTGCCCCTGGACAGTCAGCCTCACACAATAACCCGCCACGGAACTCACAGAGTGGAGAGAATGAATTCTTGGGAGTATTTCCCAGTACCTGCCTTAGTAACAGTGTTTCCCGGTACCTGCCTTAGTAACAGTGTTTCCCGGTACCTGCTTTAGTAACACAGTGTTTCCCAGTACCTTCCTTAGTAACACAGTGTTTCCCAGTACCTGCCTTAGTAACAGTGTTTCCCAGTACCTGCCTTAGTAACACAGTGTTTCCCAGTACCTGCCTTAGTAACAGTGTTTCCCAGTACCTGCCTTAGTAACAGTGTTTCCCAGTACCTGCCTTAGTAACAGTGTTTCCCAGTACCTGCCTTAGTAACAGTGTTTCCCGGTACCTGCTTTAGTAACACAGTGTTTCCCAGTACCTGCCTTAGTAACACAGTGTTTCCCAGTACCTGCCTTAGTAACACAGTGTTTCCCAGTACCTGCCTAAGTAACACAGTGTTTCAAAGTACCTGCCTTAGTAACACAGTGTTTCCCAGTATCTGCCTTAGTAACATTGTTTCCCGGTACCTGCCTTAGTAACACAGTGTTTCCCAGTACCTGCCTTAGTAACACAGTGTTTCCCAGTACCTGCCTTAGTACCACAGTGTTTCCCAGTACCTGCTTTAGTAACACAGTGTTTCCCAGTACCTGCCTTAGTACCACAGTGTTTCCCAGTACCTGCCTTAGTAACACAGTGTTTCCCAGTACCTGCCTTAGTAACACAGTGTTTCCCAGTACCTGCCTTAGTAACAGTGTTTCCCGGTACCTGCTTTAGTAACACAGTGTTTCCCAGTACCTGCCTTAGTAACAGTGTTTCCCAGTACCTGCCTTAGTACCACAGTGTTTCCCAGTACCTGCCTTAGTAACACAGTGTTTCCAAGTACCTGCCTTAGTAACACAGTGTTTCCAAGTACCTGCCTTAGTAACACAGTGTTTCCCAGTACCTGCCTTAGTAATACAGTGTTTCCCAGTACCTTCCTTAGTACCACAGTGTTTCCCAGTACCTGCCTTAGTAACACAGTGTTTCCCAGTACCTGCCTTAGTAACACAGTGTTTCCCAGTACCTGCCTTAGTAACAGTGTTTCCCAGTACCTGCCTTAGTAACACAGTATTTCCCAGTACCTGCCTTAGTAACACAGTGTTTCCCAGTACCTGCCTTAGTAACAGTGTTTCCCAGTACCTGCCTTAGTAACACAGTATTTCCCAGTACCTGCCTTAGTAACACAGTGTTTCCCAGTACCTGCCTTAGTACCACAGTGTTTCCCAGTACCTGCCTTAGTAACACAGTGTTTCCCAGTACCTGCCTTAGTACCACAGTGTTTCCCAGTACCTTCCTTAGTACCACAGTGTTTCCCAGTACCTGCCTTAGTAACAGTGTTTCCCAGCATCTGCCTTAGTAACAGAGTGTTTCCCAGTACCTGCCTTAGTAACAGTGTTTCCCAGAACCTGCCTTAGTAACACAGTGTTTCCCAGTACCTGCCTTAGTAACACAGTGTTTCCCAGTACCTGCCTTAGTAACACAGTGTTTTCCAGGATCTGAATTAGTAACACAGTGTTTCCCAGCACCTGCCTTAGTAACACAGTGTTTCCCAGTACCTGCCTTAGTAACACAGTGTTTCCCAGTACCTGCCTTAGTAACACAGTGTTTCCCAGTACCTGAATTAGTAACACAGTGTTTCCCAGTACCTCCCTTAGTAACACACATCTGAACTCTGAACCTGAACGCAGATTTTACAGGCACCTGAGCACAGGTTCTAGAGTTACCAGAACACAGGTTCTACAGGTACCTGAACACAGGTTCTACAGGCACCTGAACACAGGTTCTACAGGCACCTGAACACAGGTTCTACAGGCACCTGAACACAGGATCTACAGGCACCTGAACACATTCTACAGGCACCTGAACACAGGTTTACAGGTACCTGAACACAGGTTCTACAGGCACCTGAACACAGGTTCTACAAACACGAGAATACAGGTTCTACAGGTACCAGATCACATGTTCTACAGGCACCTGAACACAGGTGTCACAGGCACCAGAACACAGGTTTCACAGGTACCAGAACACAGGTGTCATAGGCACCAGAACACAGGTGTCACAGGCACCAGAACACAGGTGTCACAGGCACCAGAACACAGGTGTCACAGGCACCAGAACACAGGTTTCACAGGCACTAGAACACAGGTGTCACAGGCACCAGAACACAGGTTTCACAGGCACCAGAACACAGGTGTCACAGGCACCAGAACACAGTTGTCACAGGCACCAGAACACAGGTGACACAGGCACCAGAACACAGGTTTCACAGGCACCAGAACACAGGTGTCACAGGCACCAGAACACAGGTGTCACAGGCACCAGAACACAGGTGTCACAGGCACCAGAACACAGGTGTCACAGGCACCAGAACACAGGTGTCACAGGCACCAGAACACAGGTTCACAGGCACCAGAACACAGGTTCACAGGCACAGAACACAGGTGTCACAGGCACCAGAACACAGTTGTCACAGGCACAGAACACAGGTGTCACAGGCACCAGAACACAGGTTCACAGGCACCAGAACACAGGTGTCACAGGCACCAGAACACAGGTGTCACAGGCCCCAGAACACAGGTTTCACAGGCACCAGAACACAGGTGTCACAGGCACCAGAACACAGTTGTCACAGGCACCAGAACACAGGTGTCACAGGCACCAGAACACAGGTTTCACAGGCACCAGAACACAGGTGTCACAGGCACCAGAACACAGGTGTCACAGGCACCAGAACACAGGTTCCACAGGCACCAGAACACAGGTTTCACAGGCACCAGAACACAGGTTTCACAGGCACCAGAACACAGGTTTCACAGGCACCAGAACACAGGTTTCACAGGCACCAGAACACAGGTGTCACAGGCACCAGAACACAGGTGTCACAGGCACCAGAACACAGGTTCCACAGGCACCAGAACACAGGTTTCACAGGCACCAGAACACAGGTTTCACAGGCACCAGAACACAGGTTTCACAGGCACCAGAACACTAAACGCAGCACTGATCCTACACTGTTTTGTTACAGAAACAGTGTCCGTAAAACAGGGCCAGGAATAACCTTCACCAGTGGTGGATCCAGAGGGTGGTTAGTGGTGACACGGGGGTGGTTAGGCGTGGTTTCGAGTAGGCATCCGGGGTGGTATCGGGTGGTGTACCTGGGGTGTGGTAGTGGTGGTATCCAGGGTGGTGGTAAGGGTATCCAGGAGTAGTTGGTGTGGTATCCGGGCATGGGGTGTGATGGTATCCAGGGGTGGTGGTAGTGGTGGTATCCGAGGAGTGGTGGTATCCAGGGGTAGTGTGAGTAGTGGTATCCGGGGTGGTGGTAGTGGTATCCAGGAGTGGTGGTATCCGGGGTGGTGGTAGTGATGGTATCCAGGGGTGGTGGTAGTGGTGGTATCCGGAGTGGTGGTAGTGGTGGTATCCAGGGGTGGTAGTGGTGGTATCCGAGGGTGGTGGTAGTGGTGGTATCCAGGAGTGGTGGTATCCGGGGGTGGTGGTAGTGGTGGTATCCAGGGGTGGTGGTAGTGGTGGTATCCAGGAGTGTTGGTAGTGGTGGTATCCGGGGATGGTGGTAGTGATGGTATCCAGGGGTGGTGGTAGTGGTGGTATCCGGGGTGGTGGTAGTGGTGGTATCCAGGGTGGTGGTAGTGGTGGTTCCAGGGGTGGTTGTGGTGGTGGTGGATCCAGGGTGGTGGTAGTGGTGGTATCCGGGGTGGTGGTAGTGGTGGTATCCAGGGGTGGTGGTAAGTGGTGGTATCCAGGGGTGGTTGTAGTGGTGGTATCCGGGGGTGGTGGTAGTGGTGGTATCCAGGGGTGGTGGTAAGTGGTGGTGTCCAGGGGTGGTTGTAGTGGTGGTATCCAGGGGTGGTGGTAGTGGTGGTATCCGGGGGTGGTGGTAGTGGTGGTATCCAGGGGTGGTGGTAAGTGGTGGTGTCCAGGGGTGGTTGTAGTGGTGGTATCCAGGGTGGTGGTATCCGGGTGGTGGTAGTGGATGGTATCCAGGGGTGGTGGTAGTGGTGGTATCCAGGGTGGTGGTAGTGGTGGTATCCGGGGTGGTGGTAGTGGATGGTATCCAGGGTGGTGGTAGTGGTGGTATCCGGGGTGTGGTGGTAGTGGTGGTATCCGGGGGTGGTGGTAGTGATGGTATCCAGGGGTGGTGGTAGTGGTGGTATCCGGGAGTGGTGGTAGTGGTGGTATCCAGGGGTGGTGGTAGTGGTGGTATCCGGGGGTGGTGGTAGTGGTGGTATCCAGGAGTGGTGGTATCCGGGGGTGGTGGTAGTGATGGTATCCAGGGGTGGTGGTAGTGGTGGTATCCGGGAGTGGTGGTAGTGGTGGTATCCAGGGGTGGTGGTAGTGGTGGTATCCAGGGGGTGGTGGTAGTGGTGGTATCCAGGAGTGGTGGTATCCGGGGGGGGTTTAGTGATGGTATCCAGGGGTGGTGGTAGTGGTGGTATCCGGAGTGGTGGTAGTGGTGGTATCCAGGGGTGGTGGTAGGGGATGGTATCCAGGGGGTGGTGGTAGTGGTGGTATCCGGGGGTGGTGGTAGTGGTGGTATCCAGGGGTGGTGGTAAGTGGTGGTATCCAGGGGTGGTGGTATCCGGGGTGGTGGTAGTGGTGGTATCCAGGGGTGGTGGTAGTGGTGGTATCCAGGGGTGGTGTAGTGGTGGTATCCGGGGTGGTGGTAGTGGTGGTATCCAGGGGTGGTGGTAGGGTGTGTGGTGTCCAGGGGTGGTGTAGTGGTGGTATCCAGGGGTGGTGGTAGTGGTGGTATCCGGGGTGGTGGTAGTGGTGGTATCCAGGGGTGGTGGTAAGTGGTGGTGTCCAGGGGTGGTTGTAGTGGTGGTATCCAGGGGTGGTGGTAGTGGTGGTATCCGGGGGTGGTGGTAGTGGTGGTATCCAGGGGTGGTGGTAAGTGGTGGTGTCCAGGGGTGGTTGTAGTGGTGGTATCCAGGGGTGGTGGTAGTGGTGGTATCCAGTGGTGGTGGTTGTGGTGGTATTCAGTGGTGGTGGTAGTGGTGGTATCCAGTGGTGGTGGTGGTGGTATCCAGTGGTGGTACCTCCTCACGTACCATGACTCGCTGTTGTCTTCCTGCCAGGTCTTCCCTGTTATACCTGCCAGGTCTTCCCTGTTATACCTGCCAGGTCTTCCCTGTTATACCTGCCAGGTCCTCCCTGTTATACCTGCCAGGTCTTCCCTGTTATACCTGCCAGGTCTTCCCTGTTATACCTGCCAGGTCCTCCCTGTTATACCTGCCAGGTCTTCCCTGTTATACCTGCCAGGTCTTCCCTGTTATACCTGCCAGGTCCTCCCTGTTATACCTGCCAGGTCTTCCCTGTTATACCTGCCAGGTCTTCCCTGTTATACCTGCCAGGTCCTCCCTGTTATACCTGCCAGGTCTTCCCTGTTATACCTGCCAGGTCTTCCTGTTATACCTGCCAGGTCCTCCTGTTATACCTGCCAGGTCTTCCCTGTTATACCTGCCAGGTCTTCCCTGTTATACCTGCCAGGTCCTCCCTGTTATACCTGCCAGGTCTTCCCTGTTATACCTGCCAGGTCTTCCCTGTTATACCTGCCAGGTCTTCCCTGTTATACCTGCCAGGTCTTCCCTGTTATACCTGCCAGGTCTTCCCTGTTATACCTGCCAGGTCCTCCCTGTTATACCTGCCAGGTCCTCCCTGTTATACCTGCCAGGTCTTCCCTGTTATACCTGCCAGGTCTTCCCTGTTATACCTGCCAGGTCTTCCCTGTTATACCTGCCAGGTCCTCCCTGTTATACCTGCCTGGTCTTCCAACTTATGCACTAATCTCTTGTGTGGAACTGTGTCGAAAGCGAAGAAAACGCAATCTACCCACTCCTTTGTGTGTGTGTGTACTCACCTATTTGTGGTTGCAGTGGTCGAGTCTTAGCTCCTGGCCCCCGCCTCTTCGTTGGTCGCTACCAGGTTCACTCTCTCCCTGCTCCATGAGCTTTATCGTACCTCTTTTTATAGCTATGCATGGATCCTGCCTCCACTACATCACTGTGTGTGTGTCTGAGGTCACAATCATTTCGTTTAATGGTGGATAATGAGTTCATTATCCACCAAAATATCTTGATGTTGTTATAGTGATCATTCTGACTTATATATAATTATCATGTTTCAGGATAAAAGAAAAACTCACGTTAGAAATTAAAAATGGAGTTAGTATTACCAATAAAAAAATGAAGGGTAAAAAAATGTTTCCTCCCTCAAAAAAAATTCCGCAAAAACATCGCTCGTGCAGAAATATTTAGAAAAAACTCCTAATTCTGACAACCGAAATTTTGAGCCAGACTGTGTGTGATGATTCTTTATCCAATAATTTCTATTTTCGTTTTTAATAAGCTTTTTTAGAGAATGGATATTGATTATGTCTTTTTTTTCGAAGACAACTCTTGCACGCGCTGGTTGTGGATTTCCTCTTTATTGGTGGCAATTACTGATGCAATAACTAATGTAACGCTGGTGAGAATTTTTATTGCCAATCAATGAAATTTCCTGTGAATGTTCGGGCAGGGATTCTCTTTACTGTGTCTGAGTACGATTACTTTCATGTGTCTAGCATGATATTCGTGTGAGTACTTACATGTGTCTAGCATGATATTCGTGTGTGAGTACTTACATGTGTCTAGCATGATATTCGTGTGAGTACTTTCATGTGTCTAGCATGATATTCGTGTGTGAGTACTTTCATGTGTCTAGCATGATATTCGTGTGTGAGTACTTACATGTGTCTAACATGATATTCGTGTGTGAGTACTTTCACGTGTCTAACATGATATTCGTGTGTGAGTACTTACATGTGTCTAGCATGATATTCGTGTGTGAGTACTTACATGTGTCTAGCATGATATTCGTGTGTGAGTACTTTCACGTGTCTAACATGATATTCGTGTGTGAGTACTTTCACGTGTCTAGCATGATATTCGTGTGTGAGTACTTACATGTGTCTACCATGATATTCGTGTGTGAGTACTTACATGTGTCTAGCATGATATTCGTGTGAGTACTTTCATGTGTCTAGCATGATATTCGTGTGTGAGTACTTACATGTGTCTACCATGATATTCGTGTGTGAGTACTTACATGTGTCTACCATGATATTCGTGTGTGAGTACTTACATGTGTCTAGCATGATATTCGTGTGTGAGTACTTACATGTGTCTACCATGATATTCGTGTGTGAGTACTTACATGTGTCTACCATGATATTCGTGTGTGAGTACTTACATGTGTCTACCATGATATTCGTGTGTGAGTACTTACATGTGTCTACCATGATATTCGTGTGTGAGTACTTACATGTGTCTAGCATGATATTCGTGTGTGAGTACTTACATGTGTCTAGCATGATATTCGTGTGAGTACTTTCATGTGTCTAGCATGATATTCGTGTGTGAGTACTTACATGTGTCTAGCATGATATTCATGTGTGAGTACTTACATGTGTCTAGCATGATATTCGTGTGAGTACTTTCATGTGTTTAGCATGATATTCGTGTGTGAGTACTTACATGTGTCTAGCATGATATTCATGTGTGAGTACTTACAAGTGTCTAGCATGATATTCGTGTGAGTACTTTCATGTGTCTAGCATGATATTCGTGTGTGAGTACTTACATGTGTCTAGCATGATATTCGTGTGAGTACTTTCATGTGTCTAGTATGATATTCGTGTGTGAGTACTTACATGTGTCTAGCATGATATTCGTGTATGAGTACTTACATGTGTCTAGCATGATATTAGTATGTATCTGAGTACCTCCATGTGTCTAGCATGATATTAGTATGTATCTGAGTACCTCCATGTGTCTAGCTCAACATTCGTGTGTACCTGAGTACTCTCGTGTCACAGCTTGATAAAGCTCTATATAGAATGAAACGTAGATTGCCACAAACGTTGACTCTACTACAAGTATTTCTACTACACGCACACATATGTGTGTAAGCACATGAAAGCACTCAGGTTTTATTTCCTATTTTCACTGTGGTATTTGTTGTCATATTTGCACTCACTTGTTTATTGTGATTTCTTCAGTATTCCTTCACATGTTGATAACCACAGGTGTTGTTGTTGTTGTTCTTTGTATCAATATGCTGCCAAATTTTTAATAATCGGCTTTAAGCAAACGTTCCTCGTATAGGTTAAGGAAACGTTTATTTCGGAAAAAAAATGTAATTTTGAAGGCTTCATTCTGTATTCGATGCGTTCACTGCGGGTTGTCCGCGTAATGAACGCAGTTATGTACGCATGAAAACTTTGTGTGTGTTTTGCATATATGTATGTGTGAGTTTGTTTGTGTGTGTGTGTGTGTGTGTGTGTGTGTAGTGGCCAAACCACTTCCTTGGATCAAAACACCTACACCACCATCAACACATCCTCTCTCACCCCTTGAAGGAGGAGTACACTTTGTGGCTATAGCAACTGGAGTACGTACTGTACGTGACAGGACGTGCTCTCACTCCGTACGTACCTCAGTGTGTGTGCTCGTGCATGAACGTACATATGTACCTCAGTGTGTGTTCTCATGCATGCACGTACATACGTACCTCAGTGTGTGTTTTCGTGCATGCACGTACATACGTACCTCAGTGTGTGTGCTCGTGCATGCACGTACATACGTACCTCAGTGTGTGTGCTCGTGCATGCACTTGCATCAACACATCTCAAACATCAGACCGAGGAAATGGATCAATGGTACAGCGTTTCGGCTCACAATAAAAAGACCTCAGTTTCGATTTCTGGCTGAGCGTAATATATAGGCAAGTATAATTATGAAAATGAAATACAATGCCGACAAGAAATAAGTAAAATACATGAGTAACACCAAAGAAGCCTACAGTGTAGGCGAAAAGTTTCAACAATAATAATACCTAATCGTTGCACATGTATCTTAACATATAGGGAAGTTATAGTATACCAGCTGATCTGTTCACCTCGCAGTAAACAGATGGAATGTGGTAGTATACTATTTTTTTAAGTAAGCTGAGGCAGGATAACAAGTCTCAGCCTTTAACTTCAACAACATGTGACGTGAATCCCAGAAAAGAATTGACTATTGTAACTTTTGTGAGTGACATTCGAGATTTCCGGAGACAGAGAAACTTATCCCCCTCACAGTTAATTGAGGTATAAAAGCAAGGACCAAGAACAAGGGTCATAGCGGAAGTTCTCGGTCATATGACCAAAAGCTCCAGCTGTGGGTCATCATATGAGTTATACCCGCGTCAGGTAACACTTGTCCTGTTTCCTGACAAACATTATACCTACCAAGGGCTCATTCGACCTCATTCAACAGGCTTTCCCCGACAGGGAGGCTATTAAGTAAATATGTCAGGAGCAAAAACATAGTATTTTAATTGAGTTCCTTAGTGTTTAAACATCTTAATATATTTTCATACAACATGAAACTGGTATGGCGTTATCGAATGTCAGGACTGTGGATTTTTTTCTTATGAAGTCATATTTTTTATATATATATACGAATGTGTTGGGTGAAGAGATTGCACTTCGAATTGGGTTCAGTGATAGAGCGGACCTGTCACTAACTCTGTCAGTCTCAGCACTACCCTTCAGACCTACTACCCTGGGACTTAACTCTGGCTCTCAGACTCAGCACCAGCCCTCAGATATACTCACCTGGGACTAATTCCTGATTCTACTGAACCTTGTCACTGGGCTCGTGGTGAAGATCATCTCCTCAACGATGCCATGGTGGGTCTAAGTACCGAACATAGTACAAACCTTGGTAACAAATTGGTTTAAAAACACGTGAGTAAACACTAGGACATATTTATTTGAAGACGTTTCGGTCCTGGCACTTTGATCACTTCCCAGGACCGAAACGTTTAATAATAAATATGTCCTAGTCTTTGCTCACGTGGATAATACACTTGAACACTTAACTGTACTTACCAGTGTTTACATCTGCCAGAACCAGACTCCTCCGGGATTTAGATAAAAAAAGGAGTCTACATCCTACAGTTCCACTCCCTCTCAACGGCTCTAGTTTCGATCTACACATTCGTGTCCATATTCTACATGCTACGTGTCGTTAATTTCTCCTCGTCACGGGCAGGTTGAACATTATCTAAGCACTAAGTGAACGTGTGAACACCAGACTTTTGGGAGAGGGACTCATACAGCACAAGCCTTCGTAGCCCTTAAGACACAACAACAACAACAACTGTGCAAGACGCAATACGTTAAAGTATTCTATAATATACGTAATTATAATACCACCAGTCGGGTGGTATTATAATTACTATTATTATAATTATTACATTATTTTAATATTACTTTATTAATATTATTATTCTTGTTATTGTTAATAATAACATTATCACTATTATGTGCGTAAAAGCATTAAACAGGTAAGGGAATACAGGACACTCGTGATATAATTCATGGGGTGTGATTGTGACACGTGGACTGGAGGGTTCATACAGACCTCTGACACTCACTGTCCTCCAGCTATCAATAACAACAGGGAGCAGCAGTCGAAAAAATCTTCGTATTTTTGTGTCGGCCTTAGTGACGTGTGTGGACGACTCGCTCTACCCTGAGCGTCAGTGACAAATTCTTCCGAGTCCTGTATTGAACGCTTTTCCTTATTTTTATTTTTATATGCCGCTAGGCGTGTTAATTGTGAGAGGATTCTTTTTTTTTTTAATTCAGAGGCAGTTTGTGCGGTTGTAAGGAGAAGCCGGTCATTATTTCATGTACTGTGCTCGGCCAGAGGCTTAGGCTGCAGGTCAGCCTCTCCTATTTTGAGACACTTTTTCTATTTTTATTCTTTGCCCAGATTTGGGAAAGGAAATATTAGTAGCCTTTAAAGCACATTAAGCGAGAACGAAGAAAAGAAGAGGAATAAGTGACCATTAACCCCCTGAACATTAATTACATTATTTCTAGCAAAACACTTTCAATAGCAATTCTAGAACGCTATTTTGATTAGTGCTAATTAGGGAAAGTTTGGGTTAGATCGTTCTTGAATCAATTTTAGAGTTTCATGGAATATTAATATGCATTATAATAAGATCAACTATTTACATAGATACGCACTCTATTTACAAATTTGTTTTCTGGTAACTATACCATGTTTAAATTTCTTAATTTTAAAATATTATATTTGTTACGTATTACATTAGTAAATATTACTTGACTATAAATAACGCTAATTCTATATATAAGAATCATTGTGAACGTCACCTGTGTACCCACGTGGCAACAACAACACGACGTCAGTGACCAGCCAGGAACTGTGGTGGAAGGTTACGGCGATTTCCTGCCTTATATAACGGTGAGTATTTTAATTATTCAAAGGCTCATACACAAGATATATATACCGAGAGGTGTATTTCTCTCAGTATATGTATGCTGAGAGTTTTATTTTAATTCCTTTCATAACCCAAGTGTAGTCTATATACTTTGAAATCCACTAACCAACCAAATCTTGTATGCAGGAGCTGCATGACTCCTTACGGCTTTAGCGCTCCCATAAATGTAATGCAATAGTCTTATGTACATCTATATATGTATTTCTGTATATATATTAACTGAGAGCGTTTCATAAATTACCGATAATATAATCTCGTTTTAGGAATCAAATGTACTTGATAGCTTTAACACATCATATAGTGATTCGCTAATAAATAAGCTTAATAACCTTTCCAGTGATGGCTTGAATGTGTGTATCCTGTTGTGGACTGAGAGATAATATTTGTTAATAATTTAGCCCGTTTGCGATTTAAAGCTAGATCCCAGCATAGTCAGATTCTAAGAAATATTCTAACGAATCTGCCTTGGATTTGTACCCCTGTTTCTGAGAATGAATTTTGTTATATTAGCCTTTCGAATTGTTAGAGCTATATTCCCGCCCAGATCCAGAATTCTAGAACAACTATCTCAACAATCTGCTGGATTCTACTCTATTTCTGCAACACTGAAGCTTCTATGTGTTATTATAACACATATATATATATATATAATATTATATATATATATACAAAAAACTATATATCATACCATATATATATAAAACTATATATAACTATATATATATATATATATATATATATATATATATATATATATATATATATATATATATATATATATATATATACTTTATCATACCTCTTCTTAAACTATGAATGGAACCTGCCTCCACTACATCGCTTCCCAAACTATTCCACTTCCTGACCACTCTGTGACTGAAGAAATACTTCCTAACATCCCTGTGAGTCTTCAACTTCCAAATGTCCTCCCTTGTTGCTGTGTCCCATCTCTGGAACACTGTGTGTGTGTGTGCGCGCGCGCGCTTAATATAATTACTGTATGTTCTTTAAAAATTATTGCCCCCCTTCCTCCAAATTTCGCCAGGAAAAGCCATGTTATGAGTTCACGAAGGAAGGTGAGGGTGTGGTGGCGACAGGTAAGTACTTAACCACCATGTTGTCGTTGCTTTGGCACCGTGTATGTTCTATGTATCAGTCAAGGGGGAGGGAGGGTGCTTTTATGTTGATAATGATCCATTTCCTTGGATCAAACTCGATTACCTTACGTTTCCTAGGCGCTGTCCGTACCCTACGGGAACTTCCACGTATATGTGGGGGAAGGGGGGTGTCACAAAACAGTGTGAAGACTCGTGAAGGTGTAGTTAAGGTCAGTGTGCTGAACCACAACAGCAGGCCACTACTACTACTAGTTTGATCAGTTGTCAAACGCTCTCCTTCCATTATCATCAACCCTCCTATAAGAAGGGATACCTTGAGGCTGGTGAATGGCTCTTGATTCAAGGGATTGGAGTTACTCTCCTGTTCCATGGATCAACCCTAATTATCTCCACGCTGTATGACCCTTGTAGGTTTAGCATTTCTTTTTTATAATAGTAATAATAATAATAATAATTATCTCCAGTCCCTCAGACGCTGTGTAACCTTAGTTTAAACCTTCTCCATATGGTGGAGCAACTTTTATGACACTTTCATTGTCTTATTTAAAAATATATAACTTAATGTGCACATAAATTAATAATTTAAAGCTAATATTAATACATTTCCTCTTTCTCGTCCCCTAATCAATTGTGAATGACGTTGAATAATTTTGTAATTATTTTAATGAGTCGTAGTTTTATTTAGTAAGAAAGTAGGTCACTCGTTACCATCATAGATTAGTTCTAGGATATTTTCATTGTATATTAACTTGCGCAGCATGACGACAGAGGGTTAGTGTATTTGGTGCTGCAGCAGAGCCTCTCCTATTACCTTACTACACTAAAAGGTTTCTGGGGATCAAACTGAGAATGGTACTTGTAACTACAGAGTGGAGATAGAAAAGGGTTTGTGTATGCATGTGTTATGCCTGAGTGGAGAGCCCAGCTCCTGGCTTACACTATTATTGACCTGTTGTTTAACGTAACCTCGTTGATATATCCCCTTCAAAGAGGGTGCCTGGATGCTGGTGAAGGGCGCCTGATCCTCGGAACTGAATGTACCCTCCCATTCCTCGCCTCAAACATAATTGCCTCGCATTCCCAAAGCCGTATATGCCGCTGTGGCTTTGGCGCTTGCCCATGAATTTAATTGTAATAGCCATATTTTAAAGATGCGAATTTAGTCTACTGTGACGTTCCCCGTGGACTGTTTCACTTCATTACTGTAATATTAACATAAAAATGCTAACACAAAACTCAGCGACTGAGTGTGGTTCAAATTTTAAATTTCAAATTTTTTTCAGTTAATGTTTATTTTGGAGGGATAGATGGGCGTGATGTTTACTCTAGATCTTTTTATTTTGGAGGGATAGATGGGCGTGATGTTTACTCTAGATCTTTACGCTGTTTGTTTTTGTGAGTTGTACATTTCCAGTCTGATAGGTAATCTCCGACTTCCATTATTCTCTCATTTTTTCAACACAGTCTTGGGGTGGAGGTTGAGCAGAGGGTGGGGGTGGAGCTTGAGCATGGGGTGGGGGTGGAGCTTGAGCATGGGGTGGGGTGTAGCTTGAGCGGGGTGGGGGAGGAACTTGAGCACGGGGTGGGGAGGAACTTGAGCACGGGGTGGGGGCGGAGCTTGAACAGGGGTGGGGAGGAGCTTGAGCAGGGGGAGGGTGGAACTTGAACAGGGGTGGGGGTGGAGCTTGAGCAGCGGGTGGGGTGGAAATTGTGCAGGGGGGTGGAGCTTGAGCACCGGTTGGGGAGGAGCTTGAGCAGGGGGTGGAGCTTGAGCACGGGTTGGGTGGAGCTTGAGCACGGGGTGGGGGTGGAGCTTGAGCATCGGGTGGGGGTGGAGATTGTGCAGTGGGTGGGGGTGGAGCTTGAGCAGCGGGTGGGGTGGAGATTGTGCAGGGGGTGGGGGTCTAGCTTGAGCACGGGTTGGGGTAGAGCTTGAGCACGGGTTGGGGTGGAGCTTGACTAACCATATTGTCTGTCATTTCTGCACCGTAATTAGATCCCCTTGTAGTTTCTTTCGTTCCATTCGTTTATACTAGCGTCATTAGTTTTGTCTCGTCTACCACATTGACAGATATAATTGTATCCCTCTTGATAGATTGTTGACGTACATCATAAGTGACCAGGGTGGTGCTAATGGCATTGTAAAACAAAAGTGAAGCAGTACTTTGTCTGCTGGTGACGACGGTCACCATGTGCTGTTGATTAGTACAAGTGCTGTTGCTGTTTCTGGAGATGCAGATGCTAGTCTACTGGTGCTACTACGCTTATTGGTTCTGCTGATGCTGCATTAATGGTGCTGCTACGGTGGCTAGTGGTGTTGCTGAGAAAGCTGCTGTTGCTGGTATTAGTCCTCATACTATTACGTAGTCGCTTAAAAAGAGACATAAATATATATTTTACTGACCTAGCCCTAAGGCCACGTCACGGACTAGGGTCATGATTTGTGACCTAAGTCTCTGATGTCCTAGGTCTTGATCAACTGGTCGTCAAAAAGACACCCAAGTTGCTTGTCAAGACCACAGCAGTGTGTGTGGAGGTCCTTGGAAGTATTCCTACACTTAACAACAAACTAAAGAAAACAGAAGAGGGGAAATCTTTCTGGTCTTTTCGAGTGATAAAATCTCATTCTATTGAGGTTTATAAAGAATTTAAACTGTTTTGTTGTGGCTGGGAGTAGATGCGTGTAATTGTGTGTACTCGCCTATTTGTGGTTCCAGGGGTCGAGACATAGCTCCTGGCCCTGTGTGTGCGTGCGCGCGCGAACATGAGTAGTAGTCATAGTTACCAATTGTCAAAGGCACTTGTCGACAAACACTTGGCTTGTGTGCGTGTGCTGTAGTTGTGTGTGGAGTGTTTTGTGTGTGTGTGTGTGTGTGTGTGTGTGTGTGTTTAATCACCTATGTGGTTGCAGGGATCGAGTCAAAGCTCCTGGCCCTGTGTGTGTGGTGTACAGTACAATACCAGCTGTGTAACATACCACATACGCACCTATACAGTTATCCACTACTAAAAAACACCAGACACCAATTCAGAGCTTCCAATATTTTATTAATTTCCCTTCAAGGTGATTACAATGGGTTAATTACCCTAAGTGAACCCTAATTATCCTAAGTGAACTCTAATGGTAAAACTGGTGACGTAAAATATACAAGCAGGGGTTTCCAGGATGCTCCCGCACCTCACCTCTCAAAAAACGTGTTTAACTAATTATTATATCTTGTTTGATACTTGCAGTAAGGAAACGTTTTTTTGATCCTGTATTCTGTTAATTATTTGAATTTTTTCCTTAAGGAAGAGGTGCCTTGATTCTGATTAGGTTTCTTGATCCGAGGAATTAGAACTACCGTTCCCATGAAATTTTATTACCGTTATGACCCTTAAGGACTCAATTATTCACCTATGAATACTTGTATGTTGAATATTTAACGACGACCACGTGATAAGGTCGTGTGTGTGTACTCACCTGTTGTGTGTGTGTGTGTGTGTGTGTGTACCTGAACTCTAGGCTCCACTTCTTAACCTCTTCACCCATACGGATTTGCTGTTATTTTTAATATAATTAACCTGTTCGCTGAATATTTGTGGGGCTCTAATAATTTTTTTTAAGTGTATTTGCAACCGTGTCTGTATCGTCTCGTCCTGGGTTCGCTGGCGCTCAGTAGAGTGTCGTAGCTGTTCCTGGGAACAATGTATGTCGTGATCAAGGTACCTCTTTTTCCGGTCTTGTTGCAAGCGAAAATTTGTATATGCAATAATTTCGCAAAAAATCATTCTGAACCTAACTAAAAAAATATATTTCATTGTTTGTTTATTATTAAATTATTGTAAACTTATCAAAAATATATTTTATATGGATTAGGCTAAATTAAATTGCGCTTGTTATAATAAGGTTAGGGAAGTTTTCTAACGTTCTTTTGGTACAAAATTATTAATTTTTACATTAACACGAAAGAATTTTTTTTTATCTTTAAACGTATAAGAGTAAATTTTAGAAAGGACTTAATTTTAAAAGTTTTACCTAATTGGCCAGCTTTACCTATTCGGCACGATATATATATATGTCGTGCCGATTAGGCAAAACTGGTCAATTAGCAAGAACTCATCTAAAATTAAGTCCTTTCTAAAATTTTATCTTATACGTTTAAAGATATATTTTTTTCATTTATGTTAATGTAAGAATTTATAATTTTGTACCAAGAGAAACTTTGAAAACCTACCTAACCTTATAACAACAAGCGCAATTTAATTTAGCCTAACCCAACTAAATATATTTTAGATACGTTAACATTAATTTAATAATAAACACAATGAAATATATTTTTTTCGTTATGTTCAGAATGATTTTGGCGAAATTATTGCATACACAAATTTTCACTTGTCTTATATGGCAAGGTGAGCGTTGCTATTTAAGCCAAAATCGCAAGTTTTACCTAATCGGCACGACATATATATATATATTAATTTTATTATAGTTCTATGTATACATCACTATTAAGGCCTCGCTAAGATTATGCTGCTGAGTTTTGGTCTCCTTACTACTCTTAACAAATTTATATCCATTCTGTAATATGGAGACCAGAACTGAGCTGAATAATCTAAGTGAGGCCATACTAATGATGTGCAGAGCTGTAGCATAACATCTGGACTCCTGTTGCTTTACTTCTTGATATAAATCCCAGTAATCTGTTTGCCTTATTACTTATGTTTAGGCATTGCTGAATTTAGACTTTAGGTGCCTGTCCAGCTCCCTCTTGAAGACAGCCAGGGGTGTTGAAGACAGCTAGGGGTCTATTGGTAATCACTTGTGATGGTAAATTCATCACCTCAGTTGGGGAATCAATGTGATACTAATAACAGGTTTGGAATCCGTCAGTCAAACATTACCCTGTGTCTGCCTCTGCCTGGTTCGTCCCAGCGCGGGGCGGCTGTCCAATCAAGACTTGAAGTTTGTGTGCTGACGGTCGTGACACCTCACACACTGTAACAAGCACACACACAGTTATCGTATGTAACACTGATTCTCCCTGTCACTTGTCATCCCTTGTGAGTTTGCCATTCCTGCCTCCCTTCCTACCTCCCGACCCTTCTTACCTCCCGTCCCTTCTTACCTCCCGTCCCTTCTTACCTCCCGTCCCTTCCTTCCTCCCGTCCCTTCCTTCCTCCCGTCCCTTCCTCCCGTCCCTTCCTTCCTCCAGTCCCTACCTCCCGGCCGCCCCTTCCTACCTCCCGGCCGCCCCTTCCTACCTCCCGGCCGCCCCTTCCTACCTCCCGGCCGCCCCTTCCTACCTCCCGGCCGCCCCTTCCTACCTCCCGGCCGCCCCTTCCTACCTCCCGGCCGCCCCTTCCTACCTCCCAGCCGCCCCTTCCTACCTCCCGGCCGCCCCTTCCTACCTCCCGGCCGCCCCTTCCTACCTCCCGTCCCTTCCTATCTCCTGTCCCTTCCTATCACCCCTCCTTTCCTACGTTCTATTTTTCCTATCTTTAGTCTCTTCCATGCCTCCTTTCGCTTTAGGGTCTGATGTTTTTTCCCTATTTCATCCCTTTCTGTCTCTTTTCCAGGCATAGCGCTTTGTTTCCCCTCTCCCGTTCCTAGCGCTCCTATCTTTCCCCACACTCACTAGAGGTCTCCTACTATCTCCTATTGCGTCGTCACCTGCTTTACCATCCTGCCGTCTGTGACAACTACCACGACCATGGGGTGATTATTGGCACCCTGGTCCGTGGGGTGATCACTGGCACCCTGGTTGGTGGGGTGATCACTGGCACCCTGGTTGGTGGGGTGATCACTGGCACCCTGGATGGTGGGGTGATCACTGGCACCCTGGTCGGTGGGGTGATCACTGGCACCCTGGTCGGTGGGGTGATCACTGGCACCCTGGTTGGGTGGGGTGATCACTGGCACCCTGGTTGGTGGGGTGATCACTGGCACCCTGGTTGGTGGGGTGATCACTGGCACCCTGGTTGGTGGGGTGATCACTGGCACCCTGGTTGGTGGGGTGATCACTGGCACCCTGGTTGGTGGGGTGATCACTGGCACCCTGGTTGGTGGGGTGATCACTGGCACCCTGGTTGGTGGGGTGATCACTGGCACCCTGGTTGGTGGGGTGATCACTGGCACCCTGGTTGGTGGGGTGATCACTGGCACCCTGGTTGGTGGGGTGATCACTGGCACCCTGGTTGGTGGGGTGATCACTGGCACCCTGGTTGGTGGGGTGATCACTGGCACCCTGGTTGGTGGGGTGATCACTGGCACCCTGGTTGGTGGGGTGATCACTGGCACCCTGGTTGGTGGGGTGATCACTGGCACCCTGGTTGGTGGGGTGATCACTGGCACCCTGGTTGGTGGGGTGATCACTGGCACCCTGGTTGGTGGGGTGATCACTGGCACCCTGGTTGGTGGGGTGATCACTGGCACCCTGGTTGGTGGGGTGATCACTGGCACCCTGGTTGGTGGGGTGATCACTGGCACCCTGGTTGGTGGGGTGATCACTGGCACCCTGGTTGGTGGGGTGATCACTGGCACGATGGTTGGTGGGGTGATCACTGGCACCCTGGTTGCTGGGGACACGAGACGATGGTGTCGGTGATCACTCGGCACCCAAGGTTACATGAGCAAGAAACATTAGATGTAGGAACCTCGCGTCACCAAAGGTTATCATTATTGCACAGTATCAGTGATGATGGAACACTCAAACCAGCAAAAAAGTGACGTTTTCATCACCCAGACCAGAGTGTGAGAGTGAAGCAGGCTCCACCAGTGTGTGTGAGAGTGAAGCAGGCTCCACCAGTGTGTGTGAGAGTGAAGCAGGCTCCACCAGTGTGTGTGAGAGTGAAGCAGGCTCCACCAGTGTGTGTGAGAGTGAAGCAGGCTCCACCAGTGTGTGAGAGTGAAGCAGGCTCCACCAGTGTGTGTGAGAGTGAAGCAGGCTCCACCAGTGTGTGTGAGAGTGAAGCAGGCTCCACCAGTGTGTGTGAGAGTGAAGCAGGCTCCACCAG
Organism: Cherax destructor; assembly: GCA_009830355.1. Taxonomy (NCBI): domain Eukaryota; kingdom Metazoa; phylum Arthropoda; class Malacostraca; order Decapoda; family Parastacidae; genus Cherax; species Cherax destructor. Next base: position 300,835 of record WNWK01000369.1, on the reverse strand, counting down.
TGTGTGAGAGTGAAGCAGGCTCCACCAGTGTGTGTGAGAGTGAAGCAGGCTCCACCAGTGTGTGTGAGAGTGAAGCAGGCTCCACCAGTGTGTGTGAGAGTGAAGCAGGCTCCACCAGTGTGTGTGAGTGAAGCAGGCTCCACCAGTGTGTGTGAGAGTGAAGCAGGCTCCACCAGTGTGTGTAGAGTGAAGCAGGCTCCACCAGTGTGTGTGAGTGAAGCAGGCTCCACCAGTGTGTGTGAGAGTGAAGCAGGCTCCACCAGTGTGTGTGAGAGTGAAGCAGGCTCCACCAGTGTGTGTGAGTGAAGCAGGCTCCACCAGTGTGTGTGAGAGTGAAGCAGGCTCCACCAGTGTAGTGTAGTGAAGAGAGGCTCCACCAGTGTGTGTGAGAGTGAAGCAGGCTCCACCAGTGTGTGTGAGAGTGAAGCAGGCTCCACCAGTGTGTGTGTGAGTGAAGCAGGCTCCACCAGTGTGTGTGTGAGTGAAGCAGGCTCCACCAGTGTGTGTGGAGTGAAGCAGGCTCCACCAGTGTGTGTGAGTGAACAGGCTCCACCAGTGTGTGTGAGTGAAGCAGGCTCCACCAGTGTGTGTGTGTGTGAGAGTGAAGCAGGCTCCACCAGTGTGTGTGTGTGTGTGAGAGAAGCAGGCTCCACCAGTGTGTGTGTGTGTGTGAGCAGCTCCACCAGTGTGTGTGGAGTGAAGCAGGCTCCACCAGTGTGTGTGTGTGAGTGAAGCAGGCTCCACCAGTGTGTGTGTGAGAGTGAAGCAGGCTCCACCAGTGTGTGTGTGTGAGAGTGAAGCAGGCTCCACCAGTGTGTGTGTGTGAGAGTGAAGCAGGCTCCACCAGTGTGTGTGTGTGAGAGTGAAGCAGGCTCCACCAGTGTGTGTGTGAGAGTGAAGCAGGCTCCACCAGTGTGTGTGTGAGAGTGAAGCAGGCTCCACCAGTGTGTGTGTGAGAGTGAAGCAGGCTCCACCAGTGTGTGTGTGTGGAGGTGAAGCAGGCTCCACCAGTGTGTGTAGAGTGAGGTAGGTGTGTGTGAGAGAAGCAGGCTCCACCAGTGTGTGTGTGTGAGTGAAGCAGGCTCCACCAGTGTGTGAGTGCTCCACCAGTGTGTGTGTGTGAGAGTGAAGCAGGCTCCACCGGGTGTGTGTGTGGAGTGAACAGGCTCCACCAGTGTGTGTGTGTGAGTGAAGCAGGCTCCACCAGTGTGTGTGTGTAGTGAAGCAGGCTCCACCAGTGTGTGTGGGTGAAGGGCAGGCTCCACCAGTGGTGTGTGGAGTGAACGGCTCCACCTGTGTGTGTGGAGTGAACAGGCTCCACATGTGTGTGGGAGTGAAGCAGGCTCCACCAGTGGTGTGTGGAGTGAAGCAGGCTCCACCATGTGTGTGTAGAGTGAGCAGGCTCCACCAGTGTGTGTGGGAGTAAGCAGGCTCCACCATGGTGGTGAGAGTGGCAGGCTCCACCAGTGTGTGTGTGTGAGAGTGAAGCAGGCTCCACCAGTGTGTGTGAGAGTGAAGCAGGCTCCACCAGTTGTGTGTGTGAGAGTGAAGCAGGCTCCACCAGTGTGTGTGAGTGAACAGGCTCCACCAGTGTGAGTAAGGCGGCTCACCAGTGTGTGAGAGTGAAGCAGGCTCCACCAGTGTGTGTGGAGTGAAGAGCTCCACCAGTGTGTGAGAGTGAAGCAGGCTCCACCAGTGTGTGTGTGTGTGAGAGTGAAGCAGGCTCCACCAGTGTGTGTGTGTGTGAGAGTGAAGCAGGCTCCACCAGTGTGTGAGAGTGAAGCAGGCTCCACCAGTGTGTGAGAGTGAAGCAGGCTCCACCAGTGTGTGAGAGTGAAGCAGGCTCCACCAGTGTGTGGAGGTGAACAGGCTCCACCAGGTGTGTGGAGGTGAAGCAGGCTCCACCAGTGTGTGGTGTCACAGTGGTGAGTGAAGCAGGCTCCACCAGTGTGTGGTGGGAGTGAACAGGCTCCACCAGTGTGTGTGAGAGTGAACAGGCTCCACCAGGTGTGTGTGGAGTGAAGCAGGCTCCACCATGTGTGTGAGAGTGAGCAGGCTCCACCAGTGTGGGGAGAGTGAAGCAGGCTCCACCAGTGTGTGGTTGGTGAAGCAGGCTCCACCAGTGTGTGTGGAGTGAAGCAGGCTCCACCAGTGTTGTGAGAGTGAAGAGCTCCACAGGTAGAGCTCCACCAGGGGTGTGAGAGTGAAGCAGGCTCCACCAGTGTGTGAGAGTGAAGCAGGCTCCACCAGTGTGTGAGAGTGAAGCAGGCTCCACCAGTGTGTGAGAGTGAAGCAGGCTCCACCAGTGTGTGAGAGTGAAGCAGGCTCCACCAGTGTGTGAGATGAAGCAGGCTCCACCAGTGTGTGAGAGTGAAGCAGGCTCCACCAGTGTGTGTGAGTGAAGCAGGCTCCACCAGTGTGTGGAGTGAAGCAGGCTCCACCAGTGTGTGTAGGTGAAGCAGGCTCCACCAGTGTGTGAGAGTGAAGCAGGCTCCACCAGTGTGTGTGGAGTGAAGCAGGCTCCACCATGTGTGTGTGAGTGAAGCAGGCTCCACCAGTGTGTGTGAGAGAGTGAAGCAGGCTCCACCAGTGTGTGTGAGAGAGTGAAGCAGGCTCCACCAGTGTGTGTGAGAGAGTGAAGCAGGCTCCACCAGTGTGTGTGAGAGAGTGAAGCAGGCTCCACCAGTGTGTGTGAGAGAGTGAAGCAGGCTCCACCAGTGTGTGTGAGAGAGTGAAGCAGGCTCCACCAGTGTGTGTGAGAGAGTGAAGCAGGCTCCACCAGTGTGTGTGAGAGTGAAGCAGGCTCCACCAGTGTGTGTGTGTAGTGTGTGAGAGAGTGAAGCAGGCTCCACCAGTGTGTGTGTGTGTGTGAGAGTGAAGCAGGCTCCACCAGTGTGTACCCTAGTATGTATTGTCAAAGGTAGGTGTCGTTCTCTCACTCAGGCGCGGTATGACACCAACAGGTTTAGCTCTTCCACACGAATTTGACAATACTAAGAAAAATAATATAATGAAGAGGAAGGGAATATTGCTTGCGGAGTTACACTAGCTAGTGTGGGGTGTTACACTAGCTAGTGTGGGGTGTTACACTAGCTAGTCTGGGGTGTTACACTAGCTAGTCTGGGGTGTTACACTAGCTAGTCTGGGGTGTTACACTAGCTAGTCTGGGGTGTGTGACACTAGCTAGTCTGGGGTGTGTTACACTAGCTAGTCTGGGGTGTGTTACACTAGCTAGTCTGGGGTGTGTTACACTAGCTAGTCTGGGGTGTGTTACACTAGCTAGTCTGGGGTGTGTTACACTAGCTAGTCTGGGGTGTGTTACACTAGCTAGTCTGGGGTGTGTTACACTAGCTAGTCTGGGGTGTTACACTAGCTAGTCTGGGGTGTGTTACACTAGCCAGTCTGGGGTGTGTTACACTAGCCAGTCTGGGGTGTGTTACACTAGCCTTGCAGTCTGGGTGTGTACACTAGCTAGTCTGGGGTGTGTGTACACTAGCTAGTCTGGGGTGTGTACACTAGCTAGGTCTGGGGTGTTACACTAGCTAATTGGGGTGTGTTACACTAGCTAGTCTGGGGTGTGTACACTAGCCAGTCTGGGGTGTGTACACTAGCCAGTCTGGGTGTGTCTACTAGTCTAGGTCCAGCTAGTCTGGGTGTGTTGACACTACCCTAGTCTGGGGTGTGTACACTAGCTAGTCTGGGGTGTGTTACACTAGCAGTCTGGGTGTGTGACACTAGCTAGTCTGGGGTGTTACACTAGCTAGTCTGGGGTGTGTTACACTAGCCAGTCTGGGGTGTGTGACACTAGCCAGTCTGGGGTGTGTGACACTAGCTAGTCTGGGGTGTGTGACACTAGCTAGTCTGGGGTGTGTGACACTAGCTAGTCTGGGGTGTGTGACACTAGCTAGTCTGGGGTGTGTGACACTAGCTCAGTCTGGGTGTGTACACTAGCAGTCTGGGGTGTGTACACTAGCAGTCTGGGGTGTGTGACACTAGCAGTCTGGGGTGTGACACTAGCAGTCTGGGGTGTGTACACTAGCTAGTCTGGGGTGGTGACACTAGCTAGTTGGGTGTGACACTAGCCAGTCTGGGGTGTGTACACTAGCTAGTCTGGGGTGTGACACCATAGTCTGGGGGTGTACACTAGCCAGTCTGGGTGTGTACACTAGCCAGTCTGGGTGTACACTATAGTCTGAGGTTACACTAGCTAGTCTGGGGTGTGACACTCAGTCAGTTGAGGGTGTTACACTAGCAGCTGGTGTATAGCAGCTGGGTGACACTAGCAGTCTGGTGTGTGACACTAGCAGTCTGGGGTGTGACCTACAGTCTGGGGTGTGTACACAGCTCTGGTGTTACACTAGCAGTCTGGGTGTGACACAGCAGTCTGGGGTGTGACACAGCAGTCTGGTGTTGACACTAGTCTGGGGTGTGACACAGCAGTCTGGGTGTGACACAGCATTTGTGTACACTAGCAGTCTGTGTTACACTACAGTCTGGGTGTGTACACTAGCAGTCTGGGGTGTTAACTAGCAGTCTGGTGTTACACTAGCTAGTCTGGGGTGTACACTAGCTGTCTGGGGTGTACACTAGCAGTCTGGGGTGTACACTAGCAGTCTGGTGTTACACTAGAGTCTGGGTGTGACACTAGCAGTCTGGTGTGTGACACAGCAGTCTGGGGTGTGACACTAGCAGTCTGGGTGTGTACTAGCCAGTCTGGTGTGACATAGGTCTGGGGTGTGTGACACAGCAGTCTGGGGTGTGTGACACTACAGTCTGGTGTGTACACAGCGTCTGGGGTGTGACACTACAGTCTGGTGGACACTAGCGTCTGGGTGTGTGACACTAGCAGTCTGGGTGTTACACTACAGTCTGGGGTGTTAACTAGCTAGTCTGGGGACACAGCAGTCGTACACTAGCTGCTGGTGTGTACACTAGCTAGTCTGGGGTGTACACTAGCAGTCTGGGGTGTACACTAGCAGTCGGGTGTAACAGCGTCTGGGTGTTACACTACAGTCTGGGTGTGTACACTAGCAGTCTGGGGTGTGTACACTAGCCAGTCTGGGGTGTGACACTAGCAGTCTGGGGTGTGTACACAGCGTCTGGTGTGTACACTAGCAGTCTGGGGTGTGTACACTAGCAGTCTGGGGTGTCACTAGCAGTCTGGGTGTACACTAGCAGTCTGGTTGACACTAGCAGTCTGGGTGACCTAGCAGTCTGGGGTGTGTTACACTAGCAGTCTGGGTGTGTACACAGCGTCTGGGGTGTGTACACTAGCAGTCTGGGTGTCACTAGCAGTCTGGTGTGTACACTAGCGTCTGGGGTGTGTACACTAGCAGTCTGGGGTGTGTTAACAGCAGTCTGGGGTGTGACACTAGCCAGTCTGGGGTGTTACACTAGCAGTCTGGGTGTTACACAGCGTCTGGGTGTGACACTGAGTCTGGGTGTAATAGCAGTCTGGGTGTTACACCAGTTTGGTGTCACACAGTCTGGGGTGTACACTAAGTTGGGGTGTTACACTAGCCAGTCTGGGGTGTTACACTAGCCAGTCTGGGTGTGTTACACTAGCCAGTCTGGGGTGTGTTACACTAGCTAGTCTGGGGTGTGTTACACTAGCTAGTCTGGGGTGTTACACTAGCTAGTCTGGGGTGTTACACTAGCTAGATTGGGGTGTGTTACACTAGCCAGTCTGGGGTGTGTTACACTAGCCAGTCTGGGGTGTGTTACACTAGCCAGTCTGGGGTGTGTTACACTAGCCAGTCTGGGGTGTGTGACACTAGCCAGTCTGGGGTGTGTGACACTAGCTAGTCTGGGGTGTGTCAGAGTGCATCTTTAGTTCATCGGATTTGGTCAGCTTATGGACAGAGTTATTGAACTGGAGAACTGAAATGGGTGTGAGGGTGTTTTCCAGTGGGGAGAGTGAGGTCACACCATAGTTGAGGTCACACCATAGTTGAGGTCACACCATAGTTGAGGTCACACCATAGTTGAGGTCACACCATAGTTGAGGTCACACCATAGTTGAGGTCACACCATAGTTGAGGTCACACCATAGTTGAGGTCACACCATAGTTGAGGTCACACCATAGTTGAGGTCACACCATAGTTGAGGTCACACCATAGTTGAGGTCACACCAGTGGGGAGAGGTGAGGTATACTTTTGATAAGTTCCGAGAGTCTTTCTGCTCCAGGAGCCCGGCCATAGGCCAGGCTCAACTTGTACTAGCCAGACAAGCCTGGCATATGGCCGTGCCCCGGGTCACACCAGTGGAGAGGCGAGGTCACACCATGCTGTTACCTCTAGGGGTCACATTCATCTAGTCGACCATTCCCAACACGAGTTTGGCAGTTACATAGTTTGATATAAATCTGGTGGATTTATCCTGACGATTACAGCGCCGGTAATAACAGTTTGACAACATGCATACATCTGTCGCCTCTCAACAAATTGCATGGAAGAAATTTATATTTATTGCCACTTTAAACTCATCAACAAACATTTTAAATTAGCAGCAGGAAATATTCATTGTTGGGACGATGATTATGGGCGGCCGCTGAGGCATTTCGACAACTGTGTTTGGAATGAATTTATCAAATGAAAATTGACGGATATTGGTGAAATGGATTTAAATTAAATTTATTGTTTGAGAGAAGGTCAAAGTCGGTGTCAGAATTGACCTAGTTCCCTTTAAAGGTAATAATGGTAGGGTTACCGACAAAATGTTTGGTAAATGGACACAAATGTAATTAATGTGACATAGTGGCAGCGTTTCGCTCTCCGGGAGCTTTGTCAAGCTGTCTTGACAAAGATGGAGAGCGAAATGTTGCCACAATAAAATGTCGCATTAGTTGCATCTGTGTCTTTCCCTAACCCTTTTAAGGTGTCTTCATGCCAGTGAAACTGGAGGTGCTCTTCCTTTCCTTGGATCAAGCCTGATTGCTTCTCATTCCCCAAGCGTTATATAAACCCTACGCGTTTAGTGCTTCCCCGCATAACTAAATTAAATTTCCCAGAGGGAAGAGAGTGGGCAAAACGGTGTGTACAAGTGTCCACCTGTGATACACATTACACATGACACTCGACCATGATTGCTTCCCTCCGAGACTTGAATAAGGGTAAACCATGGAACGAAATCTTGTTTATTTTCTTCATTTGCGATTTAGGAGTTGTAAAATCTTGGTAAATGTGTTGGAAAGATGGCTTCTCACCACAACCCTGGTCGTCCTCGTCCTCCCACACAATCCTAGACTCCCTTCCCACGTCTACACCACCCGTGGTCATTGTGTCCACACACCACCCTTGGTCATTATGTGCACACACACCACTCGTGGCCATTCCACGCCTATACCATCGTTGGCCATTCCACGCCCATACCATCGTTGGCCATTCCACGCCCATACCATCGTTGGCCATTCCACGCCCATACCATCGTTGGCCATTCCACGCCCACACCACACATCCACGACTGGAAGATGCTTAAACGACTCGCGTATAAACAAATAATTGTTTATATTTTGAAACCATGCATCTCTGTAGTTTAGTATATTGTAATTTTGATGGCGCAATATTATTGTATACAGACAACTGAATTAATAGCAAGATAAATTGATTGGAAAATAATTGTTCTACAAACAGTTTTATTAGTATTACTCCCTTCCCCTCATGTACCCCTGCCTCATATAATCCTTCATGTACCCTGCATCCAACCCTCCCCCCCAATATATGTATCCCCACTCCCCCCACTACGATCATTAACGAAGGATTGATATTTTTGTTCAATCGCTATTTACGGATTGTTTTTAAAAGATTTATAACATATTGGTCATAACTCCAACACACGTGTGCTGGATTTTTTGGAAGCAGTGCCGCGCACGACGCAGACGGACGGTCGGACGGACGGACAGAGAAAGACAGACACAGAAAGACAGACATAGACAGACAGAGAAAGACACCCAGACAGAGAAAGACAGACAGAGAAAGACAGACAGACAGACAGACAGAGAAAGACAGACAGACAGAGAAAGACAGACAGAGAAAGACAGACAGAGAAAGACAGACAGAGAAAGACAGACAGAGAAAGACAGACAGAGAAAGACAGACAGAGAAAGACAGACAGAGAAGACAGACAAAGACAGACAGAAAGACAGACAGAGAAAGACAGACAGAGAAAGACAGACAGAGAAAGACAGACAGAGAAAGACAGACAGAGAAAGACAGACAGAGAAAGACAGACAGAGAAAGACAGACAGAAAGAAGACAGAGACAGACGAGAAGAAGACAGAGAAGACAGCAGAAAGACAGACAGAGAAAGACAGACGGAAAGACAGACGAAAGACAGACAGAAGACAGAGAAGAAGCAGACAGACAGAGAAAACAGACAGACAGAGAAAGACAGACAGAGCAGAGAAAGACAGACAGAAAGACAGACAGACAGAGAAAGACAGACAGACAGAGAAAGACAGACAGACAGAGAAAGACAGACAGAAAAGACAGACAGAAAGACAGACAGAAGACAGAGAAAGACAGACAGACGAGAGAAAGACAGACAGACAGAAAGACAGACAGACAGAGAAAGACAGACAGACAGAGAAAGACAGACGAGAAGAAGACAGACGAGAAAGACAGACAGACAGAGAAAGACAGACAGAGAAAGACAGACAGAGAAAGACAGACAGACAGAGAAAGACAGACAGACAGAGAAAGACAGACAGACAGAGAAAGACAGACAGACAGAGAAAGACAGACAGACAGAGAAAGACAGACAGACAGAGAAAGACAGACAGACAGAGAAAGACAGACAGACAGAGAAAGACAGACAGACAGAGAAAGACAGACAGAGAAAGACAGACAGAGAAAGACAGACAGAGAAAGACAGACAGAGAAAGACAGACAGAGAAAGACAGACAGACAGAGAAAGACAGACAGACAGAGAAAGACAGACAGACAGAGAAAGACAGACAGACAGAGAAATGCAGACAGACAGAGAAATGCAGACAGACAGAGAAATGCAGACAGACAGAGAAATGCAGACAGACAGAGAAATGCAGACAGACAGAGAAATGCAGACAGACAGAGAAATGCAGACAGACAGAGAAATGCAGACAGACAGAGAAATGCAGACAGACAGAGAAATGCAGACAGACAGAGAAATGCAGACAGACAGAGAAATGCAGACAGACAGAGAAATGCAGACAGACAGAGAAATGCAGACAGACAGAGAAATGCAGACAGACAGAGAAATGCAGACAGACAGAGAAATGCAGACAGACAGAGAAATGCAGACAGACAGAGAAATGCAGACAGACAGAGAAATGCAGACAGACAGAGAAATGCAGACAGACAGAGAAATGCAGACAGACAGAGAAATGCAGACAGACAGAGAAATGCAGACAGACAGAGAGACAGACACAGACAGACACAGACAGACAGACAGACAGACACAGACAGACAGACACAGACAGACAGACACAGACAGACAGGAAGCAGACAGACAGAACAGACAGACAGACAGACAGACAGACAACAGACAGACAGCAGCAGACAGACACAGACAGCAGACAAGACAGACAGACACAGACAGACACAGACAGACAGACGACAGACAGACACAGACAGACAGACACAGACAGACACAGACACACAGACAGACACAGACAAGACAGACACAGAAGACAGACACAGACAGACAGACACAGAACAGACAGACACAGAAAGACAGACACAGAACAGACAGACACAGAAAGACAGACACAGAAAGACAGACACAGACAGACAGAGAAAGACAGACACAGAAAGACAGACACAGAAAGACAGACACAGAAAGACAGACACAGAAAGACAGACACAGAAAGACAGACACAGAAAGACAGACACAGAAAGACAGACACAGAAAGACAGACACAGAAAGACAGACACAGAAAGACAGACACAGAAAGACAGACACAGAAAGACAGACACAGAAAGACAGACACAGAAAGACAGACACAGAAAGACAGACACAGACAGACACAGACAGACAGACACAGACAGACAGACACAGAAAGACAGACACAGACAAGACAGAGACAGAGACAGACACAGAGAAAGACAGACAGAGAAAGACAGACACAGGCAGACACACACACACACACACCTCATCCTCTTCTGACATCTTTCACTCCCTGCATTAATTATATCTTCTCATTTACGCCTACTTTTCCTTCCTGTTTCTTTCCTGATGGTATTTCAGGCTACTCCTCCCCCCCATCCCCTTTCCTCCTATTTCACTTTTCCCGGCTGGTGTGGGACCTCTCCCCTGCCATCTTGCAGCCGCTGTTTCTCACACACCCCTCTTACACTCCTCTTGCTCCTTTGCAGTAAATCCCACAAAAATTGTAGTTATCCAGTCGTCTCATTAATCTGGTGTTCGTGGTAATGCCTCCCCTTTCCACCTCATCTTCCATCATTTTCCTCGTTGCGTCATTTTCTGTCATTTTCTTTTGGCATTTCCACCTGCCTGTATATTACATCAGTGGTGTTTGTCATCATTATCACACTCATATTCCTTCACACACATTATGCTACTGAAAAATATCACATCACAGTGAGAACACTCCAGTAGGAGGTATACCTGGAGGTATACCTGGAGTATACCTGAAGAGGTAATCTTAAAAATGTGACAGTTTAGTCTTTTTTTTCTGTATATTGAAAGCAGCTCATCAGTAGGCGCATCAGTAGTGGCCTCTTTTATAAAACCTGGTAAGGTGTGTTGATTCAGTTTGTGGGAGGCGGGTAGTAAGCGAGGAGGCTGAGTGCTGAGCAACGAGGGTCTTCCATCTGGGCGTAAATCTTTTCACTTCCTCGGAAGTTCCACGCTTTCTTACGGCGCCACTGGTAGTTTATAGACGGAAAAATATATGGAGAAAAATTGCTGCTCTATATACACGATCGGATATAATGGCTTTGATGAAGTTTGTGCTCTGGTGAATGGGCGTTAGTAATGATGGTGGATGTGGGAGCTGGAGTAGGTGACAGTGGTGGTGGGGGAGGTTGTGGTGGTGATGGTAGGAGGATGAGAGATGGTAGTGGGGAGGTTGTGGTGGTGATGGTAGGAGGATGAGAGATGGTGGTGGTGGGGGAAGTTGTGGTGGTGATGGTAGGAGATTGTGGTGGTGATAATAGGAGGCATAGATGGTGGTGGCAGGGACATGGGTGGTGGTGGTCTTACCAGCACTGCCTCTCCTCTCACCCCTTTCGGTAATATTAGCATTATGCTCTCTGTCACTCTTTCTCTCCTTCCTCTCCTCTTTCTCTCTCTCCTTCCTCTCCCCTCCCCTTGCCCTACTCTCATCAATATTCTGATTCTCGGTCCCACAGTGTTCCCCTTACACCGATTTTCCTTCTATCCTTGCTACCTTCTCCCCTCCCTCTCTCCCCACCCCACCACATCCTCCCTTCCTCTCAACCCCACTCACCCTCCCTCCCTTCCTCCCCACCACTCATCCTACACCTTGGGAATGGGAAGCAATCAAATTTGATCTACTGAATGGGACTGTAATATAGGTATATACGAACGTTGTTAAAAGAAAACGTACGTAATATAAAAAAAATGTATCCATTAGAGTATTTTATTGCAAAGGTGAAAAAGTATCTTTGCTTGTAATACTGGAAAAAATATGACAATAACAGATAAGGCTGGCTTCAAATGATCGTAATATATAAAATAAATCCCAATTAGTTCATGGAAGAATGATTTAAAATGAATGATTTAGAAACATTAGTTATTATAAGTGGAAGTACTCGTACATGGGAGAGAAATAGCAGAGACTCAGTAGTCCAAGTACTGGTACATGGGAGAGAAATAGCAGAGACTCAGTAGTCCAAGTACTGGTATATGGGAGAGAGATAGCAGAGACTCAGTAGTCCAAGTACTGGTACATGGGAGAGATATAGCATAGACTCAGTAGTCCAAGTACTGGTACATGGGAGAGAGATAGCAGAGACTCAGTAGTCCAAGTACTGGTATATAGGAGATAGAGACTCAGTAATCCAGGCCCAGGCTACCTGCTCAGAAGCACTTTCTGCTTCTACCTAGATTTAGGACTGAGTCAGTAGAATAATAGACAACAGGTAATGGACCATAGAAATAGTTCAGTAAATTGTGCATATGTGCATGTGTGTGTGTGTGTGTGTGTGTGTGTGTGAAGGATGGAAAAGTAGGCTTTTCACACCATTTCCACTCCCTCCAGCCAGAAATATGCCGTACCATATTGAAAAATTGCTTGGAATTTACACGAGTGGTGACACTGGATGGAAGGCGTGGGCTAAAACTACCTCTATTATATTACTGTTAATATCTGAAGCTACTTGTTACTTCACTGCCACTCAGAGCTGTGTATACCCGTAAGTTTAGTTCAGGTTTACCGAGTGGTTGAGCGAGATAGCGAGTGTACCAGACGACATGTCGCTCATGTCCTCACCACACGCTATACCTTACTGGTCAGTCATAATTTATTACGTTTTTATACGTATAAAACGATTTAGGACAACACCGTGACTGGAACAATACACATATAACCCACACAAAGGAGAGGAGCTTACGACGACGACGTTTCGGTCCGACTTGGACCATTTACAAGTCGGACCGAGATGAGAGGTGTGCATACTGATGATACCATATTAGGTTGGTATTAGTATGAACAAGCGTCGTTGCCAGTTACCAACCTCTCTCCCGCGGTTAGCGCACGTAGGATCGAGTCATTACCACTCTGTGCTGAATGACCCTACAGGATTAACACTGCGCCTGAATGTACAGTGATATTTAAAAAGTTCGCAAGAAACAGGAGATGCCTTACTAAGCAATATAACCACAGTGAAGAGTAGCAGTCCGAACACTTTCATGATTTCCCTGATAATGTGATAAATGACGAAAGTGCTTGGAATATTTCTGTTCACTGGTTATATTATATACATTACGAACTAAAAGACACAATACCATACCTGGCTTCTTCACTCTTTTCTGTTAGTGTGACTTTGTAAAAGGTGCAAGTCTGACGAAATGTCGTGGAAAGCTCCTCCTCTTTCCTATGTGCGGGTTATTTGTGTATTACATACTTTAATACGAGGCAGAAGGTATAGTGTCCTTCAGTTGTAGTCAAGGTCATCACTAGTGAGGACCTTCACAGTGGTCACTACCCTAACTTCAGTTGTAGTTAAGGTCATCACTAGTGAGGACCTTCACAGTGGTCACTACCCTAACATAACTTCAGTTGTAGTTAAGGTCATCACTAGTGAGGACCTTCACAGTGGTCACTACCCTAACATAACTTTGTCCTTTATAATGTATATCCTTTAATCATTCCAGAAAGAAAACCTTCATTAGGGGCTCGTGGTACAAGGAAATGGAGCTAATTACTTTCTTGGCGTGAATCTAATCCCATGGTTAGTGGTTTTTGTTGTGACTCTCCTACCATTACTAAACACCTTACTTTATTTTTACTAAATTCTCCAAGTGCTGACTTTATTTTGATCAAATCTCTTGGTCAGTATTAAATTCCATTTTACTCTGGCCCAGTTTGGGTGTGTAGGAGTAGCCTAGGCTTCTCTCCTGAGAGCTATACCTCATTACCTTCCATTTTTTAAGCGCTCTATGATCCTTATGTATTTACCTCTTTCCACCACCGCCATACTACTACTATACTACTGCTGCTACTACTACTATTACTACTACTACTACTAATTATAATACGTTTATAGTATAGAAAGGGAGGTGAGTGGGGTGTGTTTATATTGTAGGTTATAAGAGGAATTAACAGTAGTGTGTTGCGGACTGAACCAGTCTTAGCAGATAATGAAGTTGATATAGAGTGGGAGTTGTCACACTTGTTGTTTGCAGATGAAGCAGTGTACATGACAGTGTCTTTGGAGCAGTTGCGGAAGATGGTGTAGCAGTTTAAAAGAATTGTAAAATAATGAAAACTGCTGTCTTTCGTCTCTCTCTCTCCCGCCCTCTTCCTGCCTCCCCCTCTCTCACTCCTCCCTTACATCCCCTCTCTCCCCCCTCCCTTCCCCTCACTCTCCTCCACCTCCCTCTCTCTCTATTCTCCCCTCACTGGAAATCCAATCCAACTGGAGTCCAGTTTTGTTAACTTTCCCCTACAAATATTTGGCAATAGTGAGAATGTGAACTTTGGGTACTATCTCACCCTTACACTCCCTCACCCTTACACTCCCTCACCCTTACACTCCCTCACCCTTACACTCCCTCACCCTTACACTCCCTCACCCTTACCTCCCTCACCCTACCTCCCTCACCCTTACACTCCCTCACCCTTACACTCCCTCACCCTTACCTCCCTCACCCTACACTCCCTCACCCTTACACTCCCTCACCCTTACACTCCCTCACCCTTACACTCCCTCACCCCCTCCTCACCACCTCCCTCACCCTTACACTCCCTCACCCTTACACTCCCTCACCCCACTCCCTCACCCTTACACTCCCTCACCCTTACACTCCCTCACCCTTACACTCCCTCACCCTTACACTCCCTCACCCTTACACTCCCTCACCCTTACACTCCCTCACCCTTACACTCCCTCACCCTTACACTCCCTCACTTACACATCCTCACTCTTATACAGACACTCGTGTTTTTACATCAACAAGGAATATATTATGGTAGTGTTACGTCATAAGAGTGCAACATAAAGCTTGTTTAAGTTTAACACTTTATCACACATGGAAGATAAATTTAACATATTTTACTCTCAGTTAATATACTTTTGTTTTTTATTATGAGTAAGTTCAATGCTTCTTCCTTTTTCACCTTGGAAAAAAGTGATAAAGCAATAAATAATTAAAGAAAAGATACTGTGTTTATATATATATATATATATATATATATATATAATGTATTTTAATTACAAATATATTTGGCAGTAGATGCGAGTGTGTGTAGCAACAGTCTGGTTAACTAGCAACTGCAATTACTGTACAAAGGGAAACTTTGAAATAGGGATGTTTGTGTAATTAAGTTAATTCTGGAATGTGAATGTTATAGATGAACCTGCATGTACTGACACTCAGTGAGGCCAAGTATAAAGAACTGTAACTTGTAATAATAATACTAAATATGTACTAAACCCATATGTCATTTCGTGCGTGTGTGTCTAAGAGAACGAGAACTAGAGAATGGTCATTTATGGTGAGAAAAGTGGTATACAATCAAGAATTGTTTGATTTAACGTTAATTTTAGTTCTGAGGCTGGTGGTTACTACTTGAGGGAAGTGGTGCTGCTTCCTTCACTTCACCTTTAGTTCTTCACTTTTCTAGGTGGCCCACCACTTGCCAGGTGGTTCACTTCCTCACTAGTTGGCTCACCACCTTCCAAAGACTCACCAAGTTAGTATTGGTCAGTAGGCCTACTGCAGTGTTCCTTCATTCCTGTGTTCTTATGAGTGGGTGTGGGTGGGTGCGAGTTTAACCTGACTTGACGAAGAATTACAAACGTTTAATATCTGGGTACCTTTATTGTAGACGTTTCGTCATTCAGTGACTTTATGAATACAAATTCAAGGACATAATTGGAAGACAGCTGAACTATATACAGAAGATTGGGTAATCAGTCCCTCAGCCTTGGAATGGTGCATTTTTATTGGTAAAGTCACTGGATGACGAAACGTTTACAATAAAGATACCCAGGTATTGCATAAGTGTCTAATTCATCTTGTTAGTATTGTGTAACATACATGTACAACCTAACCTGGCGTGCATGGCTGCAGTGTTCCTTTCTTTTGCTTTAATGTTTAAAACGGTCTACTTTCTCCCAAATCGTGTACCATTCCAAGGACGGTCCACCTCTCAAGATGGTCAGCCTCTTATCAAGACAGTCCTCCTTCCCAGATGGTCCTCCCAATACGGTCCACTTGCCAGAATGGTTTACCTCTCCAGGTGGTCCACTTCCTCCCCAGGTCCTTGGGTGGGTGTGCAAACTTCTTCCCGTCGCCCACAATGAGCCAATTTGTGCCCCGTCTCGACGCCTTTGTAAGAAGAGTAACCACTTTCCCGGTCCGTGTCTTGGCCCACTGCCCTGCCTTACTTTCATGCTCTTCCAGACCTACATTTAAGGTGACCCCCTGAGGATCTAAGATGACCCCTGAGGATTTAGGGTGACCTTTTGAGGATATAAGGTGACTGACCTCTTGAGGGTGTAAGGTGACTGCTTGAGGATCTAAGGTGACCCCTTTAGGTTCTAAGGTTACCTTAGGCTCTTTAAAAAGACTCAGCAAGTGAGTAATATAAGAAAGCACCACATCGTGTACTCCGGTTAATCATGTGGCCAGCTATAACCCACCAAACAGTACAACTGATGAGTGTCAGCATTATTTTACAGAGAAGGAATAAGACGCATGTGTAACACTTGGGTGTCGCTATTTTTTGCACTTTTCGCCAATTCACTACAGAGAATAATACCGAAAACTGAGGAAGACATGAAAAAAGCATTTTGAGGTGATTAGTTCAAGACTGTTGAAATGAACAGAGATGGTGAGTGTGTTACAGAGCTGGTGACAGTGTTAGGATTATTGTAAGAAACAGGTGAGTGTCAGGCTTACATAGCTGACAAATGTAAGCCCCACACACCCTCATTAAGCATATCCTCCCGCAGCCTCAACTCTCCCTCCAGCTTGGGGTAGCAAAATCTCTCTCTCTCGAAATGGCGTCAGTACCCCCTCCTCCACACACAGCCTCTGAGTTCGTTCTTTACTGAAGGTCTCAGGTCATCAAGGGTCATTTTGGCGCATCACGTCATCAGAATTCGATAGAAATTATCGAGGGCTAGAATTTATCGTCAATGGTAATTAGTGAAGATCATGGGTCATGACAGGTTATGATGGGTAACCTGGCGAGGGAGACCATCCTGGCAGGTGGACCGTCTTGAGAGGTGGTGGACCGTCTTGGCAGGAGATGGACCATCTTGGGGAGCGGACCGAGTTGGCAGAAGACGAACCGTCTTGGAAAGGGGTCCATCTTGGCAGGGGATGGATCGTCTTGGCAGAATATGGACTATCTTGGGAGGTGGACCGTCTTGGGAGGAAGACCATCTGGGAAAGAAGTGGAGGATGGTGAACCATTTTGGGGAGATAAACCACCTGGAAAATGAGTCATCTGGGGAGGTGGGGGGCACCTGGTAAGTGGTGAGCCACCTACTAAGGAGGTGCACTTAAGGGAAAAGTAAAGGGAACAGTACCACTTCCCTCGAGGACTAATCGTCAGTTTTACCCAAGTTTATTTTAAATCTGACAGTTCAAGTTTTGTACCATATGTAGCTTTCCACGATTGACTAGTCAACATTATGGTGCTTATTATCTTGTATCTCCTCACAGATACTCCCTATCTTCATCTTATCTCATACACCCTATCTTCATCTTATCTCATACACCCTATCTTCATCTTATTTCAGATACACCCTATCTTCATCTTATCTCAGATACAGCCTAACGACGGAATCTTAACTTCTTTTCACTCAAGCATGCACTCAAAATCACGTACACGAGCGTGTACACTCAAGCACTTACGCTTATACATGTACATACCTTATTAATCCCCCCCGACACACACACACATGTATATATATGCAATAAGATCACAGTAAACAGGTGATATCACAGTATATAAAATAACCAGTGAAAAAATAGTGAAATTCCAAGCCCTTTCGGGATTTCTCTTACATCACGAAAGCGCTTGGAATTTCACTATTTTTTCCATTGGTTATTTTATATACTATGATATCACCTGTTTACTGTGATCTTATTTCATATATATACATGTGTGTGTGTGTGTGTGTATATATATATATATATATATATATATATATATATATATATATATATATATATATAACACTGGCCTCTAGTATAAAGTTTACTGACCGTGTATTTTTTAAACATTGAGATTACACTGACTATCTTCCAGTCATTAGGCAATTTCGTCTTCATATAATTTACGTGATGCGAAAATGTTCCATACTCTTGCCTTTCTGTTTTTATCCTCTTTGCATCTCTGGTTGAACCCCGGGCTCTTTTTGCTCTTTGCATTCTTCTTTTCTCTGGGATTGAAATTCTTTTCCGACTAGCTGGGTGCAGCCTAGTCTTGATTATTTTTTTACGTTCTCTCCAGTTTCCTTTCCCATTATGCAGCATTTAGGAATTCTCTCATCAATTCTTCCGCTGCCGCCACATGTGAATTTTTTTAACCCTTGTAGTCCGTAGATACCTTTACCTGCAGATTTCTTATATCTTTCTCTTTACAAATCATGTGTTATTTACAGTGGAATATCCTCGGCCTCAGAGGTAACTGGGGTAAGCTTCAGGTGTTGCTCTCCCAGTTTTCCCCTGCACCACTTTTAGTGAAATTGTGTGGATGTTAATCAGGTGCTACTTTACATGGCCTGATTTCGGTTTAACCGGTCATCGTACAGTTCGTACTACTAACCACAAAAGTGGTTTTCCCTCCTATTTTCATACACAAAGTATGTCAGGCTCATCTGAGAGTATGAAGTATGCAGATGCGAGTTCCATTATAGAAACAGAAACTGACAAAGCATGTAAAGAAACTGGAAAAAATACAAATGCTTACAATTAGACTAGTCCCAGTGCTGAAGGGTTTGATTTATGAGGAGAGGCTACAAGGGGTAAATGTAACGACATTAGAGAACAAAAGTACCAGGGGTGATGACATGATTTCAACATACAAAATACTGAGCGGAACTGACAAGGTGGACAAAACAAATCTATTATATATATATATATATATATATATATATATATATATATATAATACCCTTGCTGGTGGGACGTTATTGGTTGAGGGAGGTGGGTTCATTATTGGTTTCCGTTTTCTATGAGAGATCCCGAGGCTCCAGCACCTCCCACACTAATACTCAAGTATTGTCCACTTGTCTGGCTACAAGTGAAGCCATTACTGCTACCTGCCAGCAATCATGGATTTACCACGTCTTTTGTTCCCCTTCTAATAACTCGCTCTCTCTGTTCTCAGTTAATATTTAAAAGTTGATAGGTCTAGAGCGAGCATAATATTCTTATGGAATAATAATTATGTAATAATAGCTACAAAAGTATTATAGCTGGCATTTTTTTTGCTTGTGTTACCAAATATCTACACTGTGACTTTTTTATTTTTTATGTTTAATTTATAATTCTCCTTCGTTTTTACTATTGTAGTTTTAGTGCAGTTATACTTCCAGGAAAATCTCTCTATTCAGGGGACTGAGTCCAAACTTGAGACTTCTGCTGGGAATCACACGTAATAATCTTACATTGTGACCTAGTGACCTCTTTGTGACCACTTGGCAAGCTAACTTAGATCAGTAATGTGACTGTCTCTCTTGGCAAGCTAATTCAGCTCGATACTGTGACATTGTGACCGTGCACACAGACACATACATTATATACATGTGTATATATATATATATATATATATATATATATATATATATATATATATATATATATATATGTAATGTGGTTGGCGTGTGCTTTGTTCCTTTGTAATAGAAGTAATCCTGTGATTATTCCCCCCGAGTAATTACCGCGAGGAGTGGTGTGAGGGAGAGTGTAGGGAGCCTGAGGCAAAATTAAGACAAAACTGAGACCATTTTGGCCACGACCTGTGTGTTAGCTTACAATAGTTGTATGTGATTACAGAAGCTGTCTAGCGTATCTTACAAGAAGTATGTATTTTACCTTGCAAAAGTTATGTTACTTACAAAAGCTATATATAGTAACTTACAGTAGCTATTTATTAAAGCTAACAAAAGCTGCTGCTTCCTCTCCGAAGCTAAGTCTCCTTAATACATTGGTGAGGTTTGTGCCTAGTGGTTGGGACCTCTTCTCTGGGAAGTGGTGGCCCTCACCACAGCGTGCCACTTACCCCACACAGTGCCACTCACCCCACACAGTGCCACTCACCCCACACAGTGCCACTCACCCCACACAGTGCCACTCACCCCACACAGTGCCACTCACCCCACACAGTGCCACTCACTTGTGTCCAATAAGCTGAAAAGATTTTTTAATACTGATTGTGAATATTAAAGTAATAATCCCGTGGCTGGAACATTTTGACAAAAGCAAGTTGTTATTCGACAGTGGTCCAGGAGAGATCGAAACGTCGTCGTGAGGTTCCTCAGAGTACGGTTTTTTACTGGAAATGGAGTGAGAGAATTGGGCTTTGAATTCCTTTATTTTCTGTATTATTAATTTTGTAATGAGAGTGAACTGGTCACTACAGTAAGAAGTTGATGGTGTAAATTTGATGTTAGAAACTGTGTTTAAAGTTCTCAATAACCAGACGGTTCTAGTGTTTTGTAAATTTTAATAAAAGCTGTGTATGACAGCACATAAAAACTATGTACAGTAGCTTACAAAAGTTGTGCATGAACCTTGGAAAGTTGTAGGTAATACCTTAACAAAGGCAGCCTACGAAGGTTATTTATGAGCAAGCTTCAACCCCTTCACATATTCCTCATTTTTCGACATTTTAGGGTAAGGAAAGGTGAGGAAGGAGTTTCCTGTCACTAATTAAGCAATTATAAGTTGTTTTGTGAGAGGGGAGAGCGTATATGATAGGAAAAATGCTTTAGGGAACACTGAATAACGAAGGGAACTTAAAATAATAAAATGAACAGGGAGTGATGAGAGGATCAGTGAGTAACGCAGTTTGTTGACATATAAAGTTCGCTTACAGTGTGTATCAAGATTATTGTTAGTGTGTTCTCATGGACGAATGTTCGTATACGGTCTAATTACATTGTGCGTTCGGGTGGGAGGTCGTCTTACGTAGTTAATGTTAGAAAAGGGGTTAGCTTACATGGTGTATTCAGATAGAAATGTTTACTTGCATGGTTTGTTCAGCTCTGAGGATCAGCTGACATGGTGAGTGTGTTGGGATGGAGACTAACTGCAAGAGTAACGATGGCCAGATTAATTAAACGAACGAAATCGTGTTAGAGTTTCAGAAACTCAGATGTAAAGTGAAAGAGCAGAGCAAAGCTCGGAGTTAGTGTTTTGAGTGTTATGCTAGTGTTGGTGAGTGTTATGCTAGTGTTGGTGAGTGTTATGTTAGTGTTGGTGAGTGTTATGCTAGTGTTGGTGAGTGTTATGCTAGTGTTGGTGAGTGTTATGCTAGTGTTGGTGAGTGTTATGCTAGTGTTGGTGAGTGTTATGCTAGTGTTGGTGAGTGTTATGTTAGTGTTGGTGAGTGTTATGCTAGTGTTGGTGAGTGTTATGCTAGTGTTGGTGAGTGTTATGCTAGTGTTGGTGAGTGTATGCTAGTGTTGGTGAGTGTTATGCTAGTGTTGGTGAGTGTTATGCTAGTGTTGGTGAGTGTTATGCTAGTGTTGGTGAGTGTTATGCTAGTGTTGGTGAGTGTTATGCTAGTGTTGGTGAGTGTTATGTTAGTGTTGGTGAGTGTTATGTTAGTGTTGGTGAGTGTTATGTTAGTGTTGGTGAGTGTTATGTTAGTGTTGGTGAGTGTTATGTTAGTGTTGGTGAGTGTTATGTTAGTGTTGGTGAGTGTTATGTTAGTGTTGGTGAGTGTTATGCTAGTGTTGGTGAGTGTTATGCTAGTGTTGGTGAGTGTTATGTTAGTGTTGGTGAGTGTTATGTTAGTGTTGGTGAGTGTTATGTAGTGTTGGTGAGTGTTATGTAGTGTTGGTGAGTGTTATGCTAGTGTTGGTGAGTGTTATGCTAGTGTTGGTGAGTGTTATGCTAGTGTTGGTGAGTGTTATGCTAGTGTTGGTGAGTGTTATGCTAGTGTTGGTGAGTGTTATGCTAGTGTTGGTGAGTGTTATGCTAGTGTTGGTGAGTGTTATGCTAGTGTTGGTGAGTGTTATGCTAGTGTTGGTGAGTGTTATGCTAGTGTTGGTGAGTGTTATGCTAGTGTTGGTGAGTGTTGCATGCTGTGAGGTTGGTGGAGTGTATGCAGTGTTGGTGAGTGTTATGCTAGTGTTGGTGAGTGTTATGCTAGTGTTGGTGAGTGTTATGCTAGTGTTGGTGAGTGTTATGCTAGTGTTGGTGAGTGTTATGCTAGTGTTGGTGAGTGTTATGCTAGTGTTGGTGAGTGTTATGCTAGTGTTGGTGAGTGTTATGCTAGTGTTGTCGAGTGTTGTTGAGAGAGAACTGGGTGTTATATTATTATTCGGTCAACTTGGATTGAATAAATGTAGAGAGAAGGAAGAGAAACAGCCTGAGAGAAGCATAAAGAGAGGGAGGGGGAGAGAGAGAGAATGAATAATTTGCTAGAGGGAAAGGAAGGAGTGAAGAAGGAAGTCTCGTGCACTGTCTTAACACACACATTAATATTTAAGGTATAATTATCGCAGTGACAGTTTTGACAACAACGCAGGAAGGTGATATTCTTTCCAGGTGAGACGCCAGCCAGATGGGTGAGGGTGTTCCTCTAGGATAAGCTTAGCTAAGCCTCTGAGAAAAGCCAGGGTGCGAGGCAGTGAAGGAGAAAATGATGGATGGATGGAGGGAGGGAGAGAAAGATGGAGAAAGGCAGAAAATGATTTATTGAAGAGGGAAGGGGAGAGCAGAAAACTATGTAGACAGAGAGAAAGACAAGAATGAAAAGGGATGGTATAAAGGATGGAAGAAGAGTGAGAGAAAGAGAGAGGAATAGGTGGAGAGATGGGTAATAAATGGAGAGAGAAGGGGGATAGGGGAGGGGAGGGATGGAGGAAGAGGGAAGAAAGGAGAGAGAATGTGTGTGTCCGGCTCAGGAGCCTGGGTCATGATGATGGAGGGGCTTCTCTCATTTTTGGCTCCTCTCCAGGTTACATGACGTCCTTGTTTCACACACTAAATATATTATAAAACTGCTTTATGATTTAGAAGGAGGGGGGAACGGAGAGGGGGAGGGAGGGGTTAAAGGAGAAGGGGAGGGAGGGGGGAAAGGAGAGGGGTAGGAACTACAAGACGTCAGCAAGGGATAATGATCTACAATCTGATAAAGTGGAATAATAATCTTATGGGTAAATTTAACCACTGGGGTCCCACAAGAATCAGTGCCTATCCCAGTAAATTTTCTAATTTATGTGAATGATTTGCAAAAAAAGAAATAAAAACTAATAAGTATATTTCCTGAGGTTGGAGAGAGACGGCGCTGACAGACGTGTCCCGTTCATATTTTAATTATTAATGTATAAATATTTTTGTAGGTTTCTATATCCTGCCCTGACCTAACCCAGCCTTAAATAACAAAATTACATTTTTCTGCATAGAGGGAACGTTCGGAAATAGACTCTGGGAGTCTCGTAAGAAAAAGAATGGTGTCAAATGAGGCTAGAGTGCACGGTGAGTGGTAGCCATGACTGAGATTCAATGGCACAATCATGTAAGCTTCATTTCACTTCAATAAGCCCACGAAAATGATGATGCCTGGGTTTAAGCTGCGAGGGTGACGTCCTCAAGACGTCAGAATAGGGGTGACGTCCTCAAGACGTCAGAATAGGGGTGACACCCTCAAGACGTCAGAATAGGGGTGACACCCTCAAGACGTCAGAATAGGGGTGACACCCTCAAGACGTCAGAATAGGGGTGACACCCTCAAGACGTCAGAATAGGGGTGACACCCTCAAGACGTCAGAATAGGGGTGACACCCTCAAAACGTCAGAATAGGGGTGACGTCCTCAAGACGTCAGAATAGGGGTGACACCCTCAAGACGTCAGAATAGGGGTGACACCCTCAAGACGTCAGAATAGGGGTGACACCCTCAAGACGTCAGAATAGGGGTGACACCCTCAAGACGCTATAGTGTTATTAAGAAAAGAGAGCCATTCCTCGTGACACTTTTATAGCCAGATAACGACCCTAACAGTGTTGCAGCAACCACTCTGCGTATAGGTACTAGTTATCATTGAACAAACTACCGCTGGTGTACCGCTGGTGAGCGTTAGTGATCCACCAACCACTGTTGTTCTGGTGCTGGATATCAGCATTCAGTCAACCACTGGCTTACCTGTGATTACCTTCCGCTGACTTACCTGTGGTTACCTTCCACTGGCTTACCTGTGCTTGTATACCTGGGGTTACCTTCCACTGGCTTACCTGTGCTTGTATACCTGGGGTTACTTTCCATTGGCTTACCTGTGCTTGTATACCTGAGGTTACCTTCCACTGGCTTACCTGTGCTTGTATAACTGGGATTACCTTCCACTGGCTTACCTGTACTTGTATACCTGGGGTTACCTTCCACTGGCTTACCTGTGCTTGTATACCTGGGGTTACCTTCCACTGGCTTACCTGTGCTTGTATACCTGGGGTTACTTTCCACTGGCTTACCTGTGCTTGTATACCTGGGGTTACTTTCCACTGGCTTACCTGTGCTTGTATACCTGGGGTTACTTTCCACTGGCTTACCTGTGCTTGTATACCTGGGGTTACTTTCCACTGGCTTACCTGTGCTTGTATACCTGGGGTTACCTTCCACTGGCTTACTTGTGCTTGTATACCTGGGGTTACCTACCACTGGCTTACCTGTGCTTGTATTCCTGGGGTTACCTTCCACTGGCTTACCTGTGCTTGTATACCTGGGGTTACCTTCCACTGGCTTACCTGTGCTTGTATACCTGGGGTTACCTTCCACTGGCTTACCTGTGCTTGTATACCTGGGGTTACCTTCCACTGGCTTAGCTGAGCTATGTTTTCTACCCATCTTTCTGGCACTAGTGGAAATCAGATGGCACTTGTGCTCCAGGCCAGTGCTTGAAAGTCACACACTGCTCTTAGCATAGGGTAATTTTGAGAAGCGCATTGCAGTTCCCCACCTGGAAACTGTTGCAGTGGATCTGTGTGAATACATGGCCACTGAGGAGGTACTGATAAACATTCACCTGCACTGTGAGCATCTTATATGAGACGAAAAGCATTGGAAAGTATTGTATTTTTCATAAGAATCAGCAACATATGATACCCTGGGGAGGTGGGCAACCCCACGGTGTCACAGCTCACCTGGGGTAGATATGTGTCTCACCAAAACTCTGCAGTGTTCCATCTGCACAATGTTTCACCAAAGTTGTCTTTAAAATGAACGTTGGACTGTGTGTGGCTAGCACAAACAACTTGGTTGACCAGACCAACCGCCAGGCAGCCTAGTATGGGACCAGGTCTCAGAGGCATTGACTACTGACAACCATCTTCAAGTAAACTTCAGGTATACTTCATCGATGTATAAATCTTATTTTTAACATTTTGAGTCCTATCACGCCCTAGTTGTTATGAAGCAGCTATTTTTGTACCACATTGCTTACCTGTCTACCGCCCAGGGTTCGCACCCCGCCTGCTAATCGTCCTTCATCTTGCAAGAATGAGATTGTGGAGGAGAACGTGCCTAGGCTGCAAGAGTGGTTAAGACGGCATTGCTCAGCCCTGACATAAAGCACCAGCAGGAACCACTGTACCTGATGAACTGAGTCTCAGCACATCCACCGAACGTCAGAGCCTCACACCAGCGGTGGTACCTGAGCCACACACCAGCGGTGGTACCTGAGCCACACACCAGCGTTGGTACCTAAGTACAGGTAAACTGAGGTCAAGCAGCAGCTAAAATGTTAACTCTTCAAACTACCTGAACAGCATAGAAAAGATGAGCCTCAAAATAATCTCAGAATTAAAAAAAAAATATCCGTTTCGAAGAAAGTTGACAATATTAAAAATGTAATCGTTGGTTGAAAAGAAAAGACAAGCTAGAAATATACTGTGAGTCAACATTATTATTATTATTATAATCAAGGGGGAGCGCTAAACCCGTAGGATTATGCAGCGCCTGTGGGGAGGATGTGGAAGGTATTCAGGCTTAATTCAGGGAACTGGAGCACAAATCCAATTCCCTAGATCAAGAGCCCCTCAAAAGCGTCAAGGAACCTCCCTTGAGGGGTGTGAGTCAACAAAGAATACTAAACAAAGATTAAGTACCATCAACAAGGAGAAGCTATAGTTGTAAAATGAACAAAAACAGTGGTGAAAGGATCTTTGAATTTGTTTACAAACAGGATGGTAGAACAGTACAGTGAAATATAATGGAAGGTATTATTACACTTATGACCCAGTTGTAAACTTGTAGGAATAATACAGCACCTGGGGGAATGTGAGGCTGTCAGGCTCAATCATGGGAAGGGGATGGGGGGTCACGTTCAGTTCCTTGGCAGATGCAATACTTTCCACGTATACGTGTGAAGTTCCTTTATGTAAATCTGTTGATGTCAGTGTGCGAGTGATTGTATTTAAATATATAAATAATATATAAGGAAGCGCCGCTGCTGCTGCAGTTTTCATCGAACACTTCTAGTTCCTAGAAGCAGCATAATTTTCTAATTTAATCCCTTTATTCATCACCTGAGTACAATACGCGGACGCTGGAAAGTATCAGAGAGCCTTAACACACTTGAAATTTCCACCCACTTTTCACTCTAAGAACAAGACAACACTTCTGTTTCTAGCTTCCAGCTTATCAAACCAAAGTAATAACTCAAATTTGCAGTCTGCCGTAAGCCTGCCAACAACAACGGCGTGATACACAGTCTGCCGTAAGCCTGCCAACAACAACGGCGTGATACACTGCTTTCCTCTCTATGAACAAAACAAACGAGGAGCTTTGTTTTTTTCTGAGACAGAATATGTAGATTCAGGAACACCAATACGTTTGTAGGTCCCACAACACAGACAGTGCGTAGTTTTCCGGATAAACATTCGCACCTTATGGCATGGCAAGACTCGAAATTCATCGAGAGAGAGAGAGAGAGAGAGAGAGAGAGAGAGAGAGAGAAGTAGAACAATGAACAGGGGACAAAAACGAGGTTCTCTAAGTTAGAGGTAACGGGTTACGCTGTATCATTCAGCCACGGTGATTTTCAATTGATTTTCAATAGTTTTGCAGTTGCCACTCCTGCGACATATTGCACCAGCTGCCACGAACTGGGATGCTATTGCAACATCCCACCAGCAGTTGTAACACACATGTACCTTATGGAGATATTTTATTAAGGAGACTTTTCCCTCACCAGCAGCTTTGTAAGTCCAACGAAGCCTCTGTATAAATTATTCTTAATGGATGTTGTCAGACAAATGTAACTCACAAGGTAACTAGTACCGACTATTGTATACAGAAGACGCATGAGTATCGTATGAGCAACTTACGCACGTGTACTGTATACTTCTTTGTGTGATGCAAAAGATAAGGAGAGTGAAATCAGTGGGGCGTAACCAATCTATTGAGCACAGAGCCAAGGTGCAGGTAGCTTAGGTTGACCACTGTTCCACGTCATACTACTGCAACATTCTTGGTCGTATGGTTGCGGCAAACGTGGCGGCCAAAAACCAGATTCCAGTTCAACAACATTGCACTGGTGAGCTAAACGTAGCCGAAATATAATATTGAGAGCTTTTGTATGTCCAGTTACCTGAAGTTGCTAAACTATAGTATAACTGTGCTCCGCCAAGCCAAGATTCCTCCCATCACAGTGACTTCACTCGCTTCACCTTTTTCTTCACTTCTAGCAGTATGTATTTTATATGCGTGCATTTTGTACCTCATATATTACTTCATGAAGATAGTAACAACTTGAAATGTTGTTCCTACATAAGCTTGTTCTGCAAGTTCTTTACTCTTGTCGATAGCACACCATTTAGTTCCTACTATTTTTTTTATTAATGCATCGGTAGTTTCCCACCAAGTCAAGGTGACTCGATAAACAAAAAACACTTTCATTATTCACTCCATCGCTTTCTTGCTAGAGGCGTGCCTACGCTACAGTTAAAAAACTGAAAGATATATCCACCCCTCCTTCAGAGTGCTTGCACTATATTTCCCACCTCCAGGGCTTAAGTCCGGCTAAACGGTTTCCCTGAATCCCATCATAAATGTTACTTTGTTCACACTCCAACAGCACGTCAATTCATAAAAACCATTTGTCTCCACTCGCTCCTATCTAACACGCTCACGCTCTCTTGCCGGAAGTCTGTGCCCCTCGCATACAAAACTTCCTTTACCCCCTCCTTCCAACCTTATTATTATTATTATTATTAGCAGGAGTAGTAGAATAGTAGTAGTAGTAGTAGTAGTAGGTGTTATTATTATTGCAAATGATTGCTTTAGTGTTAGGTGTGCGTGAGTATCCTCGCCAGCTGTACAAAATTCTTGTTGGTATCACTTGCGTTGCTTCCTGGCTACTGTCGTAAGTTTCAATGAATGGATTTAGTCATAGGGTGGCAGGCAGTTTGGGGTGTGAGCGAGCGCTGGCTGCCGCACCTGCACCGTGTTTACACAATGTTATACCTTTAATGGAATTTCTGTGTTTGAGTGAACTGTTGCCACATGTTGCCGTGTTTCCCAGGGCGGTCCCGCTGCTGGTTTTGTTCCACACCAGAAGTGAACCTTTCTTTGCCATTACGTCTCTCTCTCTCTCTCTCTCTCTCTCTCTCTCTCTCTTTGTTAAAAAAATGTTTAATTTTTTTTATTCATATGTTTGTGATGTAATTGCCTATTTGAGTTTGCGAAGACGTGAGTTCCAGCTCCTGGTCCTGCCTCTCTTAAATTTCCACCTCTTCATTTTTTTTTGGGGGGGAAGGGACCACGAGATTAATGACAAGAAAGGGGAGCGGAAGGATTAGTATAAGTTGGAGCAGTGAAGAAAGGTTGTGGGTAGACAGGAAGAGAGAGGTAACGTGTTGTATTAGTAGTGAGTGTGTGGGACCACCTGCCCAGCTGGTTACCTTATTACAGACAATCTATGCTATCTGTATAAACAGCCAGGATCAGCGGGCGCGCTCACACAGCAGTAACTATAATGGTGTGGTCATCGTGGGGTGGTGCAAACACGCAGATAAACCTGTTAATTTAAGGTGTCCTCAATTAACCCAACAGCGATTGCATTTGTCTTGGCAGTGTTAACAGGAGACGCAGCAGCCTTCGGCGAGTTCTCTAACACACTTATAAGTTTCTTATCAAATTATGAATTTACTCTTAATTTACACTGACAAGAGTGACAAAACAATGATGGGGAAATGTTGAGACTCGTAGCATTCACACACCTACGTAGGATAGCCATGTGTGTGTTCACACGAAGCATTCACACACCTACGAAGGATAGCCATGTGTGTGTGTATTCACACAGTATTTACACACCTACGGAAGACCAGTAAGATTTAAACTTGTTTCTACATAGTATACGTTTTTATTTGTTAATATAGACTTGTTTTCGCGGGGTAATTTTTGTTGCAGACATTAAATCGACAGTTAGCAAGACCGTGTCCAGGACCACGTCAGAGAAACAAATGGGAAAGAGAGAACTGGGTCACTACTCAGGGTGTCGGAGCTGGGAAGACTGGCCGTCCCTCGTCCTCTGTGCTGCTACAGATGCTCTTGCTCTCGCTCTCTCGCTCTTGTTGTCGCTCTCTCGCTCTTATCTGCTCTCTCAACCCACTCTTGGTCTATGATTATCCATCAGTGCATTATTGAGCAGCGCCGAGCCTTGAGAGGCGCCGTCCCATGCAGTCCTACACACAAGCTCACATCCAACACCTTGTCTGAGCCACTGTTATTAGTGTCTAAGACAGCGAGTCTCTCTTAACACTTGATGTACCAAACTCAGCCTGTGATCACCTGGAAGACACATCTTTCTCTTTCTCTCTCGTCAGTTTTTCATTTCAAGGCGCTGCTTTGATGCTGGCGGAGGTTTCCAAGATCCAAGGAATGGGAGTCACCTTTCTCTTTCTCGAACCAAACTTGAGCTGTTGCAAAAAAAAAAAAAAAATTCACTATTAAATGTTGCATTTGTAAATTAGATATTAGCTCATTTTAGTCGAAGTATTAATATTTATAAATATATTTATTATTATATCGTATCAAACATACAAATATGAACACTGTATTAGTTATGCATCTTGATGCTTCCATAATAATATAATATCTCTATTTCTACAAGTACATGTACAAGGTATACAGATCATAGCTGACATCAGTGACGTATTACTATATAGAAATCCCCTTGTTATGCAGGGCATTTCGGGCAAATTAGGTAAATTTTGTCCCAGGATGCGAACCACACCAGTCGACTAACATCCAGGTACCTATTTTACTGATGGGTGAACATAGACAACCGGTGTAAGGAAACGCCCAGTGTTTCTACCCTTGCGGGGATTCGAACCCGGATCCTCAGCGTGTGAAGCGAGATTTTCACACGCTGAGGCCACGGGCTAACGTAAAGTATATGATAGTAAAGTCACTGTTTACATAGACTTAGAGCCAGGATCATTACTACTTAAGAAACCACGAGACACGACCCTGTGATACTGGGTCAGTTCATTGTTAATAAAG
This sequence comes from Cherax destructor, assembly GCA_009830355.1. Taxonomy (NCBI): domain Eukaryota; kingdom Metazoa; phylum Arthropoda; class Malacostraca; order Decapoda; family Parastacidae; genus Cherax; species Cherax destructor. The sequence continues at coordinate 270,458 of WNWK01000369.1, read as the reverse complement.
GAAATCTCTTAAAGAAACGTTTCGCAACAGTGGCTTCATCAGTCCAATACACTGAAGAAGCCAGTGTGTGGCGAAACGTTTCCTTAATAAAGATTCCCATATGTTGCATAAGTGTCTCAATCTTCAGACCTTGTGTATGTAGGATGGTAAATGTTGACCACTAGTAGAAACTCATTTATTACAACCCATTAATGACTCATTGTAGAGCTTTATCAACTTATGACTTGATAATACTTTACACAAAGAGGAACATTGCCATAGTAAAGGTTTGATGTTGGGTAAGTGTGTTTCTACGAGACATGGAGATAAATAGTATAAATTACCGACACGATGGTAAAATAAACACAAATGAAGTATAATGGGCGAAACGTTGTATTTGTGTATACCTGAATAAACTTACGTTGTATTTGTGTATACCTGAATAAACTTACGTTGTATTTGTGTATACCTGAATAAACTTACGTTGTATTTGTGTATACCTGAATAAACTTACTTATACTTCATTTGTGTTTATTTTACCATCGTGTCGTAATTTATACCATTTATCTCCATGTCTCATAGAAACACTTTTTTGAGTGTTCCATGGTACGACAGAGAGGTGGTTGTGACCAGAATGGAGCAGAGGGTCTCTTGACTCTCACACCAAGAGCGCTGCTTCACAGCCTACCTCTTACTGACAAACTCACCAGCCGCAGTGCACGATTTAGGGCCAAGACTCGGCAGATAATGCAGTCTTGGCGTGCTTATTTCAGCGAATAATTCTTGTGATTCCTCTAAAGTGGTGTCGTTTATCTTCCCCCACTTCACGTATGGAGGATTCAACTATTCTTGAGACTCCGGCAGCAAGGAGAATCGGATCTTCTGTGACAGACTGGCACAGGGTTTTGATTGAATTGTAAACAGTGATACCTCGGACGGTTGTGCGCACAACACAGGTGCCTTTTTCAGCAAATATCACTTTAATCTTGATTATCTTCAAAGGAAGTGCCTTGATCCCGTTGAAGGACTCTTTGATTCAGAGAATTTATCACCTGCCACCTGGTGTATGTGTCAGCTTGTCTCCTCCACCTGGTATGTGTCAGCTGGTTGTCTCTTCCACCTGGCGTGTGTCAGCTGGTTGTCTCTTCCACCTGGCGTGTGTCAGGTGGTTCTCTCTTCCGCCTGGCGTGTGTCAGCTGGTTGTCTTCCACCTGGCGTGCCTGGCGTGTGTCAGCTGGTTGTAAGCAGTGCTGGCACTGTCTTAATTATTCAGCGGTTCATTCAAGTTTAACTTCCTTCTCTCGTTTACTAAATACAACTTCCGTTCATTTGTATACTAATTTTATTGGTAAGATATATGAATATGCCGTGCGCCCCACACGTGTATCGTGCACCCCACGTGTGTCGTGCGCCCCACACGTGTATCGTGCACCCCACGTGTGTCGTGCGCCCCACACGTGTATCGTGCACCCCACGTGTGTCGTGCACCCCACGTGTGTCGTGCACCCCACACGTGTGTCGTGCACCCCACGTGTGTCGTGCACCCCACGTGTGTCGTGCACCCCACACGTGTGTCGTGCACCCCACACGATTATCGTGCACCCCACACGATTGTCGTGCACCCCACACGATTGTCGTGCACCCCACACGATTGTCGTGCACCCACACGATTGTCATGCACCCCACACGATTGTCGTGCACCCCACACGATTGTCTGCACCCACACGATTGTCGTGCGCCCCACACGATTGTCGTGCACCCCACACGATTGTCGTGCACCCCACACGATTATCGTGCACCCCACACGATTGTCATGCACCCCACACGATTGTCGTGCACCCCACACGATTGTCGTGCACCCCACACGATTGTCGTGCACCCCACACGTGTGTCGTGCACCCCACACGTGTGTCGTGCACCCCACACGTGTGTCGTGCACCCCACACGATTGTCGTGCACCCCACACGATTGTCGTGCACCCCACACGATTGTCGTGCACCCCACACGATTGTCGTGCACCCCACACGATTGTCGTGCACCCCACACGATTGTCGTGCACCCCACACGATTGTCGTGCACCCCACACGTGTGTCGTGCACCCCACACGATTGTCGTGCACCCCACACGATTGTCATGCACCCCACACGATTGTCGTGCACCCCACACGATTGTCGTGCACCCACACGATTGTCGTGCACCCCACACGATTGTCGTGCACCCACACGTTGTCGTGCACCCACACGATTATCGTGCACCCCACACGATTGTCATGCACCCTTCACACGATTGTCGTGCACCCCACACGATTGTCGTGCACCCACACGATTGTCGTGCACCCCACACGATTGTCGTGCACCCCACCGATTGTCGTGCACCCCACACGATTGTCGTGCACCCCACACGATTGTCGTGCACCCCACACGATTGTCGTGCACCCCACACGATTGTCGTGCACCCCACACGATTGTCGTGCACCCCACACGATTGTCGTGCACCCCACACGATTGTCGTGCACCCCACACGATTGTCGTGCACCCCACACGATTGTCGTGCACCCCACACGATTGTCGTGCACCCCACACGTGTTTTGTGCACTCCTACATTTAACCCCAGCATTTGGGACAACACCTCGAAGAGGTTTTGACATAAATAATTTCATGAGGCTTTTAATTGCTGCTGTCCACTGTAACTTACAATGTATTTGTGTTGAGTTTTTCTTTGTTATTATTATTGTTTGTTGGTTTTTCCTTGTTTGTGTTGTGTGAGCGCTGAATGACCTCGGTCAATGTACACAGTAAATGTCACAGCTGCCTACCTATCTCCCTACCTTCCTACCTACCTACCCATTCACCTACATACCCACCTTCCTACGTACTCCGAAGAGGTATTCGCTCGTTCTTTCGGCATAATTATCCAAGACAAGTATGTCTTTACTTAATCTGGGGAAAGTGTGGCTGAGATGTGAGGGAAGAATGGGATAGGTGTAGCGGAAGGGTTGGGTGGTGAGGACAAGGAGGGAGGGAATGAGGTAGGGAGGCAGGGAGGGAGAAACGAGATCATTTACTAAGCTAACATAGCCAAGGTGTTGTCCTGAGGTACTGACGACCAGGGCCGGGGGGGAGGAGAGGGGGGAAAGAGTCGTCTTGCTCTGGGCTTAACTGAAATATATATTATCAAACATTTATTCTTTCTAGGAGAAAAATCTTTCCTATTTGATGTGAAATGTGTAACTAGCTTAAACTCTTAATTTCTTAAATAATGGTATTGTGTATCAAGCACGGTGTGTGTGTGTACTCACCTATATGTGGTTGTAGGGCTCAAGTCACAGCTCCTGGCCCAGCCTCTTCGCTAGTGTGTGTGTGAGAGAGAGAGAGAGAGAGAGAGAGAGAGAGAGGGGACTACAGAGATCATCAGCAGATACAATCAGCCGGTCCATTACGAGTAACTGTTCCGAGCTGCGTCTCTTTTTTGTTATATACATCATTAGCCTGATGTTGCAGCCTCGTTAGCGTCAACTAAGTAGGAACAACACACCTGACGGTGTGAGGGAGGGGGACAACCCACCTCACGGTGTGAGGGAGGGGAACAACCCACCTCACGGTGTGAGAGAGGGGAGGAACAATTCACCTCACGGTGTGAGGGAGGGGGAACGACCCAGGACGCTCACTCTCCCAGAGCCTGGCTCCATAACCTCGGGCAATACGTTTTTCTATCCGTATCCCTGACTGAGAACGTGCATCTGTATGCTCCTCTGCCAGACATCGAGGCCGGCCAGCGTTCGTCTAGGAGTCTCTCTCCTATCATATACATGTAAAACATTCTCAGTTTTTCTAAGAAACTCCGCCTGAATACGTTGATCCGTGTGTTTCTCTTGCAAGCCGCGATCAGAAACCTTCACTCTGGCGTTCTTCCATGAAAGACTAGCCTTACATCTTGTAAGATGTGACCTACAGAATTACTTCACTTTGTCGTGGGGATCTGAAGAGAAACAGTGCAGTGTATTTCTTGTCCTTGTTGAAGTGTAACAGTGCTAGCTTGTGTTTCTTGTAATCCTTGTTGAAGTATAACAGTGCTAGCTTGTGTTTCTTGTCCGTGTTGAAGTATAACAGTGCTAGCTTGTGTTTCTTGTTCTCCTTGTTGAAGTATAACAGTGCTAGCTTGTGTTTCTTGTCCGTGTTGAAGTATAACAGTGCTAGCTTGTGTTTCTTGTTCTCCTTGTTGAAGTATAACAGTGCTAGCTTGTGTTTCTTGTCATCCTTGTTAAAGTATAACAGTACTAGCTTGTGTTTCTTTTCCTTGTTGAAGTATAACAGTACTAGCTTGTGTTTCTTGTCCTCCTTGTTGAAATATAACAGTGCTAGCCTGTTTTTCTTGTTCTCCTTGTTGAAGTATAACAGTGCTAGTCTGTGTTTCTTGTCCTTGTTGAAGTATAACAGTGCTAGCCTGTGTTTCTTGTCCTTGTTGAAGTATAACAGTGCTAGCCTGTTTTTCTTGTCCTTGTTGAAGTATAACAGTGCTAGCCTGTGTTTCTTGTCCTTGTTGAAGTATAACAGTGCTAGCCTGTGTTTCTTGTTCTCCTTGTTGAAGTATAACAGTGCTAGCCTGTGTTTCTTGTCCTTGTTGAAGTATAACAGTGCTAGCCTGTGTTTCTTGTCCTTGTTGAAGTATAACAGTGCTAACCTGTGTTTCTTGTTCTCCTTGTTGAAGTATAACAGTGCTAGTCTGTGTTTCTTGTCCTTGTTGAAGTATAACAGTGCTAGCCTGTGTTTCTTGTCCTTGTTGAAGTATAACAGTGCTAGCCTGTGTTTCTTGTTCTCCTTGTTGAAGTATAACAGTGCTAGTCTGTGTTTCTTGTCCATGTTGAAGTATAACAGTGCTAGCCTGTGTTTCTTGTTCTCCTTGTTGAAGTATAACAGTACTAGTCTGTGTTTTTTGTCCTTGTTGAAGTATAACAGTGCTAGCCTGTGTTTCTTGTCCTTGTTGAAGTATAACAGTGCTAGCCTGTGTTTCTTGTCCTTGTTGAAGTATAACAGTGCTAGCCTGTGTTTCTTGTCCTTGTTGAAGTATAACAGTGCTAGTCTGTGTTTCTTGTCCTTGTTGAAGTATAACGGTGCTAGCCTGTGTTTCTTGTCCTTGTTGAAGTATAACAGTGCTAGCCTGTGTTGTTGAAGTATAACACACGCGGTGAGGTTGTCTTAGAGGAAAGTGTTAAATAATGGGAAGGTGAGTCCTACTCTAATATTTCATACATGATACTTGTCGCGAGCAATGCTAAATTTTATACTGCATAAAACAAAATAAGTGTGCACTGTGCACCCTCGCAGTTGTACTCTCCCAGATGTACTCTCCCAGATGTACTCTCCCAGTTGTACTCTCCCAGATGTACTCTCCCAGTTGTACTCTCCCAGTTGGATTCTCCCAGTTGTACTCTCCCAGTTGTACTCTCAGTTGCACCCTCGCAGTTGTACTCTCCCAGATGTACTCTCCCAGATGTACTCTCCCAGTTGTACTCTCCCAGTTGTACTCTCCCAGTTGTACTCTCCCAGTTGGATTCTCCCAGTTGTACTCTCCCAGTTGTACTCTCAGTTGTACTCTCCCAGTTGTACTCTCAGTTGCACCCTCGCAGTTGTACTCTCAGTTGCACCCTCGCAGTTGTACTCTCCCAGTTGGATTCTCCCAGTTGTACCCTCCCATTTGTACTCTCTCAGTTGCACCCTCGCAGTTGTACTCTCCCAGTTGGATTTTACCAGTTGTACTCTCCCAGTTGGATTTTACCAGTTGTACTCTCCCAGTTGGATTTTACCAGTTGTACTCTCCCAGTTGGATTTTACCAGTTGTACTCTCCCAGTTGGATTTTACCAGTTGTACTCTCCCAGTTGGATTTTACCAGTTGTACTCTCCCAGTTGGATTTTACCAGTTGTATTCTCCCAGTTGGATTTTACCAGTTGTACTCTCCCAGTTGGATTTTACCAGTTGTACTCTCCCAGTTGGATTTTACCAGTTGTACTCTCCCAGTTGGATTTTACCAGTTGTACTCTCCCAGTTGGATTTTACCAGTTGTACTCTCCCAGTTGTACTCAGTTGCACCCTCGCAGTTGTACTCTCCCAGTTGCACTCACTTTTCTATTTAATCTCTCAATGTGTCCTATAATTGCAGTAGGTTTGTGAGAGAGGATTCATCTCTCGTTGTATCTCTTATTTGTTGTGATACATTACTTACCATTTCCCCCGCTGAACCACTCATTATAATCGTCTGTATTACTTTAAATAGTATTCACACCAAAAAGATAATATAATAGCGTAGAATGAATTACACAGAATACAATATCAGTGAATACGGTATCAAAGAATAAGATATCACAGAAGAGTATACATTCAGTAGAAACTCGGTAGGTTAATCGCATATACTAAGATAATTTATTTCTTGAATATTTAGTTAGATATTTTTTGTTTGAACTAGAGTTTTCCCAGCAAGTAGTGAGGTGTTCACTCGTGGCACAGGTTGGAAGAGTCTTGAGTTAAGACACCTTCCACACACAGGTCATGTAGGACACCTTCCACACACACAGGTCATGTAGGACACCTTCCACACACACAGGTCATGTAGGACACCTTCCACACACAGGTCATGTAGGACACCTTCCACACACAGGTCATGTAGGACACCTTCCACACATAGGTCATGTAGGACACCTTCCACACACAGGTCATGTAGGACACCTTCCACACACAGGTCATGTAGGACACCTTCCACACACAGGTCATGTAGGACACCTTCCACACACAGGTCATGTAGGACACCTTCCACACACAGGTCATGTAGGACACACACGGTCAGAATTCCACACACAGGTCATGTAGGACACCTTCCACACACAGGTCATGTAGGACACCTTCCACACACAGGTCATGTAGGACACCTTCCACACACAGGTCATGTAGGACACCTTCCACACACAGGTCATGTAGGACACCTTCCACACACAGGTCATGTAGGACTCCTTCCACACACAGGTCATGTAGGACTCCTTTCACACACAGGTCATGTAGGACTCCTTTCACACACAGGTCATGCAGGGTTCCTACCACAGTCATGCAGGGCTCCTACCACAGAATCATGCAGGGCTCCTACCACAGACAGGGTCATGTAGTAATATTTATGTCTGTAATTTAAGTGTAAGTTTGTATAACAGCTGGTATGTTACAACATGTAGTGGGAAAGGTTCAGCATAACGGTATGTATGTGGTCATGTTTCAGAAACTCTCCCTCAAGGAAAGTAGTACCTTGATGCCGGAGAGGGGGAAGAAACCCTAGATCCAAGGTATTGGGCCAATGCTTTCTTTCCTTGGATCGAACCTGATTGCCTCTCATTCCCTTTGGCGCTGTATGACCCTGTAGAGTTTAACTCTTCTCTCATGAATGTAGTCTTTAATAATAATAATAATGAAATTATGGCTTGAAATGGCTTGCCACTTTTGGAGGTAGATTTATTGCGGCACAAGATTATGAGAACTGATTAGGGAAATTATTTTTGAAGGAACTTTATTACAGTTGCATTTAGAAAACCTTTGATTACTCTTTATATCTTATGCACGCAAGTGTTATCTGTGTGTGTTGTATTGGTCTTTCTGTACCTCCCTCGCTCTCCCTCCCATCCTCATATTCCCATTAAGAAGCGTCTTATTGATGTTCCCGATTTTGCTACATTACTATAATTGACCCCACTTTTGCTTTATTTCGTTACCAAAATAAAATCTCGTTCCTATTGTCCCAGCCCAGTAAAATGAAACGCATCCAAATGAAGATTCGAAATTCCATTACAGTTTTCTGGTACAAGCATACAATGGTAGGGTCGTGTAGTGCCTGGGAAGGAACGCAAATAAAAAAATTATTTTCCCCAAGAACAGAGTGGGTATTATCAGGTGGAGAGGACCCGTGAGGTATGTGAATGAGAGCAGCTGATCATGTAAACAATGGTCATGGCGTCTGGCCTCGCCTACAAATGTTGGGATGATGCCACTGTGTGCTTCCACGACCCTCTCTGCCGCCTCCTGCTTCCTGCTAAAGAGGGGCGCTACCCACATTCCTGTCTCTTTTATATGTATGTGTATATGTATGTTCAAGCAGCCTTTACATTTGTGCAAATGTATTTCTTTTCAAAGTATGCATCTGTATTTTTCTTGGTGTCAGATATATCTGGGTATTATACTCATATGCATATATACACACACATTTACACAGGATGGTGGTAATGTTTAAGAGGTTCACGACACACTATGCAGCTGTGTCACTATGTCAACTAAACCGAATGACAGATAAGCTAGAAGAGCTAAATGATGAGCTACAGAATAACCATCAGAGCTAAAAAGAAAATTAACAATGAAATTGATATTGACTAATAAGGAAAACAGGAGACGTGATAACTACGTGCAAGATATAACAGAATACGAAATAATAATAGATAAAGATGTTTTATAAACTATTAGCAGGGAGGACAAAAGGCAATAAATATAAACCAAGGAATGAGAGATGACGAATCGATACTAGAAAGTTTTTTGACCCTGGTTGAACAGTGGAGTAGTTTACACGAGATGGTAATTATTGCCACAGCAAAAAACCTTTAAGGGTGAAGAGTTCTTGCTGTAAGGAACTAGAACAACCCGTTTTCTTTCGGTAGCTCGGACCTGATCTCCCATTCACCAGGAGCTGTACGAGACGGATTTAGCGCTGCCCTTGAAAATAATACTCTATAAAGTGTTATTGTTACCTACTGAGAAAGTTCTTGCGTTGATATCCTGTAGCATGCAAGAAGGAATCCTTTTATCCTTTGGTGACCCTTCAAGGGACGAGGTTCCTTGATTTCGGTGAGGGACTCTTCGTCTGAGGAATTACACCTCTGTTCCAATTCCCTGAATTGAGACTAAGTGCTTTCCATTTCCTTAGGCGCTATATGATCCCTACGAGTTTAGCACTCCATCATCACTGTAATAATAATAATAATAATAATATCCATTGTTGAGTGGTGACGACAAGCATTATCCAGGTGTAATATATCAGTGTAAATGTGCACATTCACTAATGTTCCCAGGTTATCATACTGTGTTGATGCGCTCTCTCGCTCTCTCTCTCTCTCTCTCTCTCTCTCTCTCTCTCTCTCTCTCTCTCTCTCTCTCTCTCTCTCTCTCTCTCTCTCTCTCACCCTCCCTCCCTCGCAAGTAGGTTTCTCACACATGGGTGCCCCACCATGGAGTGCACGCCTCATCAAATGTTTTTCAGTAAATGTCCAAGAGCTTTGCAAGAAACTAGTCCCAGAGCTCAGGAGTGTGTACTGTGAGGAGAGACTGTACAAACAACCTGATGACTCGAAAAAACAGAATACGGAAGACATGATTACTACATACAAGATGCGCAAATAATTGATATTAAAGACACTGCTGAAGATGCAGGTAGACGAACGAGGGAATACGGAAACTAACAGCACACTGTGTCACAAGGACATCTTAATTTTTTTTAGCTTCAAGATTAGTAAGTGAAAAGAAATGGATTCGGAAGTAGTTGAGACAAAAAAGATTAGTTGTGATAAGGTTCAAAAGGAAGAAAGCCAATAATGCCGGTTGACTAAGATTAAACTTAAATTAGTGAGTAATAAACACGCGCGCGCAAGCACGTTCTCAAAGGCACACACACTGTTATGGCTCTCAGGAGTCAACTTAGGAGACGAAATCAAAGTTTGACCCTGAATGGCAGTTCGTCAGTTATTCTAAGGCAGAAAATAAGGTCGGTATTGAGAGTTCAGGAGGTGAAGAAATCACCCTTACTGGTTCTTCACGTGGACCCCTGATGTAAAGACAGTACATAAGGTTGGTAGTCTAAGGGATGGAGATGAAAAAGTCACCTTACTACCCCGTCACACAGCCTCCACGTGTGGAGACGGCACATAAGGTCGCTAGTCTGTTCCTGGAGATTGGGAAATCACCCTTCTGCCGCCTCACGCGGGCCTCTGATATAGAGGAGAGGTATAAAGTCGGTAGTCAGTGTCGTGGAGGTTAGGAAGTCACCCTTACTGCCGCTTCTCGCCCAAACTAAGATGCTGCTTTTTCTTGCTCAATAGCTAACTGAGACTTATTTTTATGTTCAGGTGACCGCAACATTGTTTTAAATTGACGTTTAACCTGAACATAGGAGAGAGTAAATATCCGAGATGTGCAACGCAGATAAAAGAAACACACGGTAACCGGTGTTCATATGATGTATTGTAGTGTTTGTTGTAAGTTAAAGTTTTATTAAAATATTGTATACATAAATTAATTGTTTTTACTTTGGTTTTGAGGGGGGGGGGGGTACATATACTATGAACACAATACTACAATATGTAGATTTAACCAAGGTTAACCCAGTAAACAATGTGACTTATTTTCTTTAGGCTTTTACCGATTTTTTTTTTAAAGAAAAATGTGATCCCAAAGTTTGCGGTGAGTCGGAGGCTTCTTAAACTTAGTTATAGAAGAGAGACCTGAGAAGAGTGAGTCAGGGGCTTCTTAAACTTAGTTATAGAAGAGAGACCTGAGAAGAGTGAGTCAGGGGCTTCTTAAACTTAGTTATAGAAGAGAGACCTGAGAAGAGTGAGTCGGAGGCTTCTTAAACTTAGTTATAGAAGAGAGACCTGAGAAGAGTGAGTCAGGGGCTTCTTAAACTTAGTTATAGAAGAGAGACCTGAGAAGAGTGAGTCGGAGGCTTCTTAAACTTAGTTATAGAAGAGACCTGAGAAGAGTGAGTCAGGGGCTTCTTAAACTTAGTTATAGAAGAGAGACCTGAGAAGAGTGAGTCGGAGCTTTTAAACTTAGTTATATGAAGAGGACCTGAGAAGAGTGAGTCAGGGCTTCCTAAACTTAGTTATAGTAAGACCTAGAAGAGTGAGTCGGAGGCTTCTAAACTTAGTTATAGAAGGAGACCTGTGAAGAGTGAGTCAGGGACTTCTTAAACTTAGTTATGAAAGAGACCTGGAAGAGTGAGTCAGGAGGCTTCAAACTTAGTTATAAGTCAGGGGCTTCTTAAACTTAGTTATAGAAGAGAGACCTGACAAGAGTGAGTCAGGGGCTTCTTAAACTTAGTAATAGAAGAGAGACCTGAGAAGAGAATAGTCTGTGCAGTGATTTAAACTGAATATTATTTATGTAGAGTAATTATTTGTTGGACCAAAGATGGTCATATTTGGTCTAATAAATATTATACAGAGTGGCGAATTACCTAACAAATTTATTTCGTTAAAATTAATACTAGTTGGTGATATTCGTTGTGCAAACTACGTTATAAGTATTAGTTGAGACATCAGTGTTGTAGTGTAGTAAGGTTAGGCAACATTCATTATGAGACAAGACAAGTGTTTCCTGACGCGGGTTTGAGTCATATGATGACCTCCACTGAAGCTTTTAGTCATCTGACCGAGGCCTTCCCATGGCTTACCCGCCAACCACTTGAAAAATTAATGTAGTTGAGTACTAATAATACATGTGCTGTAGTGAGAGTGACTACTGAATGTTTACAACCTGACATATTTACACCTTCACACATTTACAGCTTTGCATATTTACAACTACACACATTTACAACTTCACACATTTACAACTTCACACGATTCTCATGATTTTATAGTAATATAAAGTGCTCTTTTAAAACAATAAATTAATCCCAGCATGAGACAAAAAGTGAATTAAAACTTTAACATGGAAACAAAACGTTTAATATATTATGATGCAGTAAACTTATTTTTACTTCTTGATTTTTGAAACTCTAGTAATATTTCTGCTCTTTTTTTTTGCAGCAGTAATAATATTTCTGCTCTTTTTTTTTTTGCAGCAGTAATAATATTTCTGCTCTTTTTTTTTGAGGCAGTAATAATATTTCTGCTCTTTTTTTTTTGAGGCAGTAATAATATTTCTGCTCTTTTTTTTTTTTGCGGCAGTAATATTTCTGCTTTTTTTTAGGCAATGATAATATTTCTGTTGATTCTGCTTTTTTTTTTTTTTGCGGCAGTAATATGTCTGCTCTAATAATATATCTTCTGCCTCACTTAAGTAATAACTTGTCTGCACCACATCATACAACCTGTTGCCTGCCCTCATAGCAGCTGTCTGACTGACCTCTCATCATCTGTCTGCACTGCACTCTCATACGCATCTGTCGCACTGACCTCTCATACGATCTGTCATGCACCTCTCATCGCATCTGTCTCACTGCACCTCATACGCATCTGACCACCTCTCATACGATCTGTCTGCACTGCACCTCTCTACGCATCTGTTTACTGACCTCTCATACTGTCTGCTGCCCTCTCATCGCATCTGTTCTGCACTCTCATCCACTGTCTCACTGCACCTCTCATACAGCTGTCTGCACTGCACCTCTCATACGCATCTGTCTCACTGCACCTCTCATCGCATCTGTCTGACTGCACCTCATCGCATCTGCACTGCACCTCTCATACGAATCTGTCTGCACTGCACCTCTCATACGCATCTGTCTGCACTGCACCTCTCATACGCATCTGTCTGCACTGCACCTCTCATACGAATCTGTCTGCACTGCACCTCTCATACGAATCTGTCTGCACTGCACCTCTCTCGCATCTGCACTGCACTCTCTAGCATCTGTCTGCACTGCACTCTCTCACACCTGTCTGCACTGCACCTCTCATACGATCTGTCTGCACTGCACCTCTCTACGCATCTGCACTGCACTCTCACGCATCTGTCTGCACTGCACCTCTCATACACACCTGTTCACTGCACCTCTCATACGAATCTGTCTGCACTGCACCTCATACGAATCTGTCTGCACTGCACTCTGAATCTGTCTGCACTGCACCTCTCATACGCATCTGTCTTCACTGCACCTCTCATACGCATCTGTCTTCACTGCACCTCTCATACGCATCTGTCTTCACTGCACCTCTCATACGCATCTGTCTTCACTGCACCTCTCATACGCATCTGCACTGCACCTCTCATACGCATCTGTCTGCACTGCACCTCTCATACACACCTGTCTGCACTGCACCTCTCGTATGCATGTGTCTGCACCGCACCTCTCATACTGATGGCTCACTGCCATACCTCTCCAGCTGATAGTGAACCATGGGTTGTCAACACCGCAGACTCCATCCAGTTATCGTCCCATCCTTCTTGGGATTCCCTAGTCATTGAATTAACTTATTCACATATGTACGAATTTCAGCATCCAAGAATTAGAAAATAACATAGGTATAATTGGGCTATATTTTCAGTTTCTTTAAGAAATAAAAAACAGAAAAGCACAATACCGTAACTGGAACAATACACAAATAGCCCCCACATAGGAGACGTTTCGGTCCGAATTTGACCATTAACTAGTCACACTAACACACGACGGTGAGGGTTAGGTTGAGTGTGGTTGGTTATATCACCGTTAATGGCTGATAAGCGCTTGTGGAGTAAGTATGGTCAATGGAACGGCATATTATACGTTCAAAATCGTTCTTATGATGCTATGAACACCTGTGTTACTGTGTCTAGTAAATGTTTGACTTCTCAGTTTGCATATGTTGTAATTCCTCTTGATATTAGTAAATAACTAAATAGGATATACTAGTCGTGATGAGTTTACCCATTTAATTGGCAAGGTTAAATAATCGGTTCCCTTCAAGGATGCCTTGATATCGGTGATGAGCTCTTGATCGAACCGTAGCTAGATTGGTAGCGCACTCATCTCACGCACTGAGGTCCGTGGTTCGATCCCGGGTACGAGTGGAAACATTATGGCGTGTTTCCTTAAGACACCTGCTGTCCCTGTTCACCTAGCAGCAAGTAGGTACCTGGTTGTTAGCCTACTAGTGTGAGTCACATCCTGGGGACAAAATTAACCTAATTTGCCCGAAATGCTCTGCATAACCATTGGATTTCTATATAGTATGTCATTGATTTCGGCTAGGTTGTATATTGTACTTGTAGGAATAAAGAGTATTATTATTATTATTATTATTATTATTATTATTATCCTTGGATCGAAGCTGATTGCCTCCCCTTCGTCCCGGCGATGTATGACCCACACGAGTTTACCGCTCTTCCCATGAATGTAGTGTATGTGTGTATGTGTGTGTGTATGTGTGTGTGTGTGTGTGTGTGTGTAAATAATAAAGTAATATGTCATTCAGGCAAGACTGGAAGCCAGGTCAGCAGGTCTCCACGAATGTAGAGAAATCACAATCTTACGCCTTAAACTACTTGGCTACAAATACCTTGAAGCCGTTGAAGGCTTTTTGATCCAAAGAATTGAACCAGTGCTCCCCTTGGATCGAATCGAATTGCACCTAATTTTCCCAAGGCGCTGTATGATAATCCTTAAGGATTTAGCACTCCCCCATAAATTAAATATTATTAATGCCTAGATAACTTTGGGTGGTCAGCCAGGAAGCTGACCGTGTTTTCCCCGACTTTGCAGCATACATGGTTAGTATCCTGGCTGGCCACCCAGAGTTATCGAGGAATTTGTAGCAGAGTAATCCACGGCTTCAGATTGTCATTCCTCGTGTAGAATTGGTGTTGTGGTTAGAATCCTGGCTGGCAGCGATGTGTATCTTGATGTGCAGACTGAGTTTGTAGAATTATAGCTATAAGCTAAGCTTATCAGGGGACAACACCTACGCCAACGAAGCCAAACCTAAAAGTTTTGACCTAGGCTGCAAGATATTAAACCTGCTGTGGTCCACTAACCCTTGAAAGAGGGTGAGGGGTGCCTTGACACAAGAAATAGGAGCTAGACTCCCATTGGATGAAACTTTGTTCCTGTGATTCCCCAAGCGCCATATGACGCGTCAAGTTTAGTACTCTACCATGATTAAAATAAGACTAATGTTGCATGGAGACCCCGGACAAAATACTCAAATGAAAGCCAGCTTTACCCTTCTCTGGAAATCGTTCGCGTAGAATCTATCATGTTTATGTGAGCCTGGTGTCTGCCAACCGACCCAGGAGTGAAACTTGGCCATGTCTGCCGTCATTTCAAGACGAGCTATGAGATACCGACGACGATCACTGCAATAATCACAGACCTGACGATTTCTCGTCAACATTATATAACGCGGAGTGACTCTTGTTGGGATGTCAGGTGGCTAGGTTGTGACCACCTTTCTTCAGGTGAACACTTGTTTTCAAGTGACCACTTGTTTTCAAGTGACCACCTGTCTTCAAGTGACCACCTGTCTTCAGGTAACCACTTGTCTTCAGGTAACCACCTGTCTTCAAGTAAACATTCGTTTTCCTCTGTTTTTTCAGCATTCATACAAAACAAAACACTTAAATGGCTAATAGAACAAATGAGTGAATGTGCAATTCATTTTCCTTGCCAGGATATTTTACAGCTCTTACAGCTGATATATTATAGCTATTTGTCACAGTCTCTCTCGCGCTAAGTTCTGATATTGTTTCAACATCTGTCTTTCTATATTCAGATGGACGGTGAGAAAATATTTTGCTGTATTCTGCTATGCTAATTACATTTTCGACATGCAAATGTGTAATTTAAAATATAAATTAATTGTACAGGTTTGAAAAGTGGAAAGATATTACAAAGAGAACTCACCTTGCACATCCTCAGATTGTCCTCAGCTCCTTAGACTACGGGAATCAGCTCCCTCACAGACTGAGTTCAGTTGTGCCTAGTAGACAGTCACTCAGCCCTCAGAATACTTTATACTCGATACAAAACAAATATTTATCTGTGGAAGGAAGTTTACACTGTTTTAAATTACCTTTAAGATGATTTTTTTTCCAACACACCAGCCGTCTCCCAACGAGGCGAGGTGACCTGAAAAAAAAAGAAACAAAGTATTTCTTCTTTTTACATTTTGTAATGTTACTCTGATACATCTATTTAAATTCATGACATTGTTGAATTATTTCTCACACAGACGTGCTGGCACACAATTTTTTTTTCGTCTGTTGGCCAACTCTCTGCGATTCCTCAGCACTCTTGCTTCTTTATTTCCTGTGTATATTCTGTGATTTGCCTCATCCACATCAAAATATGAAAATTATCTTAGGAATTTCCCATTAACAAGATGTCATATGTAAACACCAGCTGTGACAACTCCCATTTTATATATACGTAACTTTTGAGATCACGTCTCTTGCACTAACCTTCACCCCTTCTTCACATTAAACACCAGTGATGACAACCCATCTCCTTGTCTCAGGCCTTTACTGGAAAATGTTCCCCTTCCTACCTACCTGAGCCTCGCTCTTGCACCTCTGAAGTTTTCAGTACCTTGCCACATATTCCATACGTCTGATACGCTAACCACATTGCTCTGTAGTGCATTCGTAAGAATGCAGGGCTTGATTGGCAGATATTGTGGAAAGTGGCGACTCGTGTGTTGGGTCTGTTGGCGAGTTGACGATGGAAACTGTTTGTAGGAGGAGGAGCAGGAGGTCGAGGAATTGGAGGGAAGTTACGGATCATCTCACAACTTTAAGACAGAACTCCAGGAAACGAGCAGGATTGACGGCTTTGTCCACTGGAGATGGTAGTGATGCAGGTGGTGATATTTGCAGTGGTGATACTGGTGGTAGTGATACCGATAGTAGTGCTGGTTGTGGTGATACCGTGGGATATTTGGTGGTGGTTGGCATCGTAGGATTATTTTAGATATATGAATATTCTATAAAATATTGATTTTATAGTTTTCAATGAATTTTTAAAATATGAATTAATTAAAAATAACATTGAATATTAGTGTTATCGATTTTATATAAGATTTTGAAAGGTTTTCTGAAAACTTCTTTAGATAAAATATACCTATGAAGCTCTAAAATAAAATCATAAAATAAGCCTAGTGGACATCCGCACCTACCTAGCCTGGATTGAATGAAGATTTGGGCAGGGTCTTCAGGACTCCATAGTCGGAACCTACACATTCTCTGAGGCAGATTGAAGAAGATTGGGCAGGGTCTTAGGACTCGACCGTGTGGACCCCAACACCTACCTACACCACGTTTGAAAGGGCTGGAGGTCTTGCAGCACTTGGAGGAAGTTGGTATAATTGACTAAAACTGGGAGAAGGCAATGAACGCTTCCTTGTATAAATTACTAATTTAAAAGAAACCTTTTGTTTTTCTTGAGGTCACGTGTGTGGTGGGATAATGGTAGTGGTGCTGGTGGCGAGACTAGTCGCAGTGATATCGATTGTGCTGAATATTGATTGGTGTAGTTACTGTGGTCTACGAGGGTAAAAAATAGTTATACTTGCATGATAGTGGCCATTTTGGCAGTGACTAATAAATCCCTATAATATGTAAAAAGCAAACTAAATATAAACAAATAAAAAACGCAGATAATTAAAGTTACGACAAGGCAGAAACGCAAAATTTGAGGAATAATTGTGTTAAGTACTAAATAGAAAGCTGCAGTGTGTTCGCACAAGAAGAAACTTTAAACAAGTAGACTTGAACCCCAACAGTCAATTGAGAAAACAAATTGGTATAACTAAAATAGTAAAAAATCCCGTAGCTGAGCATTGAGACAAAGAAAGCAGCAGAACCATGCGAGGTATAACCCTGGGTTTAAGGTGATAGTGCTGAACCGAGTCATCCATTCAGGATGTCTCTACAAATTTTCCAATTCCCGAGGAATATGATAATTTGGAATTTCATTAAGAGGTAAACTCTCTGATAAATTGGAATGATATGCATTTGTAATGAAAGATTCGAAAATAAAATGCAGTAGGGAGGCCCTTTGAACTATGGATTTGAGTCATTAACAGTGTCGTGGTAAACACTGGAGAAAATTTACTGTGTGTGTGTGTGTGTGCATGCATGCGTGTGTGTCAGTACTCACCTAATTGTGGTTGCAGGGGTCGATACTCAGCTCCTGGCCCCGCCTCTTCGCTGTCCGCTACTGGGTCTCTGCTCTCCCTGCTCCATGAGCTTTATCATACCTTGTCTTAAAACTATGTATGGTTCCTGCCTCCACTATATCTTTCTCTAGACTATTCCACTTCCTGACTACTCTGTGGCTGAAGAAATGCTTCCTAACATCCCTTTGACTCATCTGAGTCTTCAGCTTCCAGTTGTGTCCCCTTGTTTCTGTGTTCCCTCTCTGGAACATCCTGTCACTGTCTACCTTGTCGATTCCCCGCAGTATTTTGTATGTCGTTATCATGTCTCCTCTGACCCTTCTTTCCTCCAGTGTTGTTAGTCCTATTTCCTTCAACCTTTCTTGATATTACAGACCCCTGGAGTTGTGGAACTAACCTTGTCGCAAACCTTTGCACTTTCTCTAGTTTCTTTACGTGCTTGACCAGGTGTGGGTTCCAGTGTCTGTACTCACCTAATTGTGGTTGCAGGGGTCGAGACTCAGCTATGTATGTGTGTGTGTGTGTTTATATGTGTGAGAGTTTGTGTGCATGTGTGTGTGAGAGAGAGTAAGCTATATTTCATTATCTTTTTGTAGTTATGAGAGCAGAGTTATGCTCATGGTGTCCCATCCTGTGTTTAGTTTGTTGTGGTTGTAGTACATACCTTCACTTGCATCCTAGTTCAGCTGTCTACCACTTTGTTTATTATTATTGTCGACGTCGACCTCTTGCTCTTCGTGCAGATGGCGCTAAAAGTTTCCTTCTCTATTTTATTGTTTCCTATTATTATCTTATTTATGGTTATCGTGCCTCCTCTCGCAGTCTGTCTTCGTAATTCATGTCTCAGCCATGACACCCACTTTGTAGCATGGCTGTAGGTGTTATATATTTCTGTACAACTTTCAGAGGTGTGTGTTGATGCCGGTGAAGGGCTCTTGTTCCAAAGAATTGGAGCTACACTTCCCTACTTTGAATCAAACCTGTTAACCTCCCATTCCCAACGGGGTGTATGACCCAGTTTAGCGCTTCCTAATACTAATAATAATAATAATAATGTACTTAGGTCGTTGCGTGATCCGATGAGGATATCCCCGTATTCCATAACCCTAGCCCCTTACCCCTCATCCGTGCCTCAGTACACGCGATTAGAATAGTGCAGAGTGCGGCATAAATTGAATACTGCAGTTAAATATTAGCAATGAAGATTTGAAATAAATCAGAAGAGGCGTTCACAAATCATATGGAAACTAATATTAAAATTTATTCAATAAAAGCAGAAAATGAGGACATACACAGCCTAAATCTAATTCAAATCTTTCAAAGAGATCAGTATTCTAAAATACACAAGCATATTAAGCTTGAAGCGTCTCAGAAGTTGTATTATCAAGTTATCAGGAGAGAAGGTTTGAAGATAATCAGATGCGACACTCAGAAATTATCGAAAGAAAAGTATTATTTATTTTTTTCAAATCCTTCCTGAAAAGCAAACTGGAACCTACACAAGCCAAAATCAATCCAAACTTTTCTCCTAGGAAGACTGACGAGCTTTTAACAAAGTACAGTAAGTAAATTTTATGGAAGCTTAGTGTACAGTACACAAAGTTTTTAACAATGGTCTTGAGGGCACACATATGTTATAGGCGCATAAGAAAACATTGAGTTGAAATAATTTTGAATAACCAAATAAAGTTATTCACTGTGACTTATTGCTGAGCAGGAGAGACATTCTCAAATTATTTCACAGAAACCATTTTGATTAATACAATTGACACATAACTTACACAACCTAACATCAAGAGATTGTTTACTTCGAAGAAAACAAATCAGCACAAAGTTTCAAGCTGACCACAAGATGCATTTTCCAGTTACTGCTCAGAATCCGACAAAAGTTGTGCCTACACAGCGCTATCCCACGAAACATTCCATCCATTTCGTATGATGCATCAGCCATTGAAGGTTGATACCGTTCACAATTATTTAATCATGTGGAAAGCGCTAAATCCGTAGCGATTTGCCGGGTCACCCTCTGGAGAAGACCCAAGCCTGGACAGCACCGGCGAACCTACAAGAAGAAATTTGATTCAAGAAAGTGTTGAAAATTTGAAGCCGAGCAGATGAGGCACTCTCGAATTGAGTAAAATAAAATCGAAAAGTTGGAGTAAATGAAAAAAACATTCAGGCAACCTCTTAAAGGTACTTCTTCGGGATACCTAATAATAATAATTATTATTATTATTATTATTATTATTATTTTGATATGTCTATTACACCATAGCTGAAAATTTCGACTTGATCAAACGTATTGAACTTTGTGTTGTCCAGAATTTTTCAAACGTGTCCACACATTCGATAGGGACTACTATTTAAGAGTTGTTTCCTAAATTGGCATTTTTGTTAGATGGAGAAAAGACATTGACGTTATATTGACAATTACCATGTCATCTAGGACGTTGCCTCGCTAGCCACTCGCAAAAATCACGTTAATGGCTCTCTCAATACCTGGTTGTATCAATATTTTTTTTTTACATAAATATTTTGAAGCATTCGCAATTCTAGGACGAGTGAAGAGCTGAAGGAATGTGTTCCTGAGTATGCTTTAGCATCTCAATATTATGCCCACGTGTGGGCCAGGTGACGCCCCTGGGAGTCTTCATAATGACATGTCACTAACATCTTCCCAGTGTATTGAGAGGCGCACCTTCTAGTAATGACGTATGGTGCGTGTCTCAGCCTCCACTCGCATCACTGAGCACGACCAGTAACTCAGCGGTCGTTTTGTTTTATTTCTACTTAAAGGTTAACAGCTGTCACCCTAGCATCTATAATAGCAGACACCAACGTCTACAACAGTCACACCAGCGGTGTGACACCCCTGAACCCCAATGGAAATAGTCACTTTCACTTTTTTGGGTTACCCTAGGTAAATAAACCTGTTTACTTAATCACAAGACCAACACTCGCGTCAGGCAACTTTCCTTAATGAACGTAACAAAAGCATCCCACAGCATCTCTGCATCTACTGATCTCCGGGTCTTTGCTCTTGATCCAAAGAATTAGAACTGCCGTCGTCTTGGATCAGACCTGATGGCCTCCCATTATGCAAGTCCTCTATGACCACTGCGAGTTTAGCGCTTCCCCACGAATAATATATAAAGTGATAGGTGTAATTTAACTTTTAAAGAGCTGCTGTGGCCTCCACACCTTGCACAAGATTTTAAAGTATCGTTTGAACAAGTTGTGTACGCAACTAAATTCAATTGAGACTGGAATACACTAACCAGACTATTTGGGACAAGAAAACAAAACCAGTGAGTCTGGAATAGGATGGCCTTGATGTATTTCCTCGTAATACTAAGTGTAAAACTGATGTGTCTAGAAAAAAAAATCACACTAATAACCTGCTATGACGTTTTCTGTTAATATGCTCTCCCAGATATTTTTATGGAATAGTGCTTGCTAGAATCTATACAGATTTGCATGTAAACATTTTAATGTATTTGTGTAACAAGTTACAGCGATATTTATGAGGTCATGAATTTCCATTGTATAGGAAGGGCAAAACAAACCCATTAATTCGAACATTGTAAACAAATATGTATTACTACCGAAAAGATTTTATTTCGCATTTTATATACAGATTAGTTAGCAATAACAGCCTAACTAATTACAACAATAATGGTTATGCAAATGTATATACACAGTGGTATATACACATCTTGGGTTATATAAGTAAGTTTATTCAGGTATACACAAATACAGTTACATAGATTATCATACGGTGCCACGATGCCCCGCGGTCTGGTGGCTAACGCTCTCCCTTCACACGGTGAGTGTTTGGGTTCGATTCCCAGCGAGGGCAGAAACATTGGGCGTGTTTCTTTACACCGGTTGTCTGTGTTCCCCATCAGTAAAATGGGTACCAGGGTGTTAGTCGACTGGTGTGGGTCGCATCCTGGGACAAAACTGACCTAATTTGACCAAAATGCTCTGCATACCAAGGGGCTTTATATATAGTAGTATGTCATTGATGTCAGCTAGGCCTATATACCTTGTACATGTACTTGTAGAAATAAAGTTATTGTTATACATAGCATGTGTAGAGAACCTAGGATAAACCTGATAAACCAATCGAAGAGTTTTAAATATTAAATGTATTATGGCATATAGTATCTATAAATAAAGTAAATATATATTTCATGATTATACACCAGTGCCTCATATTATTAATAAAACAAATTATGGTAATTAAATGTATTTTTTTTAACTGGTCGGTCGTTTCCCACCAAGGCTGGCCGACCCATCGAGGTAGGGTAGCCCCAAATTCCCACAAAAGCAGTGACCTAAAATATCCCAGTAAGGCAAGGGTAATTTAGTTTCCAATCAAATGCCCAATACTATAACATTATATCCCAAAAACCACTCTGGATGGTACAGTATGGAACCTTTATTAACAAAGTTTTGCCAACACAATGAGCTTTATATTTTAGTCTGCATCTCCTATCATTAACTACCCACATACCATTACCTACCCACCACTTACTCGCCTCGATCTTATATGCATGTACGCCTGCTGGATGCTTAAGTCCCTACCCTTTAAAAATCTTCACACTCTCCTTCCAACCACTTCTGGAGCGTTATGTAGACCTTCCATCCACCATCTTAAGCAAGTAAGTAAGTTTATTCAGGTATACACAAATACAGTTACATAGATCATCATACATAGCAGTATATGTGTAGAGAACCTATCTTTCCTATCTTTCTCTGTTTTTCTACTGAACTAATTCATCTCGACAACTCCGTTATTTTGGAGTGAAATTAATAGGTTAAGAAAACCAAAGGAACGAATGGATTTGACAGTTAAAAATGAGGGTAAAAGGGTGAGTTGAGTACGGAGGAGTTTGTGGAGACAGAATGTTATCCAGGGAAGCAAAGAGGGGAATATATGAGAGTATAGTGGTACCAGGGCTCTTTTTGTGAGTGTGAAGCATGGGTGGTCAATGTTTAAACAAGGAGAAGGCTGGAGGCAATGGGGATGTCGTGTCTGAAGGCAATTTGCGGTGTGAATATACTGCAGAGAATCCATAGCTTTGAGATTAGGAGGTGTGGGGTTTCTAAAAGTATTACCCAGAGGGCAGAGGAAGGGTTATTGATGTGGTTTGAACATTTAGAGAGGATGGAACAAAATAGAATAACTTGAAGGGCATATAAATCTGAAGTGGAAAGTGGGGTAGGGGTTGTCCTAGGAAAGGTTGGAGGGAGGGGGGTAAAGGAGGTTTTTTTGTGCGAGGAGCTTGGACTTTCAGCAAGCGTGACTGAGCGTGTTAGATAAGAGCGAGTGGAAACAAATGGTTTTTATGCGTTGATGTGCTTTTGGAGTGTGAGCAAAGTAACTTATACGTATAGGGATTCAGGGAACTGGCAAGCCGGACATGAGTCCTGGAGGTGGGAAGTACAGTGTCTGCACTCTGAAGGAGGGGTGTTGATATGTTGCACTTTTTTAACTGTAGTACGTATAGGCACACCTCTAGCAAGACAGTGATGGAGTGAATGATGATGAAAATGTTTCTTCTTTTTCGGGTCACCCTGCCTTGGTGGGAAACGGCTGTGTTAATAAAAAACAATTCTTTGCATAATATTCACACCATACATCCATCTCAAACACATCTCTACTGTCTCGGTCTCCTGGCTCCAATATTCATAGACCATGTCCTTCAAGAGGGGTGATTTGATGCTGGTGAAGAGCTGTTGTTTCAAGAAATCTAATCTGAATTCCTCCATTTCTTAAGGCACTACAATTCTTCCAGGTTTAGCTCTTCCCAATCATTATAATACTTAAACCCCCATGCCTTTGTTGCAGCAGTGACAAACTTCTGTTCAATAATTTTATTATGAAACATTATTGCAATCAAAACTTAAGCACCAAACCCATAAGGGTCATACAGCACTGATATGAAACGAAAGTTACAGGTAATTGAAAGTTCGTATTGTGTTGTAACATCCCCCGATGAGTGACTTTTCTCAGATTATTATTATTATAATCAAAACTAAGCCCTAAACTCACCAGTCCTTTTCTCAGAACTAACCCAATTGCTTGTCAATCCCACATGCACTGTATGACCCCTCTATTGGTCATACAGTCCCTCTTCTCCTTCCATGAATTCTTCTCCCCACTTCAGACTGAATATCTTTGTTTTAAGTTTGTTCATTCTCTGAAGCATATTCGTTTAATATTTAAAATGCAATTATCTTGTGCTTATGTTGTATTTTAGACAAGCTGTTCTCCAGCAGTCATACTTTTATTTGTCTAATATTAAATATACCTCTGCTTTATTTAATTCTTTAACCAGTTCATCTCACCTAAGGCAAGAAATACATACTGCTAAGTAATTAGATAAATGCTGAATAAAGAGAAAATATATATTAAAAAGTTGGATGTTAATATTAAAGGCAGATGGTAAATATGCTGTAGGCGGCGTAAGTCAGCTTCTCGTGTTGCACTTGTGTTAAGTCAGTAATGGTGAGGAATGAGGTGGACTGTGAGCTGGTGTGTGTATGTGATAGGTAGTCCTACTTCAGTGCTACTCTGTAGGTTCTCAAGTACTACATGTGTAGGAATTTATTTTTAAACTTTGATCTTTCAGAAATATTACCCATGAATAAGTTGATTCCCTACTATTTGTAACAAAATTGGTCATAGATACTTGACCTGTGTATGCTTCAGTATAAACAGTAAGTTATAGTAATTTTTACCTTGTACAATACAAAAAAAAAGAAAGACGTATTTGGAGGTGCCTTGAGCGTAATCATATTTTTTCTGTATATTCTTCACTTCCGACAGCACTATTTTATATTATGCTCCAACTTCCAGGAGTGTAACCCTTGTGTTTTTCAACAACTCGTTTTCAGGTTGTTGCTGTTTATTTTGCTATAGTATTTATCATTAATTATCATGTTTACAGGAAAGAGCTAAATTTGTTAGCCTTAGTGAATTTTATGCTGACTTTTTTTTTCAAATGTACCTTTAACATGGCATGTGTATATTACTTTGAAGAACCAAACACAAATTTGTTAATTTCTAGTAATACAAAAATTTTAGTTTATTCTGTTGAAAATATGTAACTAACTTGTTCCTTCCATGTATAGAACAATAACGTGTATTAGTAAGGTTTCCTTGACCCTCACAATCCTTCCACATGTAGAATGGTAAGGGAGACTGGTAAAGCTAATTTATTTTCTCGTTGCCCAGATGTAATATGCCCTTCCTCTTGATATTCACTATCGAATGGCTTCCCTTATGTTCTACCCTGCATCTTACTTTTCCCTCTCTCCTTGGGAAGTTTCGATGATTCATGTTTGCTTCTTCCCGCTTTCATGTGCCTAAGCTCACCTACCTACCTATTACAACCTTACACTCATCTCACAATGATGTCAGGTAAGCAGCTGTTTTTCTTGAAAGAATAATAAAGGGTCATCTACTAGAATCTGCCAGTGTTTTCACAGCAGAATTGTATGCAATTCTCACTGCTATCATACACATTTTGACCACGTCTAACTCGTCATTCGTAGTTGGTTCAGTCTTCAAGTGTGTGTTTCAGGCTATCCATAGATTCAACTCTCCTCATCCCATCATATAAAATTTTGGTTGTCACGTTTCTAGTAAACAGAAAAAAGTTGCTTTTCACTGGGTCTCTGGACACTCCAATGTTCAGGGCAATGAACAGATTCTGCCACTTGGTCCTCTATACTCGACCTTCGGATTTCTTGCAGGGGTATTTTTTTCTCTTGACTATTTTTCAGTGCTCTCGATATCACAACCACTGGCAACAACGTTAATCAGAGTTGGACCACAACAAATTTTCAGTCAAACCAGGTTTGGGAGACTGTACGCTCACGCTTATGTATTAGACATACGTTACTCCTCATTCATGACTGCCACATGGAAAAACAACCAGTACTGCTCTGACAGACTATCAGGTCACACTGTCAGTCCACCCATAGAACTCAAGAGCCCTAACTAGCATCATGGCACCCCCTTGAAGGAAGAAACTAGAAGGAGCATAAGTGGAAATGAAACTCATATGAGTCAGGATACCTAGAAGCACTTTTTTCAGTATTAGTATTAAAGTGGACAAACTTGACAATGATACAGAAGCTGAATTCATACAGGTGTCCTAAAGTAGAAGAAACTGCAATTTCATGTCACCTAGTCTAAAGTTAAAACATACTGATTTTGAAACAAGTAAAGAAAATTATTTTATTGTACATGTATTTAAAAAACACAAACTGTTTGGTAGTGCTTTAAACATAATTAAATTTCTAATATCAGATTGATGCAAACATTATCAACTTGCTACTATCGTGACTAATTCGTCATAATCAGAGAAAGAAACTATTCAAAGTCTGTTTTTCACATTCTGCAATTCGTATCCATAATTCTTAAAATGTCATTGGAAGTCGGCAAATTTATACAAAATAGGTAAATATCCCTACCATTTATGCTGAAAGAGAAGCTGAGTTCTTTGGCAAACACCTGTGAGAAGTTGCACCCCTCCCTGGAAAGAGGCCCTTATTAATGTCACCTAGAATTGGGAAGGACAAATAACACATTCAGTCAGTAAGGCAGGAAGTGTCTTGGTAGTGAACAGAAAGCCACAGGAAAATGTCCCTGAAATGAGACCCGTCAAGGAAGGTGCCTCATCTTGATGCTGTTGGGAGGGGGTGTCTTGATGCAAGGAACTTAGCTTACCCTCCTCCCTTTGGATCGAACTTAAATTTCTCCTACTCCCCAGACACTGTGTAACCCCCTGTTGGTTTTGCTTGTTTCTCTGAATAAAATAAATGCTATAAACTGATGGCTCAACTACAGTGCATGAGTCAACCGAAAGTCAAGGACTCCAGCAAGGTAGAGAAGTCTGAAGTGAGCTGATCACTCTGAGCAGTATTATAATCAAAACCAAGTGCTAAACCCACAAGGGTCATACAGCACTGCAGGGCAGGGTGTGCTTGCTTGATTAGACTATGGTACGTGGAGAGGATAACAGAGGTAGAGTTAGAAAGGGCTGTGAGGAGTGCAAAAGGAAGTACGTACCATCAAAATTTGTGGAATAAATCTGTTGCTGTCAAAGAGTGTGTGTGTGTGCATGCGTGCGCATGTGTGTGCATCAAAGGTGGTGCTATCAGCTAGGAAGGAAGATAAAGTAAGTGTGATGACATTGGAGGTAAATTCTGCATACTCAGATAGGACAGTCCAATATAATATGGCAAACTGAAATTGGAACCCGACAGTTCTCTCAAGAGTGGAACTGGGCGCCTCTCCATGAGATACCCATGAGTGAGATGTGCCCGATGTGATGAGCAGTGATTAACCTTATCTGAAAGGGCCCTGGTCATCTGTAAGTCCATTGTGTCAGCTGCTACATGCATGGAAATGCTGTAATAAGCCTCTACCACATGGGCCAGCCTGCCTATACACTATTACTCTTATATTCAGGGAAAAGCATTAAGGTAATACAGTGCATGGAGAATGGGAAACAGTTGGGTTAGATCCAAGGGAAGGATAGGTCCAATTCCATGGATTGAAAGCTCCTCACTGACAAGCTTTTTAGCTAAAATGAATATATCTATTCATCTTTGAGAGTGTATTATATTTATTTAATTCATGGTTTCTCTAGTTTTGCCAATTCAATGTTAAATTTAAGCAAAGTATGTTGTAGTCATCCATTTGTTGAGAATATGGCCTCAGGTTTTTGAGCCTCTTATGCAACTTATTCTCAAATAAAATTTAATTTCAATGATAAATACTTACTGGTAAATTGCAGTGAACATCTTCTAAAGTATTCTAGATTATATTAGCCATTTTAAAAAAGTCTTATAGATTAAACTACGTAGCTAATACAATTTACAGTGGTACCTCGAGTTACGATATTTTTTCGTTCGAGAATGCTGTTCAAGTGCCATTACCAAACGAATTTATCCCCATAAGGAATAATGTAAAATAGACTAGTCCTTTTACACCCGGAAAAATATACTTACAAAAGCATTTAAAAAAATAAACTTACATAAAAGGGCGATTTTGGGGACCATCGTAACTCGAGGTACCACTGTATTAATGTTTTGATGATAATGAAACCAAGAAATTTGTCTTTTAGGATCTTTTACATATATTTTGGCACCCAAAGTACATGATATTTATGGATATAATATATTAATAAACCATAAAATTATGACTGCCAATTTATTTAAAAAAAAAAATATTTAAGAAAATTAATGAAATGACGAGAAAATTCAATAAAATACCGGATACATTGCCACATTCTAAAACCTATTGTAAAAAAAGACAAGACTTACATTAAGCCCTGGAAAACTATCTTACTACTTGTCAAATTTTATCTTGGCATAAACTATAGAACAGATAACAAATCATGAATGATGTATGATGCTGTACTGTGTGAATATAACATTTATAACACTTCTCATATTTGTAATACATTTTATATGTCAACTGCTGATATAAAACAAAATAATATTTATTGATCATGACCAGCATGCCATATAATCTGCTTTGGTGCCTCTTATTATAGTGAATGATCCCATGAACATAACTTATCCTAATGATATACAAAAAAGCTGCCCATGCTAAGTCTTTCTCAAGGAAATTGTCCCAATATACAGCAAGTTATGATATGCGAAGTTACTAATTATTATATTAAATCACTGAGTTAAGACTACAGTACTAAAAATATTCTTTATCAGAATATCACAAAAAATTTTTACAGGTGACAAATTCTTCATGGATGCATAACAAAGTACCACAATAATATAAGAAAACTTAAATCTAAGCTATAAATGTAAGATGAAAATATTTTGGAATGATTAATAAATGTGTGAGCTATCCCTATTTCAATTAACTGCTGGTTGTTTATACCACTTTAGTACCAGAATTATACCAATAATTTTCACCATACCACACACAGTGACAGGAAAATTCAGTTGTCACTCAAGGGAGGTTTCTAGATGTTGGAGAGACTTGATCTAAAGAATTTGATATGACTGCCCCATCCTTGGATCAAACCTGATTGCCTCCTATTCTCACGATGTGCTGCATGATCCCTACGGGTTTAGCACTTAACCTCTTATGTAATAAATAGTATGGTTCAGTTAGCTGATAGCCAATAAAAGTATGGTGGTAAGTCTAGTTTGATTTATCCGATAAGGAGTTTATAAGACCAACTTGTAAAAGTTATTAAAACATTATGAAACTACATGTCTAAATTATACTGTTTATAAAATTAAACAGCCATATTTAATACTCATTTTTTCCTTTTCAATAATTTAGACTTGTACTCTGATCAATATTCACATGTGTACAAGAAAATTGCCTGAAATAAATTCTTTATTCATATTGTGCATTACCATCCCTAAGTTAGTTTACCATGTTTTATTG
This sequence comes from Cherax destructor, assembly GCA_009830355.1. Classification (NCBI taxonomy): domain Eukaryota; kingdom Metazoa; phylum Arthropoda; class Malacostraca; order Decapoda; family Parastacidae; genus Cherax; species Cherax destructor. The sequence continues at coordinate 241,147 of WNWK01000369.1, read as the reverse complement.
ATACACACAGTAACTTATTCCAAGGCACTAACTTATTTATTCCAATCAGGGTATTGGTGTATATATGAAAAAATTAGTAGTTTCCTATTTCCTACTCCAGGAAAACAGGAAGTTGGTTAGTCTCAGTTTAACTGACCTCTGAATATGCTGAGTCAGTAGTCACATATTTACCCAAAACCAAGTTCAAACATGGTAATGTTGAGTGATAAATATTCACACAGTACACAAAATAATTGGTCCACTATTTATAAACTTTATAAAATAAAATACTGAAGTATTAAAAACAAATGCAAATTTTTTTTTATTTGCAGCAACAAAATAGTGAAACCTCAGTATAACAGACTAATAGGATGGGGGAGGGGGGTAAACACCTTTCATGGTCTCTCATGTAGATCTAGGCTATTGATGCCATTGTAGCTCATGTACATCAATGTTTTAAGCACAGCACCCTCAAATATGCTGTGAGCTGTAAATTTTGGCCTAGACATAAGAGAATGTGTCTTGTGTAATTGTGCACACTGTATAAAAAAAAATCCTGCCCCATGTGGTGCATGATGGGAAAAGAAAACCTCTTATCTTGTTTGGTTTAAAATAGTTACATTGAAGTGTTTTCTAGGTTTTTTGGTTTTATAGGCTGTTTCTTAGTACCATTTGATAGAATGGAAGACATAATACTGAAATAGAATATTTGGGTCAATTTTAGAACCAAAATTAGCTTGAAATAGGGCTCAAAGTGGCTGAAATGTATGATTTTTGACAATTTTCCTAAGGCAGGGTAAGGTTTCCCTACTTCCCCTGGTCTGTTTTATGGGTTTTTACTAGTTCTGCTTCAGTTACTGAGAGACCCTAAACCACAACCAATCATTCCTGGTTAGATTTTATCCAAGAAATAGGGTAAAAACCAATTTTTTTTTGTAATGATGGATTCAAAATGGAGGGCAAGTGATATATAGATTAATGAAGAGAGGATAGGTTGCTTTAGTTGCTGGAATGCATACAGTATTTTGGATTGTTTTTAAATCAGAATGTTAAATTGTGTGAAATTGGCCAAATTATTGATTTGTCCACTTTATAGGGTAGTTCTGATAGTTATGGGGCATACTGGCAAAATGGTTAAGAATTTGTTCAAAATGAGCAATGGAATTTCCTTCAAACTGCTAATGCATAGACTGTGCCCAGATGCAAACTTTCTGCCTAAGTAGTTACATAAGTTTCTTACCAAATAGTTTGAGTCCTTATCTTCAGAAAAAGATTCTCTACTATTTCAGATTTTTTTTTTTTTTTTCAATTCTGACATTGACAGCAGTTTTAATTTTGGGAGTTCTGACAGTGAAAGGGTTAAATAAAAATCTATTGTATCAAAATGCCTGATGCAACTGCTATGGTTCGTTGTATGGAGAGCCTACTAGATACACACTACTGCTAACAGACAAAATCTCGATGCAGCTGCCTTAGTTCGTTGCATCAAACATTTATCTGGCCAAATATTTTGTCTGTTAAATCAGAAATCCATTACATATGGGATCATTATATTAAGGTGTTATTTTATGTTTTGAAAAGATAAAAAGGACTTTTTTATACCACAAATCAAGGACTGGGTCAATCTAATGCAGCGATTCCCAAGTGATGGTGTGCATATCACATGAAAAACGTATATGATGATTTTTTCAGATTTAGCAGCATTTCCAACCATTAAATTTTTGTTTATATTAAATAATATCATACAATAAGCTTTAAATACTTCTCCATGTAAAGTAATATCATAAACATTTTTTTTTTCTCAGCTTTAGAGAGTACATTACTATCTTTAATCATTTTAGATGAAAGTTGGTACACAAGTGGTGAAGTGGGTTACAGTAGTGGAAAGACACTCAAGTTATTTTTGAAACCACTGCTCTAATGCTTTAATTAATGATAACTGTATGCACAAAACAGATACATTCAAATGACTCTTGGACAAAGAAGGAATTATTGAATATATTCATATCCATCATTCTTAATAGTCAAAACTCTTAAATGGTTGGGAACAAAGATCCTTCTGGATTAGCAATTTTTCTGGTCTAAATAATACTTCCCATACCTCATAAATAATTATTTACACATTCTTTACTACCTTAAAACTAGTACAGTATTAAAGTAACCCCTCTTTCTTACACTTGCTTCATCACCTACACAAGGCAAAGATTGCTCTGACAATGTTATGGAGTGTATAACATTGCTTGAAAAAAGGGAGGAATGGAGGGGAAGGACTGTACTTGAAGAATACTGTACAATAAACCCGTGAGTTGAGTATAGCACTCGCATTTGAATAGATTGTAAACATGGTAAGTATGGATGCATGCTATCTGCAACTTCATCTTCTGGCATAATGATTTTTCTATGTACGTAGATAATTTGGTGGAACAGCTCGTCACAATTTCTTTTCATTAACTAGAGAATATCAATGCAGAAAATGTCAGTGCAAAGAGTTCTGATTGTCACCAATTGACAATGAAATAACTTCTTCATGTGATGTATACATTCACTGTGCATACAATAGTTATTTCCATGTACGTACTAGGAATGAACTTAGGGATTTTAAATTACTTTGTTTTTTTGTGACACACAGCTTTGGAGAGTATTTTATTTTGCTTTTAATGTCTTAAGGCATTAGCTACTTAAATATGACATCATTATTGCTGTACTTACTGGCTGCCTTATTACAAAAAAATGCTCATGCATATCAACCAAATTATGCACCTGGTACAAATTATACAAATAAAAGAAAATATAAATAAATTCCGAGTTTTACATTAGCCTCCCTCTGCAGGGTTTCATAAATTATGGGTAAATTAACTGTAAAGAACTGGTGGAAAATATTCTCAATACAATCTGTGCATGATACCTTTGCACCTATTTATATGTTATTTTCAAGTTACAAACAAATTCAATAGACCTAGATTTAAAGCAGATGAATGCTCTAAATTGCATCTGCTGGACTCTGAAACTCGGCAAGAGCTTTGAGAGCCGAGACAGGCTTCTTTTGACTGCCCTTACGAACTTTGGCTCTCACTTCCTCTGCTTTCTCACGTCGCACCAATGGCTTCTTCTCTGGAGCCTTCATCTTCCAAACAACAATAGGGGACTGCAAAAAATTTGACAATAATCAATATGTTCTTATAATGCATAAATTATTTTCTTTCTAAAATTAGTGGAAAATGATTACTGAATATACAAGTCATGATAAAGACTATAAATCACCTTTAGCTATTTACAAAAAACAAAAGTATTCTTCTTCCTTAAGACTACAAATAATTCATTAGTATTTCAACTGCAGACCGAATTCATTATCAAACTTTTTATAAAGTTTAGGATTTAACAATTAACTTTACAGCTATAAAATCATACTTAAGAAATTAATACCAGTCCCCACATAAAAACATCAAGAATATATTTAAAAATACATGAAAAACTTTAAAGCTGGTTATTATGAGTAATTAAAACAATAAATTCATATAGTAAACTTAATTACTGATTAAAATTGTGTTAACGGCAATCATTCAAAAACTCTACTAGAAGGGTAATAACTGTGCATAAAATTAGCATTTCTAATCTCACTTTTACCCGAGTTATAAATATTGGTAAATGGGTTATTAACACATTATACATTCACATTGCAGGTAATTAAACCTAAAACAAAACACTTAAACAGTCTGATAGTTGTAAGTGCCCAATTAAAAGCTTAACCAAAAAGAAATCTTAATGAAATGAACAAAATGAGTTACTGGTAATTAATTTCAAATAACTTACTCCTTAAAATCTTAAAATTAAATGGCATTCTGAAATGAACTAAATTTAAGATAAATCTATTAGCATTTATTTTGCTTTATCTCCCTTCCCTAAATCTTATCCTACTACAAATCAACTAATTTCTGTGCAAATTAATTAAGATATACCCTTAAAAACAAATCAGTACAATATTATACTTATGGCCACATCGGTTAAAAAAAAAAAATATGGTGGCAACAGCTTTCCCACAAGTTGGGCTATTCCAAACATTAGTTAAATTAGATTTTGAACACAATAACCTTTACATTTTGGCCCCCACCTAGGAGCACCTTTACCCGTATGCACTCCCATATAGTGCAGTATTTTTTATTTTTTTTCATAACCCGAGTGTATACGTATCTACAAAGCTGTGAATTTGGCACTCCTCTAAACCACTAGTTGGCAACTCTTGCATAATAAACCCATGTGGGTCCCTGGATAAATTGGATACCTAAACCCTTATGATTTCAAATAGATTGATAGGCTTCATTTGCTTGTCCTACTATATTTCATGGCGTTTATGGGCATTTTTTGCTATATATAATACAGCATGCATCATCCTCTAAACTGGTAAATCGAAGTGTTAGAAGAGGGAAAAACAGCAAACACAAGTGCAAAGAGGCCAGGTTAAGTTTAAGAAACATTAACTTCATTGCAAGACACACAAGAGGCTCATTACTAATTTACAGAGACTGTACTGCACTATCACTATATGATATACAGTACCTAACTGCATAACTAATATTCTAACAAGTTACACCAAGCAGTGCTATATGCCACTGATTAAAACCAAGTAGAGCCAAATATTTTTAAAATTAGGAATGGGATTTTGCAAAACTACATAAAAAAATACATGTACTTAATGCTTCTCTCGATACAATGTTCATATATTATTAAAACTATTACTGTGTTTATGGAACTATTTACAGTATCAAGTACTATTTAGTAATCGTCTTTTATAAAGATTTACACTAACATGAATGATAAATTATGGAAATCATTTTTTTCCTTGAGAGGACAACCAGATAAATACATACGAACTGTTGTTGCCGATCATCCACCCAAACCCAAGGATTTTCAATGTCATGTTTCATGGAAATAAAACTAGTATAGAGGTCATAAGAAACCAAAGTGAAAGTGCATAACTTAGGAACAGAAGGAACGCAATGGAGCAGGGCAAAACTAAAAGATAAAGAAAGAAATGGGTAAACAGCAAAAGACAAATTTTTAATTGTATTAGTAGTATTGATGGGATTTTTATAAGTATGTGGGTAGGTGCATGCATAGATATTAAGTGAAGAATAAGAACTAATTGTGAACCAAAAAAATGCTGAGGATGCCTGAAAATGCTGTCAGCTGGACCAGCAACAAGACAACTTCCAGGGGCAAACTTTGGTACTAGGAAAGCAACCAATAAAAAACTTCATAATACACATGAAATCAATTATCTACGGTCATTACATTCCTTCAGTCCATGGACATGTTTTTGAACTTTTAATTCTTCTCAGTTATTACATTATTTTTTAAGTCACTTAACTCAAATTAGTATTTATCGAGCAATTATGCTCATAGTATTTAGAATGAAGAAATAAGACTCGAGTATTTGCTAACTTCACATATGGATAGGTATACAATCCAAAATTTCTTGCTATATAACCTAGAAAAACAAATACCATTAATATAATGTAAATACTGTACTGCATGTATTATTAACAATGGTATCACCATACCATTTTTCACTGAATAGATATTAAAAAATTGAAGATTTTTGTAGATGCTTTTGTGTTATTATTAAACTTCTAGAAAACTCCAGGATTATAATAAGCAAAGAGGTTTCCACTATGTTTGAAAATATTTTCCATTATACCATATTCTTCATACAAAAAGAAAAATTGACTAAAACAAAACTCTTTTGTTTAATTTCTTGGGAAGATTTAATTATTGATTTAAGCAAATAAAATAAAGTATTTTTTATCTTTTATAAAGTACAGTGGACCCCCGGTTATTGGCCATAATTCGTTCCAGAATGCTGTTCGAGTGCCGTTACCGAACGAATTTGTTCCCATAAGGAATAATGTAAATTAGATTAGTCCGATTAGACCCCCAAAAATTTACTTACAAAAGCACTTACAAAAATACACATACATAATTGTTCGAGTTGGGAGCAGTATGAAATCCGGGGGTCCACTGTATAATTTTTATGAATAAATACTACTCACAAAGCTTGCTAAATTAAAGAAATTTATAATGTTCAAGAAATCACTCACACTGAAAATTGGCCTATATATAGTAATAACTTTATTCACACAATATGAAAAATATTAGCTTATGAGACAAAAATAAAGTTACTGAATGGCAATGGAAATTTCAAGGAAGAAATTACAAAAATACTGAAAGCCATAGTTGTACAGTATATAGAGTGACTAGAGACTGTTATATAAACAGAAAAACAGACCAAGAAAAGTGATGAACAATAAGATGGATAAACAAACATACGTAACAGTACCAAACTACGGTCATCAAATCTGCAGGCATTTTACAAAGAAGTCTTAGCACATAATGCAAGTAGTATTCTATTTCTTTTGTTAGTGAATAAATAGTACTTCTGAATATCAATCATGTGAAAACTACTATTACCAATGTTACTGCATTAAACTAGTAGTATACATGGATTCATAATATTTATATTATATAACAAAAACAACAACACTCCAAACCAGTTTGTCACAATAACTACTCGTGCTATCATCTATACCAATCTGACTCCGTAGAGCACTGATATGTCATTGTTGACAGGACAGTAGAAGACATGGTCGTTGGAAGCTTTAGTGGTGGTACAAGATTCAGGAGGACTTTCAGGTCTCAAACATGACACCTGAGGAGCACTTGTGTTTACCTCCTGTTCCCTAAATTTAACTGCTTTTGGGGAAACAGGACGGGCCTTCATCCCTCGTTTCTGTAACCCTCCACCTGCACTCACTTCCTGTTCCGACAGACAGTCATCTTTATCTGATCTACAACTAGCCACTTCATAAATTATGGTCTCAGCTATCATCCCTATAATCAGTATTTGATAATTCAATCCTTAATCTAAAATTTTTATGACATAAAATCAAACAAAATACAAGTTGAATAACAAACCTTTAAATTAATTTCATTCATAATTCTGTACATATACTTTGCATTACAGTATTTTGACTTATGAAAATATTATTATTATGGAATTTTAAAATAAGCTTATTTAACAATTCATAGTACGTATACAAAAAAATTTGCTCACCAGAATTGTTTTTATATTTAGTGAATTCATATAGGAACTATTATACTACTACTATACTTGAAAAAATCCCTCTTCAATACAGAACAAAAAAGATGTAGCTAAACAAAATTAACTTAGGACAATCCCGAATGAAATTTTTTATAGCAAATCTGAGTATGCAGTAAAGTTAAGCACACAAATATACCATTCCTAAATCAAACAAAGGGATCAATACATCCATTTAGCTATACAAAAGCCAGTGACAAAAAAAAGGTCAATAAAGCAATATAAGCACATAATCATCATGCACAAAATAACAATTAATACACACATAAAAATTTTAAGTACTAAACCTTGATTACATTTTATACTGTCATCAATACTGCTTGGTCATTCAAGCTTTAAATGAAAATTCTTCAAAAGTAACCCTTCTTATTAAGATACGTGTTAAATTAATTTAAAGCAATTTAAACACAATTTTAAGTGTGAAAAATGTTAAGTATATTTTCAAAATACAGTATTATTATTGGCTGTAGACTGGCTGGATTCAGTAGTCAATGGAAGAATTTCAGTAGGAAAAGTAAGGGGAAGATACAACTTTTTTTTTTTTTTCATCAGCCATCTCTTACCAAGGTAGGGTGACCCATAAAGGGAAACACATTCATCATTCATTCAACAGCTGTCTTGCCAAGTGCATAGACCTCTGAGCAGCCTCTTTCAGACTGCAAGCACTGTACTTCCTACCTCTAGGATTGGAGTCCAGTTTACTGGTCTCCCTGAATCCCTTAAAAAATGTTACCTTGTTCACACTCTAACTCTAAATAAAACCACACGTCTTCAGCCACTCCAATCCATGTTCACACGTTTACTGGATGCTCAAGCCTTTACCACCTGGAACTTCATTTACTCCAACCTCTTCTGGGACAATCCTTACACCTTTCCTCAACTCTGGATATTTATACATCTGTCATAATATTCTGCTCCATCATTTCTAAACAGGCAAGCCCCCTCACCAACCCCTCCTCCATTCTTTGGATTATACTGTTTGTATTATTATTACATTCATAAAGGAGTGCTAAACCCACAGAAGTCATACAGCACCTGGGAGAATGGAAGGCATTCAGGCTCAATTATGAAAAAGCTAGAGCACATGTCCACTTCTTTAGATCAAGAGACACATCACCAGCATCAAGAAACCTCTCTTGAGGGGTATACTGTTTGTAACCCCAGACAATTTTAGAAATTTTGCATGCCTAATGCTCTGTACATTCACACCATATATTGCTCTCAAATACTACAAATCTATTGCCTCCAGCTTGCTTGCTGCAATGTTTAAATTATACCTCACACCTATATAAAAGTGATAACCCCATACAGTGCAAGAAAAAATGATGAATTCTTTATTTTTATAAAAAGTATATTAACAGAATTCTGTAGATGAATGGTTCAGAGAACCGACGAGTTGGTAAATTAGACAGAATTCTGTTTAGATGCTGTATGTACCTTTTAACGGTTTTGAGAGAGTTCATCCTTCACAGTCTGGCCTTGGGCTAGGCTCATCTGTATTTCAAATAATCAGGCACACTGCATGTGGCAATCCTCTTAACATTAGAAAATTCCCAGAGGAAGCAAAAAGGTCAGTTATGGATAGAAAAAATAGCTTCAGCTTTTATTTATAAATTACGTATTGATTCCCACTGTATTTTCTCACTGAACTATACTCATGTTAACTGATGCAAGTACAGGCATCCCTCACTTAATGACTTCACTTAGTGGAATATGTGTTAAAAAAAAAAAAAAAAAAATAGGACCCTTCCTCCATTTAACAACCAGCTTGGTGTTTAACAACCAGATTTGCTGGATCCAAACTTTATGCCTTGATTAGTGACCTTTCAACGAAAAAGACCTGAAGATATTATCACAGAGACACTTGATTTTTTCAAAATACGTATCTCATTTAAATATCACTCTTAACCTGCTTTCTGCTGACTTTCATATGAAAAGCTTAATGAAAAGAAAAGATTTGGGTATGGTAAATTGAATGAGATTACAATGGAACCCCGAGTTTCGAACGCATCGACTATCGAACGCTTCAAGTTTCAACCGCTTTTTTAGAATCAATTTTGTCCCGAGTATCGAACATGCCCCGTGTTTCGAACCGCATGCATGCCAGACCTGTCCGCCTGCCCCGCGTCTGCCCGCGCAAGCGTCGTGAGTCAGTCTAGCTTTGTTTATCCTCTGAGTGAACATTACCCTGCGCGCTCATCCAAACATTTCACAATTACATCGTAATTCATTGTGTTTGGCGCTTCTTCATTAAGTGCGACTGTGAAATAAGCTACCATGGGCCCAAAGAAACTTCCTAGTGGCACCCCTGTGGTAAAGAAAGTGAGAAACACCATAGACGTGAAGAAGGAAATAGTACAAAAATACGAGTGGTGTGCGACTTGTGGAGCTTGCCAGGATATATGGCAAAAACAAATCAACAATCGCTTCTATTCTGGCAAAGAAAGAACAAATCAAGGAAGCTGATGTTGTGAAAGGTGTTGATATGCTAACCAAAAAGAGACCACAAATAGTCGAAGAGGTTGAGAAGTTGTTGCTGGTGTGGATCAAGGATAAAGAGATAGCGGGTGATAGCGTTTTGGAGATGATCATTTGTGAAAAGGCAAGGCAGTTGCATGCCGATCTTGTAAAGAAAATGCCTGGAACCAGTGCTGATTTCAGTGATTTTAAGGCCAGCAGAGGCTGGTTTGACAGATATAAGAAGCATAGTGGCATACACAGTGTTGTAAGGCATGGTGAGGCAACCAGTTCAGACAAATGGGCGGCTGAAAAATTTGTGCAGGAATTTAAGGGGTACGTAGAGACTGAAAAATTCAAACCCCAACAAGTTTTCAATTGTGATGAAACAGGCCTGTTTTGGAAGAAAATGCCAAAGAGGACCTACATAACGCAGAAGGAAAAGGCACTGCCAGGACACAAGCCTATGAAAGACAGGCTAACTCTCTTGTTTTGTGCTAATGCTGTTGGGGATTTTAAAGTGAAGCTTTTACTCGTGCATCACTCAGAAATCCCAGCGTGTTCAAGAAAAACAATGTTGTCAACAATAGATTGTGTGTTGTGGAAAGCTAATAAAAGGACATGGGTCACAAGGCAAATTTTCAAAGAGTGGCCCCAGTGTGAAAAAATACTTCCTGGAAAATAAATTGGAACTCTAAGTGCCTCCTGTTACTGGACAATGCTCCTGCACATCCTCCAAACTTGGTAGACCTACTGTCTAGGGACTTCAGTTTCATCACAGTGAAGTTCTTGCCTCCTAACACCACTCCTCTCATCCAGCCCATGGACCAGCAGGTCATTTCTAACTTCAAAAAACTCTACACAAAAGCAGTGTTTCAAAAGTGCTTTGAAGTGACCTCAAGACACTGAGTTGACCCTAAGAGAGTTCTGGAGGAATCACTTCAATATCTACAATTGCATAAGCCTTGTAAGTAAGGCTTGGGAGTGACTTCCAGGACTTTGAACTCTGCTTGGAGACAACTGTGGCCAGATTGTGTCCAACAGAGCGATTTTGAAGGGTTTGAGGCTGACCCTGACCCTGCCGACCCTCTGCCTGTTGTGGACTGTATTGTGGCATTGGGGAAGTCCCTGGGGTTGGAGGTGAGTGGCGAGGATGTGGAAGAGTTGGTGGAGGACCACAGGGAAGAGCTAACCACTGAAGAGCTGGAAGAGCTTCATCTGGAACAGCATCAGACCACAGCTGAAGAACTTTCTTCAGAGGAGGAAGAGGGAGTGGATGAGGTGCCTTCTTCAGAGATTAAGGAGATTTGTGCAAAGTGGAATGATGTGCAAAGGTTTGGTTAGAAATACCACACTGAGCAAGCTGAAACAATCCATCTCTGCAACATGTTCAGTGACAAAACAATGTCCCATTTTATTAACATCTTAACCAGAAACAGAACACTCTGGACAGATATGTTGTGCGACAGGGGTCCAGTGACTCTCAAGATGGTCCTTTCTTCTTTCTTTCAACACGTCGGCCGTTTCCCACCGAGGCAGGGTGGCCCAAAAGGAAAAACGAAAGTTTCTCCTTTTACATTTAGTAATATATTCAGAAGGCGTTACTAGCCCCTTGCTCCCGGCATTTTAGTCGCCTCTTACGACACGCATGGCTTACGGAGGAAGAATTCTGTTCCACTTCCCCATAGAGATAAGAGGAAATAAGAACAAGAACTAGTAAGAAAATAGAAGAAAACCCAGAGGGGTGTGTATATATATATGCTTGTACAGTGGACCCTTGAAAATCGTCTCCCTTGAAGATCGGTGAATTTGAAAATCGTCCACTTTTTTCGGCAAAATATTGACGAAATCCGTCCGTTGGCTTAAAAATCGGCGGTTGTCTGAAACACATCCGCGTGGCCTCCCAGCCGCCTGTGCACAAACACCACATTGAGCGTCAGTGTGCCATTGTTTACCAGTGAGTGACCGCCACCCACACATTCATACCATACATTTTGTCATTATTCCATTCGTTTTAGTGCTTGCAACTGCTAAATAAGCCACCTTGGGCCCAAAGAAAGCTCCTAGTGCCAGCTCCTTGCTAAAGAAGGCGAGAAACACGATAGAATTCAAGAAAGAACACACCAGACAGGGTACTTCCCCACACCAGGCAGGGTACTTCCACACGCCAGGCAATGTACTTCCCCACACAAATCAGGCAGGATACTTCCCCACACAAATCAGCCAGGGTACTTCCCCACACCAAGCTCAAACAAATGTCTTATTTTAGGTTAAATGTTTTATTTTAGGTTAATATAGACATTTTCATTACTCCATCTATATTTTCTTCAAAATTATATAAGAAACATGTTACATATCATATAGCATATAAACATTGATACAATGTTTATATGCTATTGAGTGGTGAGTTGGGTGGAGAGTAAACATTACGTTTTCTCTGATGCAGCATTAGACAAAACTGTAAATCTGGCGTCTTATGCAGTAACCACCCATCATACGCGTTTGTTTACAATTCTCAGCATGAATTATTCATTACTTCTCCCTTTGTTTATGATGGCATCTAAAGGTAGTTGTTAGAAATTATTAAACTCAGTGAACAAGGTAATAATATGGCTGCATAGTGTAATAATATGGATGTGTAGTGTAATAATATGGCTGTGTAGTGAAGCCCCGGGTGGGGTGCTACATACGTGTGTACTTAATTTTTAGCGATGTCTCCCTATCACTCTAAAGTGGTTTATGACATTCATAAGAAAAATTTTCATAAAAGGAGAGGTTTGGACACAAGAAACTGAATGAAAAGAAAGGAGATTTGGATGTGGGAAACTGAATGAGATTATTTTGAATGTCATGCATCAAGCCAAAGGAAATATGGCTGAGTTTTACATTTTATTTTTTATCTCTACTGGTTTTATATCATTTTCATTATTTTTTGTATATGACCATGTAGTATATGTGCAGTAAGCTTGTATTTGCTTTTAAGGCATTTATCAATGTGAAATCTTATCAAAAGCTCTTCATTTTTTCACAATATCTTGTTAAATGTCTCTAGATTAGCTTCTGTTCCCTTTCATAGGAAAAGCTTTACTGAAAGAGATTTGGGCATGGGAAATTAAATGAGACTATTTTTGAATGAAATTCTATGGCTTGTTTTTATTTCCAGTGTCATTTGCCAAGTCTGTGAAAAAGCAGCAGCAGCAGCAGTAGCAGGAAGGAGGCAAGGACATTAGTGAGTGGTGGTGCTGGGAAGGAAAGAGAGGAAGCTGGAAGGGAAGGTGTTGAGACAACTTATGATTGTTCCAAAGCATCAATGAACAGTGTCAAGACAATTTTAAATTCATAAAAAAAAAAATAAGCAAATCATGTGATAAATAGGTGTTGAAACTTATACATTATGTATAATGATTTTAGTGTCTTATTTCTGACAGAATGCTTTACTAACAGACAAAGTGTAGTTTATTTTTGTTTCACAGCATGTCAGTGTGTTTGAACAATGGCTGTTTTTGTGTGCCATAATTAGCTGATCTGTTTATTTCATGTCCAGTTCATTATTATTATTATTATCATAATCAAAAGAAGTGCTAAACCTACTAGGGCATCATGTCCAGTTCAGGGAGAGGGTTGGGTTGTGGTGTCAGGGGTGGTAGTGGTGGAGTCAGGGATGGCAGAAGTGTCAATGGTAGTGGTGGTGTGAGGAGGGTGGAGGCTGACTGGAGGAGGGAGGTGCCTTCCCAACAATAGCCAGCTTATCACAGCTGTCACAACCTTTCAACTCAATAATCGTCAGCCTAGGGGCTTTCACAACGCTTTAACTCCTCAATAATAACAAAATTAGAAGTGATGCTTCTCTCCATATTGTGATATTTTTTATATTTTTTTGTTATACATTCATAAAACAAATATAATACCACTATGGTTCTACTAAACAGACCCATTTTTTAAATAGGGTATGTATATTATTGCCCTGGTCCCCACTTCAAATTACATACAGTGGACCCCCGAGTAACGAGCACCCCGGAAATCGTACAATTCTTCTTCTTCTTCTTTCAACACATCGGCCGTTTCCCACCGAAGCAGGGTGGCCCAAAAGAAAAAACGAAAGTTTCTCCTTTTACATTTAGTAATATATACAGGAGAAGGGGTTACTAGCCCCTTGCACCCGGCATTTTAGTCGCCTCTTACGACACGCATGGCTTACGGAGGAAGAATTCTGTTCCACTTCCCCATGGAGAAATCGTACAATTATGTAAGTATAATATTGTAAGTGCTTTTGTAAGTGTATTTTTGGGGGTCTGAAATGGACTAACCTACTTGACATTATTTCTTAAGGGAGTAAATTCGTTCGGTAATGGCACTTGAGTAGGCTTCTGGAATGAATTTTGCTTGTTACTCAGGGGTCCACTGTACATGGAAAATTAGAGTTGCTTAATGTAAATTATTATTATAATCAAATAGAAAAGCTAAATAACAGGGGTTATACAGCGCTGCAGGTTGCTTAATGTAAAAAAAAAAAAAAAAAAAAAACTCACATTATGTACAGGAATTTACCACCCCGGTCCACATCATGAGTTATAACATGAGATCTTGTGGGAAAATTAAAATTCGCTTAGCATAATTTTCATTGAATGAGCCATTCTTACAGTCCCTATCTTGGCCGTTAAGCAAGGAATGACTGTACCCTTTTTATTAATTTTTCAAGGACATCGGCTATTTTCCCCTAAGGCAGAATAAACAAAGGAAAACACATTCACTATCACTCATTCCATAGCTCTTTCCAGAAGAGTATGGCTATTGCAATTATAACGTTGTACCAAAATGCAACTTCCCTTCTTATTCTTCTGAGTAGAGACACTGTACTTTCCACCTCCAGATTTCAAGTACAGCTAACCTGTTTCTTTGAATTCCTTCATAGATGTTACCTTGCTCATACTCCAACAGTACATCAACCCCCTCCACACCAAAAGAAAAACTTTTTTTCACTCTGAATTAACATGCCCAAACATGCCTGCTGGATGCTCTCAGCCCTTAACTGAGTTTTACAAACGTTGAGCCCTTGTTACTTCTGTGACAAAAAACAACAACAGGAGTTAAAGTATTTCTACTGAATCTTAGGTCTTTAACATGAATATAGTAGGAACTTTTCTGCATATAAAATATAATTCTATATATCATAATACATTTATCATGAATATCAACTTATTAATTTTTTAAGTATTAAAAATCCCAATACAATTAAATAAAGATTTTAAAATTCTCTGGAATAGAATATATATGCTTCCAAGGCTTCGATTCATGTTCTTTCTTCCAATAATAAATCTTTACAACAAACAATTATTTTCAGTATCCTTTTCTTTTTCACTTAAGAGTTCTTAAATTTTGCATATCAGTAACCAAAAGAAACTAGTTTTTAACGTAGGAAATAGTGATTAGAAGTTTTCGTCCCTTATCTAAGCTTCAAATAAATAAAAAAATTAATAAACTTTCCAGATAATATGGAGACAACTCCTAAAGGAAAAGATTATTTTATTAATATAGATAAATTTTTTGAAGATTATATGGAGGAATTAGTGCCTTTCAAGCGACACAAAAATTCATATTTTTACAAATGATCAGATTATTGTACAATAGTTGAAAACACACAAACATGTAAAACTTCCATTTAGAAACAATACATCAACTCATGCAAAGCTCGCCACATGAAAGACCTATTACATGCCTGCATTTCCATACCACATGGTGAATTTTTGCTGGTAGGCAGACAAATATGAAAAGTTTTGGTTAAAACAGTTCACAGCATATACCCAAGTGAACATATATATTTCCTAACCTGTATACTTCACACTGAACTAGGCACAACTATCTCTGCAATGTAACTTAAATTATACCTAAATTTTGCCAAATTTTAATCAGTACAGTACAAACACTGGCTGTGCTTATTTATAAAACATGCAGAAGCAAAATCAACAATTCACTATCTTAATCTTCAAAGAGTATGCTGTGAAAAGATAGCAAATATTGTGTAAGTGCTTCTGGCATTTTCAAAAGATACAGAACAAACAACTAAAAACATATTTCACTTACGGCTGATCTTGCCCCAGGCTGGTATAATAAGCATGAAAAATAGAAGTGTTAAAGAAGAAATGCAAAGCAATGCCTACTCTAAGAGCAGTACAATTTAAGTAAAGCTGTCCTCTATTGAATGTAACTGAAGTTGCTAAATATTAGAGGTTATAGCAATCTGGTGTAAAAGCAATGCTTGTTAATAAGACTGAAGGTCATATATTACTAAAACCTATCTAGCATCAACCTATTTTTCACAAATTGCTTCAAAAGCTAAATGTACAGAATTGGTGGTAATACTGTACCTAGTTATTCAAACTCTTACAGCATATATAAGAAAAAGCTCTCTGTCATAAATGAGGGAATAAAGTTCAAATATAAAAAATCTAATAATGTGCATTTTAAGAGAAAATTTCACCACAATCAATTTTTTTTTAAATTTAAAGGTAAGATGGGTCCACCCCCATCCCCCTTCCACATGTCCTGCCTCAACTTTTGACTGACTGATGTGATCACGTCCTGTTATATCTATTTTTGAACCCCTATATGGAGTTGTTCACTTCTATTGTCTCATTGCTTAGCTCATTTCACTCATTTACAACTTTCATTTTGATGAAATACTTAGTATTATCCCTGTGGTTCCTTTAGGTGTGTAATTTCCCATCATGTTTCTTTGTTCTTGGTGCATCACTGGTAAAGAGCAAATTTTTGTCTATCCAATCTATGCCCAGTAATATTTTACTTCTATGATCATATCCACTAATGTTTTTCATTCATCCACTGGCATTAATTAAATGTTGCTTTGGCATTCTTTCTTTGTAGCTCATTTTTCTCAGCTAAGACACCAGTCTTGATGCTCTCCTCCATGCAGTCTTTTTTTTTTATTAACACATTGGCCGATTCCCACCAAGGCAGGGTGGCCCGAAAAAGAAAAACTTTCATCATCATTCACTCCATCACTGTCTTGCCAGAGGGGTGCTTTACACTAGTTATAAAACTGCAACATTAACACCCCTCCTTCAGAGTGCAGACACTGTACTTCCCATCTCCAGGACTCAAGTCCGGCCTGCCGGTTACCCTTCATAAATGTTACTTTGCTCACACTCCAACAGCACGTCAAGTATTAAAAATCATTTATCTCCATTCACTCCTATCAAATACACTTACACATGCACTTACAAATACACTTACACTTACACATACCTCCTTTACCCCCTCCCTCCAACCTTTTCTAGGCCGACCCCTACCCCGCCTTCCCTCCACTACAGATTTATACACTCTCGAAGTCATTCTGTCTCGTTCCATTCTCTCTACATGTCCAAACCACCTTAACAACCCCTCCTCAGTTCTCTGGATAATAGTTTTGGTAATCCCGCACCTCCTCCTAATTTCCAAACTCCGAATTCTCTGCATTATATTCAAACCACACATTGACCTCAGACATGACATCTCCATTGCCTCCAGCCTTCTCCTCGTTGCAACATTCGTCACCCATGCTTCACACCCATATAAAAGTGTTGGTATAACTATACTCTCATACATTCCCCTCTTTACTTCCATGGACAAAGTTCTTTGTCTCCACAGACTCCGAAGTGCTCCACTCACCCTTTTCCCCTCATCAATTCTATGATTCACCTCATCCTTCATAGACCCATCTGCTGACATGTCCACTCCCAAATATCTGAATACATTCACCTCCTCCATACTCTCTCCTTCCAATCTGATATCCAATCTTTTGTCACTTAATTTTTTGTTATCCTCATCACCTTACTCTTTCCTATATTCACTTTCAATTTTCTTTTTTTACACATCCTACCAAATTCATCCACCAACCTCTGCAACTTCTCTTCAGAATCTCCCAAAAGCACAGTGTCATCAGCAAAAAGCAACTGTGACAACTCCCACTTTGTATTTGATTCTTTATCTTTTAACACCACACCTCTTGCTAAGACCCTCGGCATTCACTTCTCTTACAACCCCATCTATAAATATATTGAACAACCATGGTGACATCACACATCCTTGTCTAAGGCCCACTTTTACTGGAAAATAGTCCCCCTCCCTCCTACACACTCTAACCTGAGCCTCACTATCCTCATAAAAACTCTTCACTGCTTTCAGTAACCTACCTCCTATTCCATACACCTGCAACATCTGCCACATTGCCCCCCTATCCACCCTATCATATGCCTTTTCCAAATCCATAAATGCCACAAAAACCTCTTTACCCTTATCCAAATACTGTTCACCTATACGTTTCATTGTAAACACTTGGTCTACACACCCCCTACCTTTCCTAAAGCCCCCTTGTTCATCTGCTATCCTGCTCTCTGTCTTACTCTTAATTCTTTCAATAATAACTCTACCATACACTTTACTGGAGGGTTCCACACTGGTACTGCATACCCAAGAATGGGTTGCATATACGAAGTAAAATGTTTTGAACAAGACTTTGTCTAGGGTCCTGCATGCCACTTTTATTTTTGCAAAATTAGCCTGAGCTGCTGATATTATTGTCTGTGTGCACTTCAAGGGGGCAGGATTGGGGTAATGATTATTTCAAGGTCTTTTTTCTTAAACTGCTTCTGTGAGCTTTTTTCCAATGATACTCTGCGTTTGGTTTCCTATACTGTTCTATCAAGTTCATGACTTTGCTTTTTCTCTAGTTAAATTCCAGTAGTTATTTATCTATTTATTCCTTAAATCTATTATTAGTCTCTTGTTTGTATTCACCTCATACTTTTAAACTGTTCAACAAGTTAAATTTTTTTCAATAATCTACACATTACACTCTTTAAGGGCACTGGTTTATTATTATGTTAATGGGGGATTATAGTGACTGGAGTAACGAGGCAATCAGGCTCGATCCTAGGACTGAGATGAAAGTACGAATTTCTTGGATCAAAAGCCCCTCACCAATATAGAGGAACTTGCCTTGATGGGTACACTGGTCTGTAGTTCAGGGCTTCTTGCCTGTCACCTTTTTTGAATGCTGATTATCACGTTTGCTGTCATCCAATGTAAATAATTTGCATATTGCAGTGCATCATTTTAATATTAGTAGTGATATTCCATCTGATCCTGAGGCTTTTGATAGTTCTACAGTATTTGGTTTATCCTCTCCTCTAGCTCAGGTACTAGTCCTCACTTATTTGTAAACATGCTAAGCAATCTTCTGTTGAGCTCAGTACATGCCTCACTGTCATTTCATATGAGTATTCTGCCTTGTTCTCTGTGTTACCACTGGCTCTTTTATTGTATTTTCCTTCCAATGCATCTCTAAAGAATCTTTAGCTTTGTCTTTGCCTTGGCTGTTATGTCTACTTCAAAAATAATTTCCAGCTTCCCTCCTCTACTTTAAGATGACAACAGTGATGATAATATAATCAATTAAGGTGCTAAACCCAAAAGCGTCATGTTTTAGTATTCCTGGAATTTTCTGTCATCATCATGCATAATTTTTCCAACCTATTACAACAGTATGGCTTTTTTTAAATCATAATTCTGCACTTCTTAAGGCTGCTGATTATACGTATAAGCAAAATACCTAAATAAAGATGCAATAGGAGCATTAAATCCAGATACAGTGGTAACTCGAGTTTCGAACAGCTCACAACTCGAACAATTATGTAAGTGTATTATTGTAAGTGCTTTTGTAAGTGTATTTTTGGGGGTCTGAAATGGACTAATCTAATTTGCATTATTCCTTATGGGAACATATTCGTTTGGTAACGGCACTTGAACTGTCTTCTGGAACGAATTATGGCCGAAACTCAAGGCACCACTATATTAGTGACCTATGGGTGCAATCCTAATCTTCTAGTACTCTGGTTAAAATTCAGTACATTGCATTACTGAAAAAGAGAAAAGTACTGCACTATATGAATTAGATAAAGGAGCAAGCTATTTTGCATTTTATGCTCGGGTACAGTATTGAAAAATCAATTGTATAATATTTGAAATGATGAAGACAAAATTCTCATTTTATTCTAAAAATGTGTTAAAATTTTTAGTTATGTGTAACACTTGAAAGTGTTACTCTTCCTGTGTAAATCTTGTTTTAAAAGGTGAATGACCTTACCTTTTAAAACAAGATTTACATAAAAAACTTCGCAAATATTCTCATGTTTGGTGGAGCAGGATTATGAAACCCCATAATATATGGAAAGTTAAAAACATGGGGAAAGGGGAGAATTTGCAGAGCATAGAGCTGCTGAAAGTTATTTGGTTTAATTTGCTCATTTGGAGGAACAAAATTTAACTAAAGTAGACCAATAATAGAGATAAAAAGATTCTAACATTATCATCTAGGATAAGAAACATGAGGTTGCAGCGAAAGAATCAGACGTAACTTAACTGTGTTGAACCATGGATATGTAGCTGGCAAGCAAGTGCAACTACTTGTGACTGGAAAAATGTACCTATTTGTTCCCTCAAGGGTATAAAAATGATTTCAGTTAATATTACTGAGTACTTAAAATTAAAAGGTATAGTAATTTACACAAGACATTAAAGAGTCACTATTTCTGCATTTCACATTCATGAGATTATGATATTACTGTACTATACTGAACAATGGATAAAATATGCTCTGATATTATTATTGTTACTGGTTTTAAAAATCTCTGAGTTTAAATGTGGCTGATTTCTTTGAATTAATGAATCATATCGTGTATAAACTTAGTGTAACAATGGAAAGGTCATCTGAATTATGTCTGCACACTTCACATAAGACAGCTATTGAATGAGTGGTGAAAATGTTTCCTTCTTTGGAGCGCCTGCTTTTGTGATTAGATTTTGCCACCGAAGTGGCTACTTTATTGTGTACTCCATATCCATCCTGTGTACGGTAGCGCAAGAGCATATGGATACACAAAGGCCTATGAACTGAGTCCCAAAAGGATTAACAGGGGTACATCTGGATTTATGTCTACAGTTCACTTATCTGTTACAAGCAAAACTTAGGAAATTTGCTTAAGATATCTGGTATCTTATTTTCATTAATAAGATATCTTGACATGTCATATAGGTTATTATACCGTCTATCTCCATATTCCTCAACAAGTGGACAATTAAGCACATAAGTGTTCAAGATAGTGACCATAGGGCTGGTCACATACTTTGCATTTGGTTTTATCATCATCTCTGTCCCTCCCAAACTACCAGAAGTGCTTGTAACCAAGCCTAATCCTTGCCACTACAACATCAGTCAGTGTTCACATTGAAAGTTTTGAAAGTTGCTCCATAAACGTACTTATCTAGGTTCGTGTTATCATAGTGGGTTATAGATCTACTCAGGCTTCTACGTGCATTCCTGTAATGTTTTTGTGAGAAATGGCCTATGTGAAAAAAATTATGATAAATAGCGACTACTGTACCCAGTTAACATATTTACTTTAACCTTCATGAAATCAAATGGTTTATTGAGGCTAAAACCAAAATAACCAACTTCTCAAATTACAGTAGATAGGCTTAAGGAGATAGACACTGTTTCCTTGGATTATTAATTGAACCAAGGGTTCTCCCAGTGACTTCTATTTCCATACAAATAGGTACAAATTTGTCTGTTACGTTCTTGCATATCTGGCAAAAGAATTTCACTGTATTTAAGTCAAACTTTTTCAATAATTCATAACTGATATACCAGTCTGACTGAATAATAATTTCTTCTTTCACTTTCACTCAGTAATAAGACAAGCAGCATATAATGACCATTTGTTCCCAGGGGCATTCTATTTAATTTCATATACATATACATCTGCCTCATTAGAGGAGAATACGAGGTCTAGCTACATCAGTTCACCACTTTCTCACTCTTATGGGTTTCTTGATATGTTCACTTGAACAATTTTGAACTGATAAGTCAAGGAACTTGGTCTTCTGTCTCGTGGCCAATCCATTTTTCCAAGGCTGATATCACCTGCGATCTTGAATTTGGCTCTGGCAACAGTGTGTCATCGGCATTTATTTTTTTTTTGTGGTTTAGTGGTGCTCCAATATTTCTACTGTATTTACGTCTTAAGTCTCTATGAAAACCACAATTACCATGTATTTTTGGTAGACTTGAGAAATCTTATACTATTGTAAATCACTGTTCATCAGACATTCTCCAACCTATATAGTAATTTGTTTACACATGTAAATAATACTACATAAATATATTACGTTCTAGGTAGTAGGTTGGTAGACAGCAACCGCCCAGGGAGGTACTACCGTCCTGCCAAGTGAGTGTAAAACGAAAGCCTGTACAGTGGTACCTCGAGTTACGATGGTCCCCAAAATCGCCCTTTTATGTAAGTTTATTTTTTTAAATGCTTTTGTAAGTATATTTTTGGGGGTGTAAAAGGACTAGTCTATTTTACATTATTCCTTATGGGGATAAATTCGTTTGGTAATGGCACTTGAACAGCATTCTCGAACGAAAAAATATCGTAACTCGAGGTACCACTGTATTTGTTTTACATGATGGTAGGATTGCTGGTGTCTTTTTTCTGTCTCATAAACATGCAAGATTTCAGGTATGTCTTGTTCCTTCTACTTACACTTAGGTCACACTACACATTCATGTACAAGCATATGTATATACACACACCCCTCTGGGTTTTCTTCTATTTTCTTACTAGTTCTTGTTCTTATTTCCTCTTATCTCCATGGGGAAGTGGAACAGAATTCTTCCTCCGTAAGCCATGCGTGTCGTAAAAGGCGACTAAAATGCCGGGTGCAAGGGGCTAGTAACCCCTTCTCCTGTATATATTACTAAATGTAAAAGGAGAAACTTTCGTTTTTTCTTTTGGGCCACCCTGCTTCGGTGGGAAACGGCCGACGTGTTGAAAGAAAGAAAGAAATATATTACGTATCACCATGTCAGATCTGATTCGGTGCTTCTTAAATGTCATTTATTTTTTACCTTTCATTGGCATAATCATTACCAAAAGCCAACAGCTTTCTTTAACGGATTCTCTTGCTACATTTAATCAGAAGATAGGAGCAACTTTCAGTATCTAAATATTCAACCCTTAGTCAAATTATTTTTCTTATCCCATTCTTTTATATTTTTTTCTGATTACAACCCAGTACAAATATTATAATGCTGTATATGCCTACTTATATAATTAAAAATCCAATTCTTTTAATAGCACATACAATATTTTTCACATAAGATCAAGTAATTATATTCATTGTATATGGTTGATATTTTCTTAAATGCACATTTTTAGTCAATCCCACTGAAAAAAGTAATAAAAGGACAAATATAACTTAATATGATAAATACCATTAAAACATCAACAAAATACTAAAAAATATCAACTTTATTTACACTATTGTAGCTCAGGATATGCAAGGCTATGGTATAAAATATATTTGTAGATAATCATAGTCACATACATAGCTTGCTTTTGTTTATAACCAAAACTAAAATTAACACATTCATTAACATGAACTATATATCCACCTACTGCTGACGTAAAAAATTAATACATAATGTATGCATTCCTTAAAAATTTATTACAACTGAATTATCAAAAATAACATGAAAAAAGTAGCACACTGTATGCAGGGGAAACTGCTAGAGATTTACTTGCATGACTTCAGGAGTAAATATATGGCAGCAGGACTGACATTAAATGATGCAAGTGTAGTGAACTAACTCGTATTCCCATCTCAGAAGTGTTTGTCATTCATTTACAAAAAATAAAAATAAAAAACACTACAAAACAAAATAGGGAGGTGCACAACTTGGATAGACCCTGCATTCACACTGTCCTAAATCACCACAGCAACCCTAAAATGGGCCAGCAGACCTGCTTCACTACTCATGAATTTTGTTTTTGTTCTTTTTTCCCTCCCACCTTGTACCTAGCATGTGCTGGTGATCTTGCTCCAGTGCTCCTCTTATTTTATGTTAACTGACCTGTTTACCCTGACTTCTTACTGTGTACTATATAAGCTGTTTTGTGATGTGTTCTTTATTTACAAGGACATTTCTGTACAGTTCAGGACGTGTTCTTTATTTACAAGGACATTTCTGTACAGTTCAGGACATTTAACCCTTTGAGGGTCCATGCCGTATTTCTATGGCTTTGAAGCCAGGGTCCATGCCATAGTTCTACGGCTTTGAAGCCAGGGTTTGTTCCGTAGTTCTACGTGATGAGCTCAGCTCACTCAGATAAGCTGTCAGCGGTAAATTTGGGCCTAGATATGAGAGAATGGGTTGATGCAGTAAGTGTGCACCACATAAAACAAATCCTGCAGCATACAGTGCATAATGAGAGAAAAAACTGTGACCGTGTATTTGGTTTAAAACAACTTTGCGGTATATTTT
The DNA here is from genome assembly GCA_009830355.1 of Cherax destructor. Lineage (NCBI taxonomy): Eukaryota > Metazoa > Arthropoda > Malacostraca > Decapoda > Parastacidae > Cherax > Cherax destructor. The sequence continues at coordinate 217,175 of WNWK01000369.1, read as the reverse complement.
CATATGGTTTTTATGGATGTATTCTTGGTCTCATTTGATAGAATGGAATATATATTACAGAAATAGACACTGAAAAATAGCTTGAAATTGAGCTCAAAGTAGCGAAAACATTTGTTTTTTGACGTTCAAGACTAAACAAATCACGTCACAGGTCCAATACACATCAACTGGCGGGTCTGATACGCATTCAAGATTACGCTGATGTTATTTATACAATTATTAAAATACTGCATAACAGTAACTCTTCTATTTTTTGTATGAATAAAAATTATTTGTGTGAATCAAAATCAAAATGGAATTCATGTGTAAAGCCTGGAAATGTAACTAATGAACAAAGGAAATGTTATTTTTAGTGCCAGGAATACCTGCTTTGTTAATTCTGGACCCTATTTTGAAATTGGCATATACTGAAATTTGTGTGCAATTGGTCAAATTACCAATTTCTGATCACTTTATTGGGTAGTTGAAATAGCTGACTGGGCCATTTCTTGTGCTCAATAGATAAAATGGAACACACACAGCGAAATAGCTAAGAATTTGGTCTAATGGAACAATGTAATTGGCTGAAAATGGGACTCAAAGTGGGCAAAAAATCGCTGTCGCGTAAATATCGCTGACAGCAAAATTCACGAGAGCGTAATTTCGTAAATGTTTTATCAAATTTCCTACTTTTTATTTTATTACCTTCATAAAAAAGATTCTCTACCATTTCATAAGAATTTTTTTTTTTTTAATTCTTGGGCCATGGGGAATTTTCAGACTGGGGGTCTGGACCCCTCAAGTGGTTAAAGGAAATATTTTGCTATGATTGGCTTCATTTCTCACGTTTAACGTTTCCCTCAATAAATGTCCTGAACTGTACAAAAGTGTCTTTTTCCACAGTTTGTCAGTATCCCCATACCATTTACAACCGTTCTCTATTTACTTGATAAAGCTCCTTTGTGGGTAAACCATTGTAAAATAGAGGCTTCCCTGCATATTGTGTTTTACTCTTTCCATTTGTTGGCTTGCTGCCTATACAAACAAAAATATTCAATAATATTAAACCATTATACTTACAGGTAGGGTAAGCTGCCAAGAAAACTTCATTAGTAATAAAAAATTACACTTACTATAAAAGAATCTTCAAATCACCATACTGTATTATGGTTTTATTTTCAAATCTTGGAAAAGTCTATAAATACAATTTCAATTCAACATAGATACTCACAGCAATGGTTCCTTGGCGTGGATATTTAGTTGACGCAACATATGAACACTTGACTGTCAAGACCACAGCATTCATCAAATTCTTGGCGGCTTGAATTAGTGATGTTGCTGAATCCAACTGAAAAGGAGAAGAAAAATCTCTATAGACGAAAGTAAATTATATACTGCTACATAGGAGACTTTAGGAAAGGTAGGGGTGTGTAGACCAAGTGTTAACAGTGAAACATATAGGTGAACAGTATTTAGATAAGGGTAAAGAGGTTTTGTGGAATTTATAGATTTGGAAAAGGCATATGACAGGGTGGATAGGGAAGCAATGTGGCAGATGTTGCAAATGTATGGAATAGGAGGTAAGTTACTGAAAGCAGTGAAGAGTTTTTTACGAGGATAGTAAAGCTCAGGTTAGAGTATGTAGGAGAGAGGGAGATTATTTCCCAGTAAAAGTAGGCCTTAGACAAGGATGTGTGATGTCACAATGGTTGTTCAATATATTTATAGATGGGGTTGTAAGAGAAGTGAATGCTCCTGTGTTGGCAAGAGGTGTGGGGTTAAAAGATAAAGAATCTAACAAAGTGGGAGTTGTCACAGTTGCTCTTTGCTGATGACACTGTGCTTTTGGGAGATTCTGAAGAGAAGTTGCAGAGGTTGGTGGATGAGTTTGGTAGGGTATGTAAAAGAAGAAAATTAAAAGTGAATATAGGAAAGAGTAAGGTGATGAGGATAACAAAAAAATTAGGCGACGAAGATTGGATATCAGATTAGAGGGAGAGAGTATGGAGGAGGTGAATATATTTAGAGATTTAGGAGTGGACGTGTCAGCAGATGGATCTATGAAAGATGGGGTGAATCACAGAATTGATTAGGGAAAACAGGTGAGTGGTGCACTTAGGAGTCTGTGGAGACAAAGAACTTTATCCATGAAAGCAAAGAGGGGAATGTATGAGAGTATAGTTATACCAACACTTTTATATGGGTGTGAAACATGGGTGCTGAATGTTGCAACATGGAGAAGGCTAGAGGCAGTGGAGATGTCATGTCTGAGAGCAATGTGTGATGTGAATATAATGCAGGAGGTGCAGGATTACCAAAACTATTATTCAGAGGGCTAAGGAGGGGTTGTTGAGGTGGTTTGGACATGTAGAGAGGATGGAACAAAGTAGAATGACTTCGAGAGCGTATAAATCTGTAGTGGAAGGAAGATGGGGTAGGGGTCGGCATATGAAAGGTTGGAGGGAGGGGGTAAAGGAGGTTTTGTGTGTGAGGGGCTTGTATTTCCAGCAAGCATGTGTGAGCGAGTTAGATAGGAGTGAATGGAAACAAATGGTTTTTAAGACTTGACGTGCTGTTGGAGTGTGAGCAAGGTAACATTTATGAATGGATTCAGGGAAACCGGCAGGCCGGACTTGAGTCCTGGAGAGGGGAAGTACAGTGTGTGCACTCAGAAGGAGGGGTGCTAATGTTGCAGTTTTATAACTGTAGTGTAAGCACGCCTCTGGCAAGACAGTGATGAAGTAAATGATGATGAAAGTTTTTCTTTTTCGGGCCACCCTGCCTTGGTGGGAGACAGCCGATGGGTTAATAAAAATAATATAAATACAGTACAATGCTGACATTATTAATAAAAAAGTATAATACAAATGAGTTTTCCTTTGTGGATTTCCTGCTTCATAATCCTCCATCTCCAACGAAAGTCGGGTAACCCCCCAAAAAAAAAGAAACACATTCACCATCATTCATTAGTTATTTTGTCAGACAAACCAAGTTTCCTCACATTTTTAACCCTTGTGATCCAGAGAATATGGAAACATTGTGTTTAGTGCTATATTGGAAACAGCTAGTTTAGTTCTATTTGTTCTGACTTCTACCTCCCATGGTGATAAATAATTTAATATACTGTAAATGCATGTGCTCGCTACTGAGAGAAAAAAACAGATTTGTTCCCATCTGTAATGACAAAGTATATCCAATTTATACCTGGGATTATACAAAAAATCTGATTATTGTAGTGGAAAGTGCTCCTTTCCCTCCTCATCTTATGGCCAGTAATGTATGGTATATTGTACTATAAACTGATGCAAAATCTAACAGAAAAAATACTGACAAAATGGGAACTCTCTGCTCCTGGTGGAAAACGAGGGTCATCCAAACTTGTTTCAGTTATATGCTTATTGTAGTTTTGATTAATAAAAGAAGAATCCTTAGTATATTAAATACAACAAGTTCTTTGTTATATAAGCCAGTTAGCTAGCCCACTATTATATGCAGTATTGTCTTGGATGGGGTGACCATTACTTGTCAAATATTAACAAAATTTTTGCAATTTGATGACATCAGGATACACTATAATAACCTAGACTTTTTTTTCCACTTTTCCTTATGGTACTGGATACCAGCAATCATTCTCACATCCTAACGCTCCTAATATTTCTATAATTTGCAACTTTAGGGAATTCATGTGATACTTATTTACATAGCTCAACTTCCATTAACACACTTGTAAAAAAAAATTATGCAATTTTTTTTTGTTATATTAGCTACATACCCCAGACACGATGAGTTCGCCAGAAATATTCTGTACATCCGCCTTGACCTTAGAGGTAATGTTCAACTGGTGACAATACAGAGCAATACGATCCAAATATGCTAACATGTCATCCTTGGTTCTTGATTCAGGACACTGATCAGCAATCTGTCTGGAAAGTTTATCCAACTTGGTTCCTGCTTCAGAAATTTTTTTAGCAGCATTGATGACATCCATGGTTGTTTTGAGTGGGCCACGACCTCTGAAATATAAATTAAGAAAATCATTAAAAACAAGATTGTAAGAAAATAGTATACTTTTAAATAGAAGTACAGCATTAGTGAAATGTTTCTATTACTGCTTAAAAATCCTTTTATATTTACCTTTAATAATAATGCTCCTAACATTAACTTTTATTTTAATATTAAGTTGCACATGATTATTCTGGTCCATTAATAAAGAACACTAACCTGGTAAAATCAGTCATCTCCATCATGATCATACACATATGTTTGGCCAAAACAATTATGTCATTACCAGTGTCATCCCATTTAGCAACTTCTTGGTCAAACTTCACCTTTTCCAAGCGGAAGTTTTCAACCTAACAAATAAAATAAGAAAGAAAATTACATTATACCCAAGACTGGCAAATATTGAAAAAATAACATTCAAAAGTTTATCACACAAAAGGCTTTTAGAAACAGGACATTCATATTTTTTTTCTATAATAAATACTAAAACAACGTAAGTAACCACTCAAGTGAGCACGCTTCTACCAATGAATCACAATGATGAATTTAACAAGTGAGGAATTTGCTCATTAATCGCCATAATGAATTTATCAAGTGAGCAATCTTCTGCCAATTAATCACCGTAGCCAACTTGAGTCCCGGGGGTGGATAGTACAGTCTATATTCTGAATGAGGGGTGGGGATATAGCAGTTTGGAAAGGCGTCTGAGTTGTAGTGTCGGCGCGCCTCTGGCAAGACGGTGATGGACTGAGTTGATAGTAAAAGTGTTTTTTATCTTCATTTTTTGAGTCACCTTACCTTGGTTGGAGACGATTAAGGTTAAAAAAAAAAGTGAATTTGTGTCAAAAGAGAGAATACCAGAAAGCCTAGAAAAAGGCTACACTAACAAGTACTAGATTGTCAAATTGGTAATGGAGAAGATTTATCAGACTGGAGAGAAGTGATTTCATGAACGATAACTAGCATGGGTTCAGAGATGGCACATCTTTGTTTTACCAGCCTCTGCTGGAGTTCTATGACAAAGTAACAGGAGACACGAAAGAGAGAAATGGGTGGACTGTATTTTCTTAGACTGCAAGAATGTATTTGATATTGTACCCTACAAGAGACTGGGGGAAAAAAAATTGAGGTGCAGGCAGGAATAAGGGAATTTTCTCCAGTCTATCAAAGAGTATGATAGGGAAAGGAAACAGACTGATTGTCGGGAAGGTGATGTCAGAACAGGGTACAGTAATTAACAGGGTTCTACAAGGATTGGTATTAGGACCAATACTGTTTCTGGTTTATGTGAATTACATTCCCAGATGGGATTAAATCAGATTTATCCTTGTTTTGCTAAGTAAAACTAGCGAGAATAAAAACATAAGGAAAGGGAAAGTATCCAAGTGAATCTGGACAAACTGCAAGAGTGATTGCTTAAGTGGCTGCTCAAGTACAACCTCAGCAAATGCAGGTTTGTGAAGATTTGGGAAAGGGCAAAAAGATCAGACAAGGAGTATAGACAGGGGTACAGAGGCTGCAGAATTCACTCTAAGAGAAAGACCTGGGGGTAACCATAGTGCCCAATATATCACCAGGAGCTCACATCAACTGAATAACCTCTGCAGCCAATGCTCATCTGGCAAATCGTACAGTAGCCCTCAGAAATCTCAAGTCATTCTGAACCATTTATACAACAGGTAGTAGGTTGGTAGACAGCAATCGCCCAGGAAGGTACTGTAATTGTTTTACATGATGGTAGGATTGCTGGTGTCTTTTTTCTGTCTCAAAAGAATGCAAGATTTCAGGTACGTCTTGCTACTTCTACTTACACTTAGGTCAGTCACACTACACATGCATGTCCAAGCATATATATACACACCCCTTTGGGTTTTCTTCTATTTTCTTACTAGTTCTTGTTTATTTCCTTTTATCTCCATGGGGAAGTGGAACAGAATTCTTCCTCTGTAAGCCATGTGTCATAAGAGGCGACTAAAATGCCGGGAGCAAGGGGCTAGCAACCCTTTCTCCTGTACATATTACTAAATTTAATAGGAGAAACTTTTGTTTTTCATTTTGGGCCACCCTGCCTCAGTGGGATACGGCAGGTTTGTTGAAAGAAGAAAGATGTCAGGCTTATCTTGAGAATGCAGCACCAGCATAGAACCCACACATGAAAAAACATTTAGGAAATGGGAGAAAAGTGCAAAGGTATGCAAAAAGGCTTGTTCCAGAGCTAAGGAATAAGAGCTACAAAGAGAAATGAATCTAACAACACTGGAAGACAGAAGAACCAGGGGAGATATGATAACATGCAAAATACTCAGAGGAATTGATAGAACACATAGGGACACATCTGAAATTAAAGACACAGATAAGCCACAGGATTGTCAGGAAGTATTTCCTTAGTCTCAGAGTGGCTGGGAAGAAGAATGATCTCAATGAAGAGGTGGTGGAGGCAGGCTCCATACATAGTTTTAAGAGCAGGTGCACAGGTGCAATAGGGCCTGAGGCTAGGAGGAAATGAATCTAGTGAGGGGTAGGGCCAGGAGTTAGGGCTTGGCCCCTGCAACCATATATAGGTGAGCATAACATAACTTAATATTTTAACTTCTGTACTTTGTTACTTTATCTTTTCTAGCTAGATACTAAACAATATGAAGTCTTAGTTTAACAGTTGTTACACTTGGATTTTCACAAATAAACAGAGAAAATGTGTATGAATATTCAAAGTACAGCATTCTTCTTTATCATCATTTTAGGTATAGTATTTTACATATATCGTAACCTTTTGAGGGTATAGAGCCCCAATCTGAAAATTCCCCACAGGGTCCAAGAATTTAAAAAAAAAAAAAAATTCTTATGAAATGGTAGAGATTCTTTTTCTGAAGGTAATAAAACAAAAAGTACGAAATTTGATAAAAAACTGATAAAAATTAGGCTCGCGAATTTTGCTGTGTCATCAATATTTAAGCATCAGTGATTTTTGCCCAATTTGAGTCCTATTTTCGGCCAATTACATTGTTCCATTAGACCAAATTCTTAGCTATTTCGCTAGTAGGTGTTCCATTATCTACTGAGCACAAGAAATCGCCCAATCAACTATTTCAACTACCCATTCCAGTGTTTGGAAATTGGTAATTTGGCCAATTTCACACAAAGTTCAAAATATTCCAATTTCAAAATAGGGTCCAGAATAAACAATGCAGACATTCCTGGCACTAAAATAACATTTCCTTTGTTTATTAGTTACGTTTCCAGGCTTTACAGATGAATTCCATTTTTATTTTTTATTCACAAAGAATTTTTATTCACATCAAAAAGTAGATGATTTACTGTTATGCAATATTGTAATAACTGTATAAATAACATTGGCACATTCGTGAATGCACATTAGACCCACCAGCTGATGTGTATTGGATGCTTGATGTGATTTGTTTACTCTTGAACATTGGCAAAAATCGAACATTTCCGCTACTTTAAGCTCAATTTCAAGCTATTTTCAATACTAAAACCAAACAAAATCATCTCTATTTCTGTAATATATCTTCCATTCTATCAAATGAGACCAAGAAACCGCGAATACAACTGTAAAAACCATACCGCAAAGTTGCCGTTTTAATCCAAAAACATGCTCGCAATTTTTTTTCTCATTATGCACTATGTGCTGCAGGATTTGTTTTATATGGTGCACATTTACCACATAGATGCATTCTCTCATATCTAGGCCCAAATTTACCACTCACAGCTTATCTGAATGAGCTGAGCTCATGATGTAGTACTACGGCTTGGACCCAGGCTTCAAAGCCATAGAACTACGGGATGGACCCTCATTTAACAACCTACCTGTTTAAAACCACTCAGACTTACAACCAGCTCTCCAACCAATGTACTGTATGTGTCTTTTACTTTTTTATTGTTTTTAATGCCTAGTTCTATTTTTAACATGCTAAAAACATTATAAATGGTGCAAACGTGACATGAAACAATATCTAAAGATGGTTGACACAAACCCACTACCAGTACAGTATGCTTGAAATATCAGTAACGCTTAATGACCAATTCGCTTACAGACCTACTCTTGGGAATGTTAAGTAAGGAGTACCTGTATATCAATAAATATTATAGGTTTTCATAAGAACTGACAATGTATTACAGACCTGTAGAAGAATCACAAAAATAGAATTTTCTAGTTTTTATCTTCACCTTTAAAGTCCTTTGTATTAAAAAATTACATTTAAAAATAAGTAAATAGTCACTAACCTGAGCTGCAATTTTGTCTTTGTCCTCCTCACTCAAGTTTCTCATAGCATCTCTAGCTGTGGTAATGCCGCTCACTCCAGGATATTCATCAATAGTTGTTTCTACTGTGTGAGCACTTGCTGCAAGACCAGGTAAAAGTATTGTACAATAAATATTAGTAGAGAAAATGAAAGCAAAGAGAAAAAATCACTTCACAAAAAATCTGCATTTCATGTTCTTAGGCAGAGAGCCATCAATGTAATAACCATAGGCAGATGAAAGTTGATGACAAACTCTTGAATTTTGTAAGTGTAATTAACCTCCTTGCATTTATAGGTATAGGAGACAGGAGGCTACAAAATATTTGTAAATTTTTCTGTTGCAGGAACCAGTTCAATGGGATCTCCCAGAAGGCACGAGCATCACTTACTAACCCTAATTCACCAGACTTAAATCCGACACAGAACCTCATTTAGTAAAAGCTTCGTGGCATGAACATGTCCTCTAACCCCAAATCTTGAGTGCCATTAACCCTTTCGGGGTTTTGGTCGTACTAGTACGTCTTACGCACTGGGGTTATTGACGTACTAGTACGCCTAAATTCTAGCGCCCTCAAATCAAGCAGAAACAGGCTGTTAGGCCTAGATGTGATAGAATGGGTCTGTGCGGTCAGTGTGCGCAGTATAAAAAAAATCCTGCACCACATGGTGCATAATGAGGAAAAAAAAACTCTGACCGTGTTTTTGGTTTAAAACAGCGACTTTGCAGTCTATTTTCGTATGGTATTTATTGTTGTATTCTCTTTTTCTTGTTCTCATTTGATAGACTGGAAAATATATTACAGAAATAGAGATGATTTTGATTGGTTTGACAATAACAAGTACCTTGAAATTGAGCTCAAAGTAGCGAAAATGTTCGATTTTTGACGATGTTCAAGAGTAAACAAATCACACCATGCGTCCAATACACATCAACTGGCGAGTCTAATATTCATGCACAAGTGCTCTGATATTATTTATACCATTTTTACAATGATGCAGTTGTATACATAACAATAAATCTTCTATTTTTTTGTGAGAATAAAAATTCAAAATGGAAAGCAAAAGTAATGTAAGAGGGGCCTGGAGATGTGACTAATGAACAGAGAAGACGTTATTTTAGTCCCAGGAATGTCTGTCTTGTTTATTATGGATCCTATTTTGAAATTGGCATCGTTTGAAATTTGTGTGAAATTGGCCAAATTGCCATTTTCTGACCACTATTTTGGGTAGTTGAAATTGGTAAATAGGCGGTTTCTTGTACTCAATCGATAGAAGAAGTGGATTTCTAGCGAAATAGCTATAATTTTAGTAGACTGAAACATTGGAATGTGCCGAAAATAGGGCTCAAAGTGGGCGAAATCGCCGATGCGTAAGTGTCATGGCTACCGCTAACTTCGCGAAAGCATAATTCCGTTAGTTTTTGATCAAATTTCATAATTTTTGTGGCGTTATGATCGGAAAAAGATTCTCTATCATTCCATAAGAAAAAATATTTTTTTTTTTTTTTAAATTTGTGGACCCTGAGAACGAGTTTCAAAGACCCCCCTTGGACCCCCAAAGGGTTAAACAGTGCAGCAGGGTACCAACTCTTTCATCCTCCATAAGTTTGCCTTATCATTGCCTGGGAGACTTAACACATGCATCAAGAGGAAGCGTACTCCTACAAAATACTAGATTAGGTGAGAAGCCCATAAATATTTTAGAATTTTAATTTCTAAATAATAGTTTATGGTGTGATCTGTTTATGTGTTTATTTATTTATTTTTTATTTATTAACACATCGGCCGATTCCCACCAAGGCAGGGTGGCCCGAAAAAGAAAAAATTTCATCATCATTCACTCCATCACTGTCTTGCCAGAGGGGTGCTTTACACTACAGTTAAAACAAGTCCGGCCTGCCGGTTTCCCTGAATCCCTTCATAAATGTTACTTTGCTCACACTCCAACAGCACGTCAAGTATTTAAAACCATTTGTCTCCATTCACTCCTATCAAATACGCTCACACATGCTTGCTGGAAGTCCAAGCCCCTCGCACACAAAACTTCCTTTACCCCCTCCCTCCAACCTTTCCTAGGCCGACCCCTACCCCCCCTTCCCTCCACTACAGATTTATACACTCTCGAAGTTATTCTGTCTCGTTCCATTCTCTCTACATGTCCGAACCACCTCAACAACCCCTCCTCAGCTCTCTGGATAATAGTTTTGGTAATCCCGCACCTCCTCCTAATTTCCAAACTCCGAATTCTCTGCATTATATTCACACAACACATTGACCTCAGACATGACATCTCCACTGCCTCCAGCCTTCTCCTCGTTGCAACATTCATCACCCATGCTTCACACCCATATAAGAGTGTTGGTATAACTATACTCTCATACATTCCCTTCTTTACTTCCATGGACAAAGTTCTTTGTCTCCACAGACTCCGAAGTGCTCCACTCACCCTTTTTCCCTCATCAATTCTATAATTCACCTCATCCTTCATAGACCCATCTGCTGACATGTCCACTCCCAAATATCTGAATACATTCACCTCCTCCATACTCTCTCCCTCCAATCTGATATCCAATCTTTCGTCACCTAATCTTTTTGTTATCCTCATCACCTTACTCTTTCCTATATTCACTTTCAATTTTCTTCTTTTACACACCCCACCAAATTCATCCACCAACCTCTGCAACTTCTCTTCAGAATCTCCCAAAAGCACAGTGTCATCAGCAAAAAGCAACTGTGATAACTCCCACTTTGTATTTAATTCTTTATCTTTTAACCCCACACCTCTTGCCAAGACCCTTGCATTCACTTCTCTTACAACCCCATCTATAAATATATTGAACAACCACGGTGACATCACACATCCTTGTCTAAGGCCCACTTTTACTGGGAAATAGTCCCCTTCCCTCCTACACACTCTAACTTGAGCCTCACTATCCTCATAAAAACTCTTCACTGCTTTCAGTAACCTACCTCCTATTCCATACACCTGCAACATCTGCCACATTGCCCCCTTATCCACCCTATCATACGCCTTTTCCAAATCCATAAATGCCACAAAAACCTCTTTACCCTTATCCAAATACTGTTCACCTATATGTTTCACTGTAAACACTTGGTCTACACACCCCCTACCTTTCCTAAGGCCCCCTTGTTCATCTGCTATCCTGCTTTCTGTCTTACTCTTAATTCTTTCAATAATAACTCTACCATACACTTTACCAGGTACACTCAACAGACTTATTCCCCTATAATTTTTGCACTCTCTTTTGTCCCCTTTGCCTTTATAGAAAGGAACAATACACGCTCTCTGCCAATCCCTAGGTACCTTACCCTCTCTATACATTTATTAAATAATAGCACTAACCACTCCAAAACTATATCCCCACCTGCTTTTAACATTTCTATCTTTATCCCATCAATCCCAGCTGCCTTACCCCCTTTCATTCTACCCACTGCCTCACAAACTTCCCCCACACTCACAACTGGCTCTTCCACACTCCTACAAGATGTTATTCCTCCTTGCCCTATACACGAAATCACAGCTTCCCTGTCTTCATCAACATTTAACAACTCAATGTGTTTATGCATGTGCATATTTATGATGCCTATTGTAGAGGATACAAGTGAAATATACAAAACTGAAATGCCTATCATTTACATATTGATACAGATTTTTAGACCCATTAAAATTTCATAAAATAAATCACTAGGAGTACCAGTACACCTAAAATATAAATTAAATACGTAAACAAAAAGAACATACAGTGGACCCCCACCTAACGAACACCCCGGAAATCGTACAATTATGTAAGTATAATATTGTAAGTGCTTGTGGAAGTGTATTTTTGGGGGTCTGAAATAGACTAACCTGCGTGACATTATTTCTTAAGGAAGTAAATTCGTTCGGTAATGGCACTTGAGCAGGCTTCTGTAATGAATTTTGTTCGTTAGGCAGGGGTCCATTGTATTAAAATTCGTAAAAATTATCAAGTAATCTTTTTTTTTCACCTCCAATGTTTACAATATTTCTGGAAAAATACAATATGCGTGAAAAATGCTATGGTTACACCAGTTAAAATGCTTATAGCTTAATGTATATCCTTACAGATGTACAACTATCACTTTTTCAATGCAAATTAAAATTTGAAAATTTATTAACAAGAAAAATAAAGTTTGCTTACATTTACTCCTAATTTCTATTGTATGGTAATCATCCATGACAACATCATCAGGGTCCAGCTCATCATCAGCTTTGTTCATCAGCACAGCCATGCGGATCTCTCGTACTCCATCATAAACTAAATGTGAAGCATCAATGAACTCATTTTCATCCACCTCTTTGCCTGGAGTGCTGCTCAAAGCTTCTACAGCCACATCCACACGTTGTGCAAAGTTTGGTAGCACTGGGGAAAATATTAATCTTTTAAAAAGCAAGTAACACTGAATTTTGATTAAAATGTTGTTCCATTATTACACATTATTACACAGTATATACAGTGGTACCTCTACTTACGAGCAGCTCCCAACTCGAACAATTATGTAAGTGTATTTTTGTAGGTGCTTTTGTAAGTGTATTTTTGGGGGTCTGAAATGGATTAACCTAATTTTCATTATTTCTTATGGGAACAAATTCCTTCGGTATTGGCACTTGAATAACTGTCAGGAATGAATTAAGCTCGTAAGTAGAGGTACCACTGTATATGTATATATTTTTTTTTTTTTCAACAAGTCGGCCGTCTCCCACCGAAGAAAGTATTTTCTTTTTGGGGATTTTCTTTCTTTTTGGGTCACCCTGCCTCGGTGGGAGACAGCCGACTTGTTGAAAAGCTGGAAGATTACAATTTAGATAATATTTTCATAAGAAAACTATTTATGTTTTTATACTGTCCTGTCATATGTTTCATTAGAAATATAAAAATATAACTAATTATTAAAAATAAAAATATAACTAATTATTAAATGAATAACATTAAAAGATGCATAATTTACTAAAAATTAATGTATATTACTGCATTTCTATGTCTAAGATGCATTTCTTTTTTTCTCTAATAAAATGCACCCCTAATTTTTACCTGAACATTATACTTTTCAGGATATGGACCCAAGGAAGCATAACAAATATATAAACCACCAGGATCACTATTCAGTGTCAAATAAAAATACTAACCCATATGTGAATGAAAATTGAACAAATATTTATGAGATGTAAAAAATAAATGGCCTGAAAGTAGTATTATTAATAAAGTTTTCCTCTCACCGACAGCTACAAATCTTATTCTGTAAATCTCACGAGAAATTTTTATACATAGCAATAGTGACAATGTAATGACCACAGAAACATCCAGGAATGGGTAAATGTTGTTATAACCCCATATGAACACAAATTAGTTAAATGAACTAGCATTTCTGAAACTACATAGTACTCAGTAAACCTTAATAACCTTACCTTGGTCTCTTAATACTTTCACAGCCTCTAGAACTCGATCAGTATACATGCATGGCTCGTAATTATCCATTTCTGAAGCAACCACATGGCAGACACGTGTTGAACGACCACGGATGGCACCCGCAATACGATCTAGAGTCTCTGGATCACCTTCATTTATTGCTCTTACACAGGTTTTTACATCTTCTAATATGTGACTCTCTGTCCAGTAAAAATAAAAATTAATCAAATCTTGAACACTGAAAACTTTTTAGAATTAAGGGGGTACAAATATTTATGAATTATATATTCATGCTTACATCATTAATACAGAGCAGAATTATGCTTAGTAAAGAAAAATTTCAATTAGTACCTGAAACAGCCAAGAAATCATCAATCGTTGTGATGTCATCAACAGATTCAGTTAAAATGCGTACTTGATTTTCCCAGGCATCCTTAAAGGCATCCATGTTTTCTTGTGTTACCTATAATCATTGGTATAAAGAATTACAAAGTGAAAGAAAACAACTGTATATGTTTTGAAGTTACGTATTTTGTGAACCATTATTGAACAAAATATTAAAGCAACAAAATTTTCTATGAATTTATTGAAGAATGCTAAGATTGTGCATAAATATTTTGCACTCTAAATACACACAACAGCAGCTAATCTATTTACTACCTATCATCTTTGAATAGTAGCTGAAAATCCCTATTTTCAGCTACTTACACACAGCCCAGTTAATCATATATATATTTACACTGCTCTTACTAACAATAACAAGGCTCTATTATTTATTACCTGATGAGATGCTGCACCTATAATTTTTTTTCTCATAATTTAATCATGGCTGTTTAACAAATTCAATTCATATACTACTACATACTATATTACCACACTAGTTTTTTAAAAAGTAAAGCATCTCATCCCAAAATGTAATTATTTATATTACAGTAATACAACTACCATATACAACACACCTTAGACTTGGGGCGTGCTGAGAGGATGCTTGCAGCATTAATAACCTGTGGGCACAACTGCTCAATTTGGGCTGCACCATATCGTACCATCTTAACACCATCCTCGTTATTTGACATTGTACAAGCAAGGTTGGCAACTTCGACTAGTTTATTAGCATGCTCAGTAAACACCTGCAAAATATTTTAACTAATTATAATTATTTACGTATTTTTATTATTTACCCATTTTATATAACAGTGTTAATGTAGGTAATCTTTAACAAAGTTACATTAAGTTCATGGCAAACAAATTTTGATGTAATTTATTTTTCAAGATTTTTACCATATTACTCTTTTTTTTTTTCTTAACACAGTCAATATATTTCAACTTTTTCCTCTCCAAATATGCATCAATCCATAACATATTTAATCAATCTAGTCATAATGTTCATATTACAAAGTGCCTGATGCTTTCCTCTCTACAGATTTCTCAACACTTACAACTTTCTTTCCTTCAGACCCATCTCAATACATTACCTTTCTCCATACACTTTCCTGCCAATCTGACCTACCATATTTCACTCCCTATTCTTTGCATTCACTTTCAACTTCCTTTACACACCCTTGCAAACTATTTGCAACTTGTCTTTCAATAATATTCTGCATATAACAACTGCAACAATTTTCACTTGATATCAAACTCTACATATTAAGATCATGTTTTTCCCAAATCCTAAAACATTCACTTTTACAATACCACTTTTTTTTAAAGAGGGACCCAAAGAAGAAAATATTCACCATTATTCAATCAACTGCTGTCTTGCCAGACATTTGCTGAAGTGTCCTTCCCACCTCCAGAATTCAAGCACAGTTAACCAGCTTTTCTGAATCCCTTCATAAAAATTACCATGCTCACACTAACAGCACATCCATAAATATCCACTTGTCTCCATTCACTCCTGTCTATACATCAATACCACTTATAAACATATAAAACAGTCAATGACATCACATATCATTTGTCCAAGACCAAAACTGACCTTTTCTATCATTAAAACATTTTACAGCTTTCAGAAACTTTCCACCTGTTCAGTAAAGCCCACAATAGCTCCTTTGTCTAACCAATGTTTTCCCGTATGTGTCACTGCAAACACTTAAAACACATCCCTTTCTCATTCCAAATCTCTTCTATTCTTTAATCATATTTCCTCCCCTTCCATTCATCATCAATTACAATTCTGCCACACACTCAACATACTGGATATATTTAACAGGCATTTCGCTCCAGCACTACTACTGCTATATCCAGCACCTCATAACATTTACTCTTAACATACAAATCAATTGCTCCCTCAGATTTCTCCATTAATTTCTCTAAAACTTTCTTATTTTGAACACTTTTTTAAACATATTGCTGCTTTTCCTTTTATCATATTTACACTGTAAAAATCTTTTCATATGCTAACTTTCTCTTCTTTACCACCTTTACCTCATCATTCCACCAATCATTTCTCATCCCGCCTGCATCTAAACTTTATTATCCACAAACCTCAAATTACAAGCCTATGGAGTGTAATAATTAGGCTACAATAGAAATTTCTAATATAGACAATTCCACAAGCAGTTTTATAATCTATCAACTTTTAGAGATGTTAAAGCAATTATTATTATTAGTAGTAGTATAATCAAGAGGCAAGCGCTAAACCCGTAGGATTATACAGCACCTGTGGGGGTATGTGGAAGGTATTCAAGGTTTAATTCAGGGAACTGGAGCACAGATCCAATTCCCTAGATCAAGAGCCCCTCACCAGCATCAAGGAACCTTTCTTGAGGGGATGTTAAAGCAAAAATGTATAATCATGGGAACAAAAAATTTAGTACCAGGGTAAAAAAAAAAAAATATGAAGTGCGATAACTGCCATATTCCAACAACAACAAAAAAAATTCATTATCTCTTAAAAAATATTGTTGTTCAACAAACCTGGGCATATTCCTCTACTTCCTTTTCATTACCATTTCGTGCTGCTTCCACTAAAACAAGAAGAGGCACATTTGTCTCAAGGAAACTGCAATAGAAATAAAACTTATATGTACGTATGTTGTAGTTAACACTGCAAGATAAAAATGCAGTAGAATAAAAAGGGAGCAATTTGTAAGTCTCCAAATATATAAATATTTATTACAGAAATTAAAAAATAAGTGACAGGAGAGAGAATATTGCAACCAACAGATAAATTTTCCATGAAATATTCTGCATGAAAAAATGACATTCCACTCTAGGAAGCAGGTTAACACACGTTTACTTAAAAACCTCAATAAGTATTATGTCAAGATGTCAGATCCACTCCAAAATTATACAGAAGATGTTGTTTGTATAATAAAGATTGATGCTTATTATATACTAACCTGTCTGACACATGATCCACAACAGCTTTGCGCAGCTGACGACGCAAATCTTTGGTCTTGCGATACATGTGGTCAATAGCTTTATCCAAATTTTCCGATGGCTGTTTACGTCCCATCTAAAACAGAGAAAATGGGTGGATTAAACAATGTAGTAGAATGGACCCCAATACAAAACATTGTAAATGCAGTGAAATTATTTATCCATAGTAAATAAATATCCGATTCGGCATCCTTAATTTTGATTAAGGAATGGACATATGAGGCTTCTAAGAACTCCTTAACAGATTCAATCTTAGGAAAGATGAAACAAAGATTTTGTAAGAGAAGCCAAATTCTTATCAATTTAACCACAGATATGTCATGGAAAATTAATTATTATTAATTACTGTTCAGTGATTAATCAGAGAATTATATTTTGTATAACATATGTCTGTCCATTGATGCATTTGTATTAGGTGCTCTAGCATGTGTAAGTCATTCACTGCATGATAAAAAGTGGTGACTGGTCATAGCACAAAAAAACTCTCAAATTTTAATTACAACAAGACATATTTTTTACAGACAAATCTGAAATTTAGTTTTAAATTTTGAACAGATTCCACTTTATAGTAGCACAAATATGCTCTCATTAAGACTTAATAGTAGAGAAATTTGAACTACAGTACAAGTCAGCCATCACTGATCCGGCATCACTAATCCGGCACTAATTTTGGCTAGCATCTCTATTGACAGGTGAACTGCTGAAAAGTCTAGAGCAACACAGTTTTATGAGGGAACAAGAAATAATGAACTTTTACATGTCGGATTAGTGATGCTAGTGAGGGCTGACCTGTATATAATTTAATCTGCCATGTTAAAAAATATTAGTTTCATTTTATATTGTTATAAGAACAGTAAACATGAACTTACATTGTCCATATATTCAGTTAAAAGATCTTGCAGTGCTTGTCTTACTGCATTGCATTCTTCAACAATCTTGAGACGACGGTCATCACGTGTACAGAAGGAGTCAGCCATAAGTGCTGCACCACTGATAATGGACTCTAAACGTTCTTCTAAAGATGGACGGGTGCGTACCTCATTATATGTGAGTGGATCCATATTGATGCGTTCCTGAAAACACCAAATTAATTTACTAGATTCAAATGACTTACTTGAGGTTTGTGTATATGTTTAAAATGATCATGTGTAAGGAATGGAATGTACAGTGGACCTCCGAGTAATGAGCACCCCGGAAATCGTACAATTATGTAAGTATAATATTGTAAGTGCTTTTGTAAGTGCATTTTTGGGGGTCTGAAATAGACTAACCTACTTGACATTATTCCTTAAGGGAGTAAATTCATTCGGTAATGGCACTTGAGCAGGCTTCTGGAATGAATTATGCTCGTTACTCAGGGGTCCACTGTACATGCATGATGGATAAAATTTACAGTACGTGGCATTTATGGATTTGGAAAAGGCGTATGATAGGGTAGATAGGGGGGCAATGTGGCAGATGTTGCAGGTGTATGGAATAGGAGGAAGGTTACTGAAAGCAGTGAAGAGTTTTTATGAGGATAGTGAGGCTCAGGTTAGAGTGTGTAGGAGGGAAGGGGACTATTTCCCAGTAAAAGTGGGCCTTAGACAAGGATGTGTGATGTCACCGTGGTTGTTCAATATATTTATAGATGGGGTTGTAAGAGAAGTGAATGCGAGGGTCTTGGCAAGAGGTGTTGGGCTAAAAGATAAAGAAGCAAATACAAAGTGGGAGTTGCCACAGTTGCTTTTTGCTGATGACACTGTGCTTTTGGGAGATTCTGAAGAGAAGCTGCAGAGGTTGGTGGATGAATTTGGTAGGGTGTGTAAAAGAAGAAAATTGAAAGTGAATATAGGAAAGAGTAAGGTGATGAGGATAACAAAAAGAATAGGTGACGAAAGATTGGATATCAGATTGGAGGGAGAGAGTATGGAGGAGGTGAATGTATTCAGATATTTGGGAGTGGACATGTCGGCGGATGGGTCTATGAAGGATGAGGTGAATCATAGAATTGATGAGGGGAAAAGGGTGAGTGGAGCACTTCGGAGTCTGTGGAGACAAAGAACCTTGTCCATGGAAGTAAAGAGGGAATGTATGAGAGTATAGTTATACCAACGCTCTTATATGGGTGTGAAGCATGGGTGATGAATGTTGCAACGAGGAGAAGGCTGGAGGCAGTGGAGATGTCATGTCTGAGGTCAATGTGTGGTGTGAATATAATGCAGAGAATTCGGAGTTTGGAAATTAGGAGGAGGTGCGGGATTACCAAAACGATTGTCCAGAGAGCTGAGGAGGGGTTGTTGAGGTGGTTTGGACATGTAGAGAGAATGGAACGAGACAGAGTGACTTCGAGAGTGTATAAATCTGTAGTGGAGGGAAGGCGGGGTAGGGGTCGGCCTAGGAAAGGTTGGAGGGACGGGGTAAAGGAAGTTTTGTGTGCGAGGGCTTGGACTTCCAGCAAGCATGTGTGAGCGTATTTGATAGGAGTGAATGGAGGCATATGGTTTTTAATACTTGACGTGCTGTTGGAGTGTGAGCAAAGTAACATTTATGAAGGGATTCAGGGAAACCGGCAGGCCGGACTTGAGTTCTGGAGATGGGAAGTACAGTGCCGGCACTCTGAAGGAGGGGTGTTAATGTTGCAGTTTTATAACTGTAGTGTAAAGCACCCTTCTGGCAAGACAGTGATGGAGTGAATGATGATGAAAGTTTTTCTTTTTCGGGCCACCCTGCCTTGGTGGGAATCGGCCGATGTGTTAATAAAAAATAAAAAAAATAATCATTATTGTTTAAACCACCTACTTATGTTCCGTCAGATATTTTTCTGTAGGGCAAGTGGCCTCGGATTAATGCCTCCAGACCGACCTATCCATGTGTCTTCTTTTAATCTTGTTTCATCCCCAGATATACTCGTAAAATGACCATTTAACTTCATGTTCAACCATTTTGTCTCCCCTCCCATCACTCAAGCTCCCACATCTCCCTTGTTCACTTGTACTAGTTCTTACATCCACTGCTTAACTATTAACTGTTCCCTAATGGTTTTTCAGATTTTATATTCCTTTTAACATTCCTACAAATAAATTAAATAAAAAACATAACCTATAACTAAATGATATATAACTAATTAGGAGATAGGTGAGGAAAATCAACTACATTTCTGGAAATACAGCTACAAAAAGTTAATTTCTTATACATATGCCTACAATCTCTTATAATTATGAAAATTTTTAACTACAAAATATATCTAAAGAAATATTTATGCATCAAAAAGGCAAGAACTTTTGGGAGGCTTGAAATACATGTTGGACAGGTATACAAGTGGGTGTGGTTGGATGTGAATTGGACCTGCCTAGCATGGGCCTACTGCAGTGTTCCCTTATTCTTATGTTCTCTGATAACCAGAAAGTTTAGAAATACAGTAATGTATTGTCAAATTAGAAAAATCTATCTTGGCAAATACTCACATCAAAGTCATCCAGAGCTGAAGCTAATTCTCCAGGGCCCTCATAGGGCATTTGACCTGCCCCAGTAGCCTTACCCTGCGCTACATCACTGATGGTGTTGACAGCTTCGCACACTTGTTTAAACACAAAATCTCGATTGGCTTTTGCTGCTGCAAGCTCAGGATGTCGAACATATGCCTACAAAATTAATTAGATTTGGGAGGTAACTAAACATGAATGAAAACCATCATCAAATATATACACAGTTAACCTCAAGGCTGACTTTAACGATTATGTAAATTTTAATGTATACAGTAAACAAAATAAAAATATATTAAAAAAGTTAGTTTTTATTGAGGTGATATCATCTACCAAGTGCCTAAACTGTTAGAAAATATAAAATAAAAAATAAATGTTCATCAGAGGTATGGGACCCAAAATAATTGTTGCATGTGCTTTACAATCATTTGTTAGAACCAATGTCAAGGAAATCTAATGAGTAAAAAAAAATAAACATCAGTATGAAACAGACAAATTTATAAATTTATTTCTTTGTTTAAAATTTATTATTCACTGTATTTATTTTAAAATTTCTTTATACATAATGCTTACCAAACTTTCTGCATATAGTATTAATATAAATGGAGTGAATGTAAGTGACAGTAGTGCAGTATTAAGTAAATTTCAGATAGATCAAAGATATAATAATGAGAATTATCATATTTGTCAATCATTTTTTGACATTGTTGGCAATAAAATTTTGTTAAACAAGAACGATAACTTATGATACCTATTTTTTTATTTGGGAACGTGGACATGACTGTATGTATACTTTTGTTTGAGGTTACTCTTATTTATATGGTGAATATCTTTACCAATTTCTATACACATTTTGCGCCATTGTCATTCTCATTTCCTGGACATCTTGCAGTCAGCTGTCATCATTTATTTCTTGAAAAAGGCCACAGCAGGCATGTTGTATAATGGTTATTTGGTTACAAATAACCACCAATGAACTGGCTTTAGGTTAGGAAATGACATGTTCTAGTATTTGAAAGTTTCAAGCAACTACCTTTATGTCTGCCATAATCCAATAGTATATATATAAGCAGTTTATTTTTATGGTTGTGGTGGTCACTGGTGGAGACAGAAGTGTAGTAAAATACCACAAAAACTCAATCCTTTTTTAGATGAAAGAACACCCTTGTATACATAACTCACATGTAGGAGACTGAGGCCTATGACAATGTTTTGGCCAAAATGTTGTCATAGGTTTCTGTCTCTACATGCAGGTTATTTATGTACTGTTCCAATCATAGTACTGTACCTTTTATGATTTCTTTTGTTGTTGCACATTCCTTTCTAACATTATCTGATTATGTGCCAGACTGAACAAGATAGTCAAAGAATTAAATGGTGAATGACCAATGGTGGATAATATATAATCGATGATCTTCCATATCTTCATCTTCTTTCAACAAACCGGCCGTATCCCACCGAAGCAGGGTGACCCAAAAAGAAAAACAAAAGTTTATCTTTTAAACTTTAGTAATGTATACAAGAGAAGGGGTTACTAGCCCCTTGCTCCTGGCATTTTAGTCGCCTCTTATGACATGCATGGCTTACAGAGGAAGAATTTTGTTTCATTTCCCCATGGAGATAAGGGAAAATAAACAAGAACTACTAAGAAAATAGAAGAAAGCCCAGAGGGGTGTGTGTATATATATATGCTTGTACATGCATGTGTAGTGTAACCTAAGTGTAAGTAAAAGTAGTAAGATGTACATGAAATCTTGCATGTTTGAGAGAAAAAAAGAAACCAGCAATCCTACCATCATGTAAAACAATTATAGTTTGCCGTTTCACACTCACACAGGTGCCCTTTAAGACTTGTCATAAGCTATCAATTCATGTTCAATAGTTCCAAATTCAAGATGTTACAGTAATTCATAAAAAAAGGCTTACTAAATATGAGGTTATCAGTAAAAAAAAAAAAAAATTAACCATCTTTATAACTTATGTATATATAAAAAAAGAATTTTAGTTAACTACAATTTTTGCAATATCATTAATTACTGCAATACAGTCAGATAGCAAGACCAATTTTTATACCTTAGAAGCTGTGAGAAGCATCATGGAATTTTTCTTAAGTACAGCTCGAGCTGAAGCCAAATCATCGCGAAGCCTTGGGTCCTTAAGTTCATTTTGTCGTTTAGCAGCTTGGTTGATGAGGTCACTTGTGTTTTTACCAAACAAACGGAAATTATCTAGGAGCTCTGATTGGCTAGATGCATTTTTCACCTTTTCTAAATCATCCTCCACCTAAAAGAAATATTGTGAGAATAACTTTTAATCATGGACTGGCTGATCTACTTGGGTCAAAAATGCAATATTTTGTTTGTCTAAACATTTCAGAAATTTAGACTGTACTATATTAATTGGAAAATACTTAGCAATAAGAAGGAATATTGCCGAGTAATGCCTAAATTAAGGACTAGGTCACTGCACCTGTAAACCAAAATTCTTTTAATAATACAATCAAACATATGCATGCAAAAAAAAAAAAAGTGATTTATTTATTAGCTCTATATCTTTGATGCTTTACTCCCAAAGGAATTTCTCATCATGGAATTGATGGTTCCTTGTGGTATCTTCCCTGAATATTTCATATGCCTTCATGCCAATAAGTTTATAAGAATTGAAAGGAGGTCCTGAAAATGTTTCACAAATTTCACATGCTGGGTTCACTATCATAAAACTGAAGTACATGTAGTTACCATTTCTTTGTACTGGAAAAAATGTTAAAAGAATGGTAAATGCTTCTAGCAAGTGCATGCCAATGAGAAAATAGGGGCAAGGTAAAACAAAAAGATTAAAATGTATGGAGGAAAAACTGGAAAATTTTAAAACAGTACTGAATGAGTAATACAGAGGTGAAGAAACTGGATCATACCATGAAGCAGCATTGCAGTGTGCGTGCATACCATTAAATTCATGCGAATCTCTCTAGCCCATTCTCTCTTCAGATTTATAAGCAGTTTTTCATGGGAACTCTACTATAGTTCTGCACTGGGCTTGTATATTTTCAGAGTAAGAACAACTGATATTTATTACTTTAATTTTACAAAATCAGTATGCTACTTGTAGTAGATAACTAAGATTCTTTACAGCTCCTACCTATTATAATGACAAATATTTCAAAATTTGTACTTCTTTTAATTTTGGTTACATATTATCAATTAACTAAAAATTTAGTTATAGTAACAAGTTACAAAAAAAATATGTGTAGGTATTCAAACTCCATTATTTAACACCTGATAAAGCTTTACTAAAAAATAACATATATATATATCTAGATATAAATAAGAAACATGTAAAAAATTACAAAGAATATTATGAAAGAAAAAAATACATTATCAAACTTTTCTGTTTTCCAATCACATACCACTTGCAAGCTCTTCAGAAGACGATGAACATCCACCATATCTGCTAATATAAGAAGGCGAGTGACTGCAGAAAGCAGGTTCCTGGCAGCACGGACCATGTTGCCCCGCTTCACACTGCTGCAGGGGTCTTCAGCAAACTCTCTGGCAGCACGTGACATAGTATCCCCTGTTGGTGAGGAATGGGATTTGCGAGTCATAGTTTACTTATCAAAACATTACAAACACATTAACATGAAACCTTTAAAATATAAAATAAAAGTATCAAAAAACAGGAGAAAGATAAGCAGAAACAGACCGACTGATAAAACTTTTCTGATAAATAAACATACAGCGTATAAATCTGTAGGGGAAGGAAGGAGGTTTTGTGGGCGAGGGGCTTGGACTTCCAGCAAGCATGTGTGAGCGTGTTAGATAGGAGTGAATGGAGATGAATGGTTTTTGGGACCTGACGAGCTGTTGGAGTGTGAGCAGGGTAATATTGTGTGAAAGGATTCAGGGAAACCAGTTAATTGATTTAGTTAGACTTGAGTCCTGGAAATGGGAAGTACAATGCCTGCACTTTAAAGGAGGGGTTTGGAATATTGGCAGTTTGGAGGGACTTCTAAACTGTCGTATTCTGAGCTCCTCTGCAAAGACCGTGATTATGTATGAGTGTGGTGAAAGTGTTGAATGATGAAAGTATTTTCTTTTGGGGATTTTCTTTCTTTTTGGGTCACCCTGCCTCGGTGGGAGACGGCCGACTTGTTGAAAAAAAACAAAAAAAAAACAGACAGTACAAAATTTTTAAATACGGTACTGTACAAAGACATGACAGTGAAAGAAGTACAATACAATACATCAAAACAAACCATAAAATTTATAGTGGTATCTAGTTACTGAAGAATTGTATACTATTTTCATTAAGACTATCTGGCCAAATGGCACCCAATCTGAAAGCTACAACATGTTAATCCAAGTAAATATCTAAAGACGCTCAACATTCCACAGATATTCTTTATAACGAAACATAACTAAGTCACAGGAGCAAGAATAAAATTACTTTTGAAAAATAATTGCCTCATTACTGGTAGACTTTATTTATTTTTAACATGTCGGCTGTTTCCCACCGAGGCAGGGTGGCCCAAAATGAAAGAAAAACCCAAAAGAAAGAAAACACTTTCACCATCACTCATACATAATCACTGTCTTTGCAGATACGACAGTTTAGACGTCCCTCCAAACTGCCAATATATATACCAAACCCCTCCTTTAAAGTGCAGGCATTGTACTTTCCATTTCCAGGACTAAAGTCTGGCTAACCAGTAGAGTATATAAAAGTACCATATACTGTAATCAAATTATTTAAAAAAGTAAAAACAGAAGACAAAAATAATGACAAGCTTAAATGAAGTGCCTGGTTAAATAAAACATATTCTGAAGACAAAAATACATAACTTGCATCTAATTTAAAATAAAGGTGAAAATATTATGACTAAGCCCTATGAAAAAAGTCAAGAGTAAACCTTAATTACAAAGTTTGTCTATGCAACCACTACAAAAAATAAAGCCATGAGCCTTAGTAATGTGAGAGTTTGTAAAAATATTGCAAAGGATCACAAAATTAGAACTTATACTGTAATGCACTCCATCAACATAGGGGTGAAGCTTGATGTGACAATGTCTTGTGTTGGTTCAGATGTTGAAAACATGTGTAAGAGTTAGGTGCAATGCTGAATGTTCCATTTCTGTTTGGCAGAATTTTTGTTGGTGTCACTGTTTCCAGGAATCTCCTCAAATTATCCTCCAATTACCGTTTCACAAAATAAGATGTGCAAGTTTGACACAATATATAATATATTAATAAAGTTATTTAGTATTCTGAAGGTACAGTTGATCATCAATGAAAATGGTAGTTACATTTTTTAAAATTGTGGTATCTAATAATAAAAAAAAGTTGTCTAAAATAAACTGAAGACAATGTGATGCCACTTATTTGGTTTTCTGCTCAATCCACTCACTAAATAATTTTTCCATCTTATTTAGCTGCTGTGACCTATGTATCAATCTTTTTAGGTCACAACCTGCATTACTCATTGCACAAGTTCGTATCTTGTATTTATTCCCTTCAACTGAATGAACTGATGATTCAACAAGAACACAGGCTCACTTTCTGCTACATGTGCACCACTCTTAAGCTTATCTAATACCTCTTTTTCCAAACACCAAGACTTTCACTCTTATAATTTCATCTTGGCACTTCCAGCATCACTACCATTCATTTTGGGTGCCATGGTTACTATCCAGACATGAGATACAATGATGAAAAGATAAAAAATTGATTCACTAACACAGAGCCGAGTATATGGATGCATAAGCAAGGAGAACCGAGGCATGGGAGGTTGTGTACATTAAGTGCGACTAGGCCTCCTCAATGGCCTGACCCATAGGCTGACTGAGGTGGAAGGGAAAGCTCCTGCAGCATTTCAAATTTTACCCTGAATTTGAACCATCATAAATGAACATTATAGTGATATAATAAAAAAAAATGATGTATATGTTTTCTTTAATTATTATTTGAAAAATGCAAAGGTGAACCCATGTATTACTTGTCAAATCCTGTACATGTAAATGTAGCTTTGATGTCACAGGTTGTCATGAGCCTATTGAGATCACAGATAATTTTCAGTGTCAGTCAAGCAGCACCTATGCCATTTCGCTTAGGTGCTTGGGTGACTAGTGATTGTGTGGCCTGTTAGTCTAAGATTCATTTACTGATTTCAGTACATTGTCTTGAGCTGTCAAAGTCTTGTGGATTTTTTTGTCTACATTCAAGGAAAAATTGTTTGGAGAATTTCAGTTCAGAAATTTTGGTGATGTTGCAACGTCATTCTTCAAGAAAGTTGCTGTTGTATATCTTTTATCTTCAGAAAGTCTAAGTATTGCACATCATGCTGCACCTTGTCATGGAGAAATTAACAGTAAATAAGGTTATCTTTAGTTTGTGTCCATTTTACGTTGAATTTGAGCTTGTTTCTCAGTTTGATCAACCCATTATCTAGGAAATAGAGGTAGGTGCTTTTTCTTTCTCACATGTAAATTATTGTATATGTTGAGTTCCAAAGAGTTTTGATCTATTCCTGGATGCTTGGCTTCCATAAACTATGCAGATATTAGCTAACATAGTGCTCAAGAAAGACCATTCTGAATTTCTGTTTGTAGGAGCAATTGTCAAACCCCAAAAAAATATGCACAACTTAATTAAGACAGAAAAATCCTTGCAAGGTATAAGAAGTTCCTGGCCATGTCTGACATCCTGAAGAGTAGGCTGGTGATTTTGTCAGTGAGAACACATGTGAAGAGTTTAGGAACATCAAGACAGGCTAGCTTTTTTGTTCACACTGATGTCTGACAATCAGTCTAGAAGCCACCTGAATGGATGTGGTGGTTGCTACAGATAAAAAAAAAAGTTTATTTCTTTGCAAAGGTTACAATGTGTGTTTACATTTCATAATCTGTTTGGTACAAAGAAAGCTACTATCATGCTGGGGCATTTCGGGTAGACTTAGATATATGATAAAATTAGATATTTCTAAAGGATATCTACCAGCAATAGTAGGTTGGTAGACAGCAACCGCCCAGGGAGGTACTACCGTCCTGCCAAGTGAGTGTAAAACGCAAGCCTGTAATTGTTTTACATGATGGTAGGATTGCTGGTGTCTTTTTTCTGTCTCATAAACATGCAAGCTTTCAGGTAGTATGTCTTGTTACTTCTACTTACACTTAGGTCACACTACACATTCATGTACAAGCATATGTATATACACACACCCCTCTGGGTTTTCTTCTATTTTCTTACTAGTTCTTGTTCTTATTTCCTCTTATCTCCATGGGGAAGTGGAACAGAATTCTTCCTCCGTAAGCCATGCGTGTCGTAAGAGGCGACTAAAATGCCGGGTGCAAGGGGCTAGTAACCCCTTCTCCTGTATATATTACTAAATGTAAAAGGAGAAACTTTCGTTTTTTCTTTTGGGCCACCCTGCTTCGGTGGGAAACGGCCGACATGTTGAAAGAAAGAAGATATACACCCCTCTGGGTTTTCTTCTATTTTCTTACTAGTTCTTGTTCTTATTTCCTCTTATCTCCATGGGAAATTCTTCCTCCGTAAGCCATGCGTGTCGCAAGAGGCTACTAAAATGCCGGGAGCAAGGGGCTAGTAACCCCTTCTCCTGTATATATTACTAAATGTAAAAGGAGAACTTTCGTTTTTCCTTTTGAGCCACCCCGCTTCGGTGGGAAACGGTCGACGTGTTGAAAGAAAGAAAGATCTACCAGCAAGTACAAGACTAAATTGTCGTGTCAGTATCATATGTACACTTGTGTAGTGTACCAGCATTCAGCATTCATCCCACTTATATAGCTGGTCCCTTTGCGTGTGACGTCACGATACCCGCTGACGTCAGAGGCTCAGCGCATGTGCATAGGCTCAGATAGGCGTACACCCTCACTAGCGACAGACCTAAGAGCGAGACGGACGGTGGCTGGGCTCCCCCCTACTCTTACCGTAAATATACCGTAACCATCCTACAAGGAGTGTCTATGTCTACCTAAATATCTCTCCCAAGACCCACACAACAAGTGGTGGCAGCGGTGGGATGTAATTTTTATCGATTACGATGTTATAGAGAGATAGACTAGACAAGCAAGCAAACAGCCTCCAGACCGACCACGTTGCCAGCTACCTACATCCAAGAAGTCTACAATATCTAAAGTATCTCCTGGTCAGTTAAGTGCCTCATTTGTTGATTTGTTAAAACCTACGAGGGGTTGACCCGGGTTTTGCAAATTCTGTACGAGTAAGCCAGTGAGGGGAGAGTACCATTCCAGCCAGTAAAGCCACCACCAGTTACGTCAGCCTAGGCTTAAGCCAGCTTCTACCTTGCTGTGCTAATTTGTTACAAGATTCCAAGCCAGTCAGTCTGTGTGAAAATATTCTACTAAGCCAGCAAGCCACTCTGCTGTCTGAGAAGTAAGCCACGTGAGTTCACGCATTTATACCACCTTTGTACTCCAGTGTATTGCTGTTCTGAGTACAATACCATCCCCGTGGTATCCTGGGTTATTCAAGCCACCCTGGGTTAAGTTCATATAAACGGCGTAAGCCACAGGCGCACGCGGGAAGCGGTGTAAGCCTAGCCACTACACCCAACCACCCCCCACCACCCACGCTAAGGCAGACGCCTTGATCACGTGCATCCACCCACACAAAGCATTAAGTGTGGATTATTTCACCCTTAACTGGGTCCTGCAAGCAGTTTATTGGCTACGAACCAGGTCGAGCGTCCTGAGTGTGTTTCTTCTGAACTGTTGTGCCAACTGTACAAAGCCTCGGTTCGTAGTCCGCCGGTTTATGCACATTACTTCAAGTTATCAACGAGTGGACCAGACCCACACAACAAGTGGTGACTTGTGTAGTGTACCAGCATTCAGCATTCATCCCACTTATATAGCTGGTCCCTTTGCGTGTGACGTCACGATACCCGCTGATGTCAGAGGCTCAGCGCATGTGCATAGGCTCAGATAGGCGTACACCCTCACTAGCGACAGACCTAAGAGCGAGACGGACGGTGGCTGGGCTCCCCCCTACTCTTACCGTAAATATACCGTAACCATCCTACAAGGAGTGTCTATGTCTACCTAAATATCTCTCCCAAGACCCACACAACAAAATTATACAAGGATCATGCTCTCGTTATAGCACCTACACGCTTCAACCCTCTAAACTTTAGGAATTTAACTGTAAAGCCATGCAAACAGTAAAATATCTACAAAGCTGATTTTCTCCCATTCCTAAATACAGTGGACCCCGGTTTTCGTGATTTTTTCGTTCCAGAATGCTGTTCAAGTGCCATTACCAAACGAATTTATTCCCATAAGGAATAATGTAAAGTAGACTAGTCCTTTTAGACCTCCAAAAATACACTTACAAAAGCATTTACAAAAATACACTTACATAAAAGGGCGAGTTTGGAGCATCACGAACACCAGGGGTCCACTGTACTAGGTTCATTATGCAGGGATACAAGCTCAAATTTGAATGAACCTAAACTGGAATACCCTCCTTAATACCATTTATTAATGGGGGCAGACCAGGCATGGAGTGCAATAAACAGTTTGGTTGTGGTGCCAGAAACAGCATGGTCTTCTAGTAATAAAATAAGCAGCATGTCACTTTAGACACTATCTTTACATTTTGGTGTTATTTACATTTAACTCTATAATATCAGTAATGTAGTTTGTTTGCAATCGTGTCATTACGATTTCATGAGTCATGATGGCTTTGAGGGGACTTGAGCTAGAGTTTGTCATGGCCACGGTAGCAGGAGATACGTCTGCAAAAACTTGCATTTGTGGTCACAGTGGTGCCTATGCTAACCTTCCTATGGTGTATAAATATAACTAGTTGGATGAATCTTGTAGCCAGCTGGCCCAGTGGCTAACGCGTTGGTCTGGAGTTTTGCGACTCTCTGATCGCGGGTTCTAACCCCGCCCGTGGTATGGTTTGTTTGAAATAGTGTCATTACGATTTTGTGAGCTGTGTACTTCTAATTACAGAAGTTTGTAATAAAAGTGAGGAATATCTCATATTAATAATGTCGCTATACGACAGGGTAGCAATGAAGAACATATTTATTGCTGCATAAACTTTATAAATGTTTTATACATTATGAGATCTAAAGCATATCCTATTTTCCTGAGGGTTCTTCAGTTTTTTAACAAATTATTTGAACATGGTGGTTTGTAGGAGCAAAACTGCTGAACTGTACAAGGATTTACTGAATTACAAAGGAAATAAACTGAAAACAGTAATTTGGAAAATCAATACCTCTGGTTCTTCATGGGGAGTTGGGAAGAATCCTTCCTCCATAAGTCATGAGTGTCGTAAGAGGCGACTAAAATGCTGGGAGCAAGGGGCTAGTAACCCTTTCTCCTGTATAAACTGCTAAATGTAAAAAGAAGGAAAACTTTATGAAAGCATTTCTTCTTTTTCGGGTCACTTTGCCTCGGTGGGAGATGGCTGATGTGTTTAAAAAAATATAAATAAAATACTTTTGGTAAAATTGGAGGAATCTGTTTAAAATACTGGACATAAAATAAAATTTACAAACATTCTTTGGCCTATATAGCATTTCCTACACTTACCTGTTTTTCTAACTTCTTCCACAGCACCAAGCATCTCACCCCTAATATCAGGGTTCTCGTATGCAATTTCCTCTCCTCGCTCAATAAAATTTGCTGTAGCTGCCTCTACTGCTGCAACTAATACATGGGCTCGTTTACTTCTCCCTTTCTTTTTCTTTGAAGGTCCTTTTGTGTTGACAAGTGTTGTGACCTATTTATTGAAATTTAAGTTAAAAAATAGAACATCCGAATATCACTCTACTACAATATTTTTCCATTCATGTACAGGGTATAGTACTGTATACATAATTCAAATGCTAGTACGTACAGTATAACTAAAGTTCTCCTGATTTTGTAATACTTAGTAAAATAAAATTATGCTATTTTTTAATGAAATGCGATAATACCTGAGATGAGATATCATAAGGTTAAATCAAGCAACATAACTAGATATCAGAAAGTAATATAATTTTTAACTGGAAAGTACAGTAACACGTAAATTTAATAGACTTCAAAAATATGGAAAATCCTCTGGGTCAATTTATTTAGAAACAATGTAGAAAGTCTGTTGGTTACAGAATTGTCTGTTATTGTTACGTCACAGCAAAACATCATCTCTATTCATCAAAATGAGCATTACTGGCTACTCACTCAAAGAACTAATAGTGAAATAATTTTTTGTACAACTATAGACTCACACAAATAAATAAAGCTATCATTGCTCCTGCCCCAGACCTTACTTCCATGGAGTGAGGTGGTCCATATCAAGAAAGAATTTAAAAGCATAAGGATAAAAAAAAAAAAACGTCAAAAATGCATAACTGTATAATGAAACCCAGCCTAGTGTACCACCTTCTAGCTCTCACAGCAGAGGAAGCTTATTCACACCAACTTCCAACAAAAATCTCCACAAATGTTTAAGTTGTTTAAACCCTTTACCAGGCCAGGTGTGCCTCATATTTGATTCTGCCACAGAGGGTATTTTAAAGGCACCTAAAATAAATAAACTTGACAAATGAACACAAATAAATATGTCTTAGAATTGCTTATATTATCAGAATATAGGTTGCAAATGTTGCAGTGTCTCAAATTTGATGCGTGGCCTGGTAAAAGGTTTTAATATGTTACATACTAAAGTAACTTGCAAGAACTGATCATGCATTTACTCTCTCCTAGAAAACTGTTTCCACCCTGTCCTGCTCATTGATAAATCACACCAGAGCAGAGTAGAGCTCGTCCACTTGTACTACAGATTGTAGCACCTCTTCACAAAAGGGAGAGCAAAACAATAGCAAAAACCTATTGACCAGCAGCACTGACACTAAAAAATCATAAAAATCTTTGAAAAGTTTTCAGATACAAAATTATTGACCATCAAGAAACATGAGCTACACTCTATGGCTCTAGAGCAGGAGATATATAAATAAAATCCTAATAAAATTAGGGATTTAGAAGGTAGATAAGATTAATGTGTGTACTAAAAATACTGTACAGTCATGCAGGATGAACAAAAAAAAGTAGTTAAAAGAAGCTGAACAGGTAAAATATAACTAACATAATTTAACCATAAAAATGCATGACATAAAATATGTGGATACTGTACATACTTATGATGCTTAGATGATGTATCACAAAAAAATTCAAATGATATATGACTAAGTTAAACTGTTTAGTAATAATCAATAAGTGTGAAATTACAATGGGGTCAAAATTTATTAAAGCTTCTCTCAGTTTTTCAGAGTAAATGTGACACTTCATAGATTCCAAATTACATTAATATTACGTTGAAACAGTAATAACATTTATTATGAGCAAAGATGGTGCAACTCTATGGATCATTTGAACTGTGATGTCATGCACTTGTAGAAAGAAGGCTAGGAAACGAGTGAGGGTGAATGTGTTTCATTCTTTGGGTCACCCCTCCTTGATAAGACATGGCCAGTTTAAAAAAAAAATACTGTAAGCTGTGCATAAAGAATTAAAATATAATTAAGATGAATGAAATAACAAGGATGAAATACAGATGATGAAAACTACAGTATTAGAAAGTTATATATACAGTAGTACCTCGAGTTACGAGCTTAATTCATTCCAGACGGCTATTCAAGTGCCGATACCGAAGAAATTTTTTCCCATAAGAAATAATGAAAATTAGATTAATCCATTTCAGAACCCCAAAAATACTTACAAAAGCACCTACAAAAATATACTTACATAATCATTCTAGCTAACAGCTGCTCGTAAGTAGAGGTACCACTGTATATATATATGTATATATATACAGTGGTACCTTGGTTAACGATGGTCCCCAAACTCGTCTTTTTATGTAAGTTTTTTTTTTTTTAAATGCTTTTGTAAGTGTATTTTTGGGGGTCTAAAAGGACTAGTCTATTTTACATTATTCCCTATGGGGATAAATTCGTTTGGTAATGGCACTTGAACAGCATTCTGGAACGAAAAAATATCGTTAACCAAGGTACCACTGTACATATATATACTACGTACGTGTATATATATACAGTGGACCCTTGGTTTTCGTTGAAAATTCTTTCCAGAATGCTGTGAGAGTGCCATTACCGAACAAATTTGTTCCCATAAGGACAAATGTAAATTAGATTAGTCGTTTCAGAACCTCAAAAATACACTTACAAAAGCTCTTACAAAAATACATTTACATAATTGTTAGAGTTTGGAGGTGAATGAAAACAAAGGGTCCACTGTATATATATATATATATATGTATATGTTTGTGTGTGTGTAATTTTAGTTGTGGTTGCAGGGTCAAGTCACAGCTCCTGGCCCCACCTCTTCACTGGTCGTTACTAGGCCACTCTTCCTGCTCCATGAGCTTTATCATACCTCTTCTTAAAGCTGTGTATGGATCCTGCCTCTACTACATCACTTCCCAGACTATTCCACTTCCTGACAACTCTGTGACTGAAAAAATACTTCCTAACATTCCTGAGATTCATCTGAGTCTTCAACTTCCAACTGTGACTCCTTGTTGCTGTGTCCCATCTCTGGAACATCCTGTCTCTGTCCACCTTGTCGATTCCTCTCAGTATTATATAAGTCGTTATCATATCCCCTCTATCTCTCCTGTCTTCCAGTGTCGTCAGATCAATCTCCCTTAACCTCTCCTCGTAGGACATACCCTTTAGCTCCAGGACTAGTCTTGTTGCAAATCTTTGCACTTTCTCTAGCTTCCTTACATGCTTGGCTAGGTGTGGGTTCCAAACTGGTGCTGCATACTCCAATATGGGCCTGACGTACACAGTGTACAGGGTCCTGAACGAGTCCTTATTAAGATGTCAGAATGCTGTTCTTAGATTGGCTAGGCGCCTGTATGCTGCAACAGTTATTTGGTTGATGTGCGCCTCCAGAGATGTGCCCGGTGTTATACTCACCCCAAGATCCTTTTCCATGAGTGAGGTTTGCAGTCTCTGGCCTCCTAGAGTGTACTCCGTCTGCAGTCTTTTTGCCCTTCCCCAATCTTCATGACATTGCATTTGGTGGGGTTGAACTCCAGGAGCCAGTTTCTGGACCATTCCTGCAGCCTCTCCAGATCCTCCAGTTTTTGCACTAATCTCTTGTGTGGAACTGTGTCAAACGTCTTCTTACAGTCCAAGAAAATGCAGTCTACCCACCCCTCTCTCTCTCTCGTCTTACTGCTGTCACCCTGTCATAGAACTCCGGTAGATTTGTGACACAGGATTTCCCGTCCCTGACCCCGTGCTGGCTGTTGTTGATAAGCTCGTTCCTGTCTAGGTGTTCCATCACTCTTCTCCTGATAATCTTCTGCATGACTTTGCATACTATACATGTTATTGACACTGGTCTGTAGTTTAATGTTTCATGTCTGTCACCTTTTTTAAAAATTGGGACTACATTTGCAGTCTTCCATACCTCAGGTAGTCGCCCTGTTTCGATAGATGTGTTGAAGATTGTTGTTAGTGGTACACATAGCGCCTCTGCTCCCTCTCTCAGGACCCATGGAGATGTTATCCATCCCTATCGCCTTTGAAGTATCTAGCTCACTTAGCTGCCTATTCACTTCTTCCTCGGTTGTATGTATTGTGTCCAACACTTGATGGTGAACCCCGTCTCTCTCTGTCTTTCTGGAGTCCCTTCTGTCTCCACTGTGAACACTTCTTTGAATCTCATGTTGAGCTCCTCACATACTTCACAGTCATTTTTTGTGATCTCCCCTCCTTCCTTCCTCAGCCTGATTACCTGGTCCTTGACTTGTTTTCCTCCTGATGTGACTGTACAACAGCTTCAGGTCAGATTTGGCTTTTGCTGCTATGTCAATTTCATATTGCCATTGGGCCTCCCTTCTTACCTGTGCATATTCATTTCTGGCTCTACTACTGCTCTCCTTATTCTCCTGGGTCCTTTGCCTTCTATACTTCTTCCATTCTCTAGCACACTTGGTTTTGGCCTCCCTACACCTTTGGGTGAACCAAGGGCTCATCCTGGCTTTCTCATTATTTCTGTTACCCTTCGGTACAAACCTCTCCTCAGCTTCCTTGCATATTGTTGTCACATATTCCATCATCTCGTTTACTGACTTCCCTGCCAGTTCTCTGTCCCACTGAACCGGAAATTCTTCATGCCTGCATAGTCCTCTTTCTTGTAATTTGGCTTCATTCGTCCTGCCCTTCCTGCTTCTCTTTCCACTTGTAACTCTACTATGTATTCAAAGCCCAGAACCACGTGATCACTGGCCCCGAGGGATCTTTCATGTGTGATGTCCTCAATATCTGCACTACTCAAGG
Organism: Cherax destructor; assembly: GCA_009830355.1. Classification (NCBI taxonomy): domain Eukaryota; kingdom Metazoa; phylum Arthropoda; class Malacostraca; order Decapoda; family Parastacidae; genus Cherax; species Cherax destructor. The sequence continues at coordinate 181,295 of WNWK01000369.1, read as the reverse complement.
TGAATACTAGGTCCAGTCTCGCTGGTTCATCCTCTCCTCTCTCTCTGGTAGTGTCCCTTATGTGTTGGTATATGAGGTTTTCCAGTACCACCTCCATCATCTTAGCCCTCAACGTTTCCGGGCCCCCACGTGGCTCCAGGTTCTCCCAGTCGATTTCCTTGTGGTTAAAGTCACCCATAATCAGTAGCTTTGCCCTGCTCGCATGAGCCCTTCTGGCCACTTCTGCCATCGCTCTATTGTTCTCATCATACTCTTGCCTTGGCCTCCTGCTGTTCTGTGGCAAGTTATATATCAATGCAATTACCATCTTGTGACCTCCAGACTGAAGTGTTGTTCCTATTATGTAATCTCTTGCTTCTCCTCTGTCTCCCCTCTCCAGCTCATCAAAATCCCATTGGTTTTTGATGAGCAGTGCCACTCCTCCACCCCCTCTGTCTTTCCTCAGGATCTGATATCCTGTTGGAAAGATGGCATCTGTTATCCTTCCTGTGAGCTTGGTTTCTGTGAGAGCTATGATGTCCGGTGATACCTCTGACTCTTTCGTGCCACTCCTCCCACTTATTCGTTATTCCATCTGCATTGGTGTACCATACCTTCAGTTTCCTCTCCAACACTATTCTGGGGGTCTGTGAGGGTGGGGGACCTGGCAGTGAGCTGTGGGATTCAACAGCATAGTGTGGGGTGGGGAATACAAGTGTGGACTGTGGTTTGTGTTGGGATAACGTGTTTGGTTATGGGGTTCTGAAGGTGGTTGTGTGTGTGTTTGTGCTTGTTGCTCTGCCCTGCTCTGGTTGTCCTCTGCTGATTCTCTCCTTGTCTCTCCTCCTAGCCCCTTTCGCCTCTGTGTCCTCTCCCTCAGTTGCTGTCGTTCTGTTTTTGTTCTGTCTCGGTTTAGGAACATCCTCTTGTATGTTGACGATTCCTTCAGCTGTAGTTTCTCTTGCAGGATACTGTTTTGCACTGTTTCTGTCTTGAAATCAGCTTGACCGGCCGATGTCTCAACTTCAAGTACCCCATACTCTCTGAAAATTTACTATCTCAGTCATGTCCTCCTCGCCTATTGCTTTGATGATGTTTTCAATCTCCTGTTTTTCTTCCTGCTGTCGTTCATTGTGTGTCCTCCTCTCGCTCTCCTGAAGCCCATGAATAAACACTAACTTCCCCCTCTCCTCCTCTCATTGCCTTTCCCTCTGTGTTTCCGGGTCCCGTTTGTACATGACTGTTGTCTCCCTTATTTTTACCTGTAGCTCTTGGTGGCATGGTCGTGCCTCTGCCTATGACCTATTCCCCTCTCCACCTTCTCCCCCCTCCCCTACTACTATCCCTGCTCATAACTGCTCTCCCCCTTCATTCCTCGGTCCTACTTGGTGCACTGATAGGGCCTTAGCGTAAGTTTTGTCTAATTCCTTTTCGTTTGACTCCTCGTTCAGTAGGGGTCTACCAGCTTCTGATGCTGTCTCCTCTGGGCAATAGCCCTGTAACTCGCTTCAGCCTATTTACCTCGTATTCTAGGGCCCTTACCCTGGCTTCTGCGACTTCAACTTGTGACTCCCATTTCTTCTTCTCCTCCACCCTCTTTTCCAATTTTGCAGAAAGCTATGCCTCCATCCTTTTCTCCATTTGCACAGAAAGCTCACCTAGTTTGCTCTCCCACTCTTGTTCCATCCTTCTACTTTGCTCTTCCGTCCATTCTTCCCTACCAGAACCATTTTCCTCTGATCCTCTGAGCCTTCGACTTCCCTTCTGAGCCACCATTTTTTTTTTTGGGGGGGGGGTCAGTGTTATAGTTGTGTGCATGAGTGGTAGTGGGGGTTTTAAGGGGAGAGAGGGTGGTTAGAGTTGGGTGGGGAGTGGTTGGAGGATGGAGAGAATAAGGGAGAAGATGGGGAGAGGGAGAGAGATGGGAGAGGAGAGGGAGAGGGAGAGAGGATGGGGGTGAGAATAAGTGGGAAGGAGACTAGAGGGAGAGAGGAAGGAAAAGAGGAGATTGAGAAGGGAAGGAGGGGAAGAGAGAGAGATGGAGAGAGTGGGAGGGGAAGACAGTGGCAGAATGAAGAGATAGGGGACGGATGGGAGGACAGGAGACAGGAGAGAAGGAAGGAGGAAGGAAGTGAGGAAGGGATGGAGAGAGATGGGAGGGAGACAGTGGCAGAGGGAAAAAGAATGGGAAAGAATAGGGAGGTACAGGGGTACAGGAAGAGAGGGGAAAGGGAAGAAGGAAGGGAAGGGGGAGAAAGTGAGGAGGAGAGAGAAGGGAGAGAGGAGGAAGGAAGTGTAGAGAGAGAAATGTGAGAGAAATGGGAGAGAGAGAGAGAGAGAATGTGAGAGAATGTGAGAGAGAATGGAGAATGTGAGAAGATGAGAAATGTGAGGAGAGAGAATGAGAGATGTGAGAAGTGAGAATGTGAGAGAATGAGAGAGAGAAATGAGAGAGAGAGAGTGAGAGAGAGAGAGAATGAGAGAGAATGTAGAGAGAGAGAGAGAATGTGAGAGAGAATGAGAGAGAGAATGTGAGAGAATGTGAGAGAAGAGAATGTGAGAATGTGAGAAGAGAATGTGAGAAGGAGAATGAGAGAGAGAGATGTGAGAGAGAGAATGTGAGAGAGATAGAGAATGTGAGAGAGAGAGAAGAGAAAAGAGAGAGAGAGAGAGAAAAGTAGAGAATGTAGAGAGAGAATGTGAGGAATGTGAGAGAGAGATGAGGAATGTGAGAGAGAATGTGAGAGAGTGAATGTGAGAGAGAATGTGAGAGAGAGTGAATGTGAGAGAGAATGTGAGAGAGTGAATGTGAGAGAGTGAATGTGAGAGAGTGAATGTGAGGAGATGTGAGAGTGAATGTGAAGAGAGTGAGAGAGATGTGAGAGAGTGAATGTGAGAGAGGAGAGAGTGAAGTGAATGAATGTGAGAAGTGAATGTGAGAGAGTGAATGTGAGAGTGAATGTGAGAGTGAATGAGAGGAGTGATGATGAGAGTGAATGGAGAGTGAATGTGAGAGTGAATGTGAGAGTGAATGTGAGAGTGAATGTGAGAGTGAGATAGGGAGATAGTGGGAAGGGGTAGGGAAAGGGGAAAGAGGGAGGGGAGAGGGGAGAGGGGGAGGGGAGAGGGGAGGGAGACAGTGGCGAAGGGGGGCACAGATGTGGATGGAGAAAGAGGAGGGAATAAGGGGAGGGAGAGGGGAAGGGACAGTCACAGGGGGAGAGAGAGAAGGAAATAGGGAGAGAGGGAGAAATATAGGGAGGGAAAGAGGGGGTGTGTAATAGAAGTTTGTGAGTGGTGAGGGGTTGGTGGTTCCTGTTTATTTATATTGGCTAACGGTTTTCAGGTTGTGTGTGTGTGTATGTGTGCGAGTCTCTTATGTTTACACTGTTATTTAAGTTATTGTCAGTTTCAAAAACCTTCTTGTCCCACTCCTACACCTATTTTCAGCTATATTAGTGTATATTTATCTGACCTGCGTGCGTGGGTTTGTGCGTACACTCATGTGTATGCTTGTATGTGTGCACTTGTGTCGATGGGTCTTTTGCATATACATACCCACGTGTGTACCCTTTATATTGCCCAATCACTTCGTTCAGACTGTGCACCATGTACACACTGTTTTTTGTGTGCTTAAAATATGTGTGTGTGTGCGGAATGATGATAAAAGTATTTTCTTTTTGGGGATTTTCTTTCTTTTTGGGTCACCCTGACTCGGTGGGAGACGACCGACGTGTTGAAAAAGAATATACAGTGGACCCCCGGTGTTCGTGATGCTCCAAACTCGAACAATTATGTAAGTGTATTTTTGTAAGTGCTTTTGTAAGTGTATTTTTGGGGTCTAAAAGGACTAGTCTAATTTACATTATTCCTTATGGGAATAAATTCGTTTGGTAACGGCACTTGAACAGCATTCTGGAACTAAAAAATCACGAAAACCGGGGGTCCACTGTATAATATGTATACATATATATACGTATATACATACATACATACTGTAAAGAGATAGTACAGGAGGAAATTATAAATTACCAATATTAAACAATGCAAATTATGTCTATGAAAAAGTACAAAAAACTTTTATCAAAGTCTTACATAAGTACTGGCCATCATCATAAAAAAAATTCTATGTATTACTGTTTAAGAATGGTTGAAAATTAAATACAACAGTTAAGAGAAGGATGAAAAACTACGCCAAAAAATTGGATAAAAATCAGTGAGTGAACTGTTAAATTACCAGTTTGTAAAATTTGTACAGGTCCGCCATCACAAATCTGATTCCATCAGTTATTCAGCACTATTCACCACACTCAACCTGCTGCTCCTGTTTGGTGGTGCTACTTGCTGCATAAGTCATTACAATTTCTTTTTCTCCATTTATTGTTATAACCTGCTTACTTTTAACCCTAGCCATGGTTCCAACGAATAAAAGAAATGCTTCTCGTGTAAAGCACATACACAGTACATTGTCCATAAAAGATAAGGTGGCTTTGAAGCCACTGTCGGCTGCCATGAGCTCAGTCTCATGATGCAGGGGAAGATGCTTTATTATTACGCTAATATCAACACTACAGCTTTTTTACCTATCACAATTGATCTAATATGACAAACAATATAAATAACATAAAAACATGTTAAATACTCCAGAATTAATAATATTTGGCATAATATTGAGTGGTTTGACGGAGGTGTGAAGAGGATATGGGATACAAGTACCATTCTCCTATCCCTGACTTGGGGGCTTATATTAGAGAAAACGGAGTGAAAGCACAGGGCTAACTGTGATATTATACACTCATAATGCACCATAAAACAGAAACAAAAAAGCAATTTTCTCTACAAAGATTATCATACATAGCAGCATAAGTGTAGAAAACCTAGGATAACCCAAAAAGTCAGACACAGTGACTTATTTCTACTACCTGGCTTGGGCTTGCCATATATGATTTTTGGTAAATATTTTTTTCTCAGTTGTTTGTTGGGCTATCTTATTGAAACTTGGACAATGTATGATGGAAAGATGCTTCTTAACATACACCAAAAATGAAAGAAATCGGACCATAAATAATGGAGTTCACTTCTCAGCCATAAGCCGCCCTTTAGTGGTATATTTTTGTATGGTTTTTATGGTTGTATTCTCGTTTTTTTTTTGGTCTCATTTGATAGAATGGAAGATATATTACAGAAATAGATATGATTTTGATTGGTTTCACGAAGAAAAGTACACCTTGAAATTGAGCTCAAAGTAGCGGAAATGTTCAATTTTTGCCAATGTTCAATGAACTTTCTTGTGTAAGTCAAGTTGGTTAACTTTATTAAGTGTATTCTAACCTAACCACTTTGTAATCTGGCAAACTCAATAATTCAGCACACTGCAGGTCCCAATGATGCCAGATTTGTGATGGAGGACGTGCATATATAATGTGATTAGACTATGGGCAGTTAAAGTGTATAATGTATTAGAAACATGGGCAGTTAAAGTGGATAATGTGTTAGAAAGGAATGAATGATTAATCCTACTATAGAAAAATTAAATCCAACACACTTAAAAATTAACTAAAGTACAATAAATCAAATACGTAAATTATAATGCACAACACTAAAACCAGTGATTTACCATGGCATCTTAGTACCATTAAAGCCTTCAATTTCAGATTAGTATTATAAACTGAAATTTATATTAGTAACTAATTCAAAATAATAAAATAATGAGCACATTCAAGAAAAAACTTCATATAGAATAAAGAAAAACAAATTTGATACTGTGTTGTATGACACCTAAAGGAGACAAAGAAATTTCTGAAACAGGATAGCACTGATGCTGTTTACATTACCAAAAAAAATCATTCTACAGTAATCACAATGTTAAATTTTAAAATCCTTTAAGTAACTGTACCTTAGTGATAAGAATAAAAAATTATCGATATATAAGGGGAGTAAAAAATAAGCATTACCTGTATAACAAGTGGCTCTAGTGTCTTTTCAACTGATCTGGTCTTGATTTCCAAATTCTTAATATCCCAGCGAAGAATGAAGCCACTTCCATTGTCTGTGTTAGACATGGTGGAGTAGTTGGTCTCTGGCATTTTTGCAAATGTGGTAGTGGTTCTGTACTTTCAAAACAAGCTCTCGCTTTCAAATATCTTCAACAGTCCATTAATTTATAATATGTGCATTCAGTCACTTCCAAAAATTATTCATGGTGTGGCTAAATGTGCCTTCAGTTTTTCAATTTTCCTGGACTAATATTTTGTTCACTACACAAAGGAGTTTAGCACTTTTAGAATGTCCATACTCTATGCAAATGCACGTCGATTAACTTAACCATGCACTTAACTACACTCAACACTACATATCAACCTAAGACAAATAAAAGGAAAGAAACAAAATTAAAAACAGTAACTAACAATATCCCTAGATTAGGCTTAGTGATGCTCAAATGACAAAATTAAAAAAACAGTAGCAAACAAAAATCTACAAGGGCTTTAAAATATACAAAAAAATAATTATATATATACAGTGGTCCCCTGAATAACGAAAAAATTCAAGTGCCATTACCGAACGAATTTACTCCCTTAAGGAATAATGTCACGTAGGTTAGTCTATTTCAGGCCCCCAAAAATACACTTCCACAAGTACTTACAATATTATACTTACATAATTGTACGATTTCCGGGGTGTTCGTTACTCGGGGGACCACTGTATATATACTGTATACAGTGGACCCCAGGTTTATGCACTGCTCCCAACTCCAACAATTATGTAAGTGTATTTTTGTAAGTGCTTTTGTAAGTGTATTTTTGGGGGTCTAAAAGGACTAATCTACTTTACATTATATATATATATATATATACAGTGGTACCCCGGTTTACGATGGTCCCCAAACTCACCCTTTTATGTAAGTTTATTTTTTTAAATGCTTTTGTAAGTGTAATTTTGGGGGTCTAAAAGGACTAGTCTATTTTACAACATTTCTTAAGGAGATAAATTCGTTTGGTAATGGCACTTGAACAGCATTCTGAATGAAAAATATCAGTAACCGGGGGACCACTGTATATACAGTGGTACCCCGACTTACGATGGTCCCCAAACACACCCTTTATGTAAGTTGATTTTTTAAATGCTTTTGTAAGTGTAATTTTGGGGGTCTAAAAGGACTAGTCTATTTTACAACATTCTTAAGGAGATAAATTCGTTTGGTAATGGCACTTGAACAGCATTCTGAATGAAAAATATCGTAACCGGGGTACCACTGTTATATATACAGTGGTACCTCGACTTACGATGGTCCCCAAACTCACCCTTTATGTAAGTTTATTTTTTAAATGCTTTTGTAAGTGTAATTTGGGGTCTAAAAGGACTAGTCTATTTTACAACATTTCTTAAGGAGATAAATTGCTTTGGTAATGGCACTTGAACAGCATTCTGGAATGAAAAATATCGTAAGTCGAGGTACCACTGTATATATATATATATATATAAAATTTTTATATAAAGTACTTGAATAGCATTCTGGAACTAAAATAAATTGTTAACAGGCACTCACATATATATATATACATATATATATATATATATATATATATATATATATATATATATATATAATATATATATATATATATATATATATATATATATATATATATAATGTATATATATTATGTATGTGTATATATATATATATAATGATATATATATATATACACATACTATGTATTGGTAGATAAAAGACTGTTGAGTAGACTTCAGGATGTACATGTTTATAGAGGGGCTACAGATATATCAGATCACTTTTTAGTTATAGCTACAGTGGAGTAAAAGGTAGATGGGATACAAGGAAAATAGAATCAGTAAGTAAAAGAGAGATGAAGGTTTATAAACTAAAAGAGGAGGCAGTTAGGGTAAGATATAAACAACTATTGGAGGATAGATGGGCTAGTGAGAGTGTAGGCAATGGGGTTGAAAATGTATGGGGTAGATTTAAAAATGTAGTGTTAGAGTGTTCAGCAGAAGTTTGTGGTTACAGGCGAGTGGGTGCGGGAGGGAAGAGGAGCGATTGGTGGAATGATGATGTAAAGAGAGTAGTAAGGGAGAAAAAGTTAGCATATGAGAGGTTTTTACAAAGTAGAAGTGATGCAAGGAGGGAAGAGTATATGGAGAGAAAAGAGAGGTTAAAAGAGTGGTGAAGCAATGTAAAAGAGAGCAGATGAGAGAGTGGGTGAGATGTTATCAGCAAATTTTGTTGAAAATAAGAAAAAGTTTTGGAATGAGATTAATAAGTTGAGGAAGCCTAGAGAACAAATGGATTTGACAGTTAAAAATAGGAGAGGAGAGTTATTAAATGGAGAGTTAGAGGTATCGGGAAGATGGAGAGAATATTTTGAGGATTTGTTAAATGTTGATGAAGACAGGGAAGCTGTGATTTCGTGTGTAGGGCAAGGAGGAATAACATCTTGTAGGAGTGTGGAAGAGCCAGTTGTGGGTGTAGGGAAAGTTCGTGAGGCAGTGGGTAGAATGAAAGGGGTAAGGCAGCTGGGATTGATGGGATAAAGATAGAAATGTTAAAAGCAGGTGGGGATATAATTTTGGAGTGGTTGGTGCTATTATTTAATAAATGTATGGAAGAGGGTAAGGTACCTAGGGATTGGCAGAGAGCGTGTATTGTTCCTTTGTATAAAGGCAAAGGGGACAAAAGAGAGTGCAAAAATTATAGGGGAATAAGTCTGTTGAGTGTACCTGGTAAAGTGTATGGTAGAGTTATTATTGAAAGAATTAAGAGTAAAACAGAAAGCAGGATAGCAGATGAACAAGGG